>CM060946.1:378641109-379248609 GCA_030765085.1 Allium cepa
TTCACATCAAACTTATTTGAGTTTAATTCTTAAATAAATTCAATTTCAAATAAATTTCAATTTTATCTTCCAACCTTAATTTATTTAAATCATTATTAACTCTATATTGAATATAATTTAAATACTTAACCATATTGTATTTCATAAGATCAAACTTTATTATTAAACTATTCTATAGTAAAACAATTTTATACATAGCCTAAAATCAAGAATAAAATAACATTCATAAAATATCAAAAATCAATATTTGTATAAAACCATATATTTCTTTACAAAACCATAGAAATCATTTTAAAGTATTTTTATGTGTAGACCACGGTGTTTGTACATAGTTTTCTATCCTATGGTCAAGTAATACAGATATTTATCATTTCAATTCGCAATTTATTATTTTACGGTTGTATATCATTTCAAACCGCAATCCTGAAATAAATGAAAATCCAAACCGAATCTGCAGTTTATAATTTGCAGTTTATAATGATATAAAATAAAACATCCATTCATCCAATATCAACAATCAAACATTTATCACAATCATCATCCAATTCAGTCAATAACATCAATATATGACAAATAATAAACAGCAGGTATTTACTAGCAGTTTATATTCAAAAATAAATTAATCAACTATTTAATCCAAATAAAGTCAAATTAACGGAGATGATGATTCAAAATATGCCAAACAGTCATAAATAGATTTTTAATCAAATCATAAATCAATTTAACAAACATAAGAAATTTTAGAAGTTGTGAGCGGGTTAAAACACTCACCTTTGAATTTAAATTGAATTTAAACAAAAAATTCAAACAGTCTCAGAATTCATCCAAACCTGCATCAAAATGTCCAGAATTTCAATTCTAACCTAACGGAGGAAACCGTACATGGAACGGACCTCATATGTACAAATTACATAGATTAGAACATTCAAAATTCAATTTAATTAAAATAAAAGAGAACAAATCAGCGCCTTACACGTCATCACGTAGTCTCCCTCATCTGGCAACGTGCGCACCCAAACCCGATCGAACCCATACACACGCCAAAATCACCAACTTTGACCGCCAATACCTCTCACCTCCGGCCACGCTAGCCTAAGCCACCACTTATGTCGCTTTGGCCTCCCTCAGCCGCACCCACAACCAAGAGGCCGTCGCCTCCGGTCCCTCCCCCCCCCCCCCCATCGTCTCCGCCGCTTCCTCATAGGTTAGGGTTTTCGAACCCTAATCGACCAAAATCGAGCGCCTCCGATCGAATTAGCCCACTCGGCCACCAGCGTTAGCTTCCCATTGACGAACCCTTGCAAACCCAGAAACTGCTTCCTCGATTGTCGCCCCAATGAAAAACGCCCAATCTAGCTTTGACCTTGATTTGCGGTTGACTCGAGTATCGTTTGCAAAAACAGACAGCAGACGCAGATTCGAATCATTGAGATCTTCGACCTTATATATTTTTTCTAATTTTTTTGGCGAGTTTAATTTTTTGGATTTGAATTTGATTTGCAATTAGATCTAGAATTTGTTTGTCTACCATTGGAAATGAGAAGATAGGAAGGAGATGTACGTACAGACAAATGAGAATAAGAAGTGGCTGGGGTTTATAACAAGGTATATATAGGTAGGTCGGAAATAAAGATGAATGGACACGATTTGATTGAAAGATAATTGACCCGAAAACCTTTTCTGCTCCGGAACAAAAATGCATGAACCAATATATCAAATTAGATGTTTTAAAATATTTTAAACTCAATGGATCAGGTTTCAGGTCCTAATTCTATCGTATGAAGAAGTTATGGTAAAATCATCTTATTCCAAATTGATTTCAATTGATTTTAATTAGATTGATTTCTTGACATTTCGAGCTCGTACGATCAAACGGCATGTCCGATCGTTTTGAAACTTGAAATCCTACAATAATTCACTGTTATGTATCCGATGAAACTGGTTTCGTCAAAATCCGAGTCAGTAGTCAAAATAGCTATTTTCCAGTTAATTAAATAAATTAATATTAAATCAAATTATATCACTTTTCAATTCAATTATTATTATTTCCAAATTCTATCACTTTGGGTTACTTAGTAATTTAAAATTCTTTAAAACAAATTCTCTTATTAACTTATTATTGAACATTTCACAATTTACAGCGTTTGATTTCAATTTCAATTAATTCAGAAATTATAAGTTTGAATTCCCAATAAATCCATATATTTGATTTCTAAATCTTGTTATTGAATCAATTATTAACTTATCATCTTATGGGTAACGTTAACATTGTTTTATATACTAATACATTAATAATTTTCCAATTCATCCAAATTTCAATTACATAATATTCAATTTCCTTTACCTACAATAAATCCATTTATTACGGATTGAATTCCAATTAATTATAATTAATTCCAATAAATTTGATTCAATTCCAATCTTTATATTAAGTCCATATTACTCTATAAACCTAATTAATATTCGTTTATCTTTCATTACATCAATATATTTAAATTTCCATCCTTCTTTGTATTAAATGTTGTTTTCAATTATATTGAATTTGTCAAATATCTACATTTATTCTAATTAAAAACCCTCAATTAATTTATTCAACTTGGTTTCATTCCTTTATTTTATCTTATGAATAAAATATACTTTTCCATTCATTTTATTACATTCGCACTTTATAATTACCGTCATAACTCACATTAATGGACATTTACTTTCATTTAAATGTAATTGATTTCCAATTAATTTCATTGACAAATTAAATAGGTAATTTATAATAATTGTTATCATAACCTTAAATTTACACTTAAATTTATTATATATTCAACTAATTATTATTATTACTTATATAATACTGAATTCATCCAATTACCATTAATTATACTAATTCATTTATTTATACAACACTTACCATTATTTACTTATATTCAATTTTATAACCAAGTGCAACAATATACACTATTTCATTATTGGGATTTCCCTCCAATGGTCTATAATTAGTTTTAATTACCATTGTTTCATTTCATTTTAGCACATTATATTGTTAAAGTCCAAACTTTTATTTCCTTCAATATTAAATTAAAAAAAACTCATAAATTAAAAAACTTAATTGTCAAATTTACAGGTCGTTACATATTGGAAAATGGATTCCAACTATGAAGTTTGGTAAAATTCTATTTCTTCTTTTCTTCTTTTTTTCACTTATGTTGATTTTTCTAGTTTGATTTTGCACTTGTTTCACCTCATGTAGGTTCGACCATGCCACCTTGCTGCCTAGCCGCCTCCACCACTGATGACACACCACCAGCACCTCCTCCTCACCAGCCACCCAAGCCACAAACCCCCTTGGTGATGCATATCCACAATAGTTTCAAAACACCCTTCATACTAGCCTAACCGAGCACCACTCTCATTCCATCACCTCACCACCCCCCAAGCCGCCACCTACCACACCACCACGTCCAGCACCTCCAGCACCCACGGCAACACCACCACAGTGGACCCCACTCCTTTGGCTGTGACACCTAGGGCCTTGGCCGAGCCCAATTCATGGCCCAAAACCCATGTGTATGCATGATTTTGTGTTCTTGCCTTCACCCACCTTTACACCATCATTCCAACATGTAGGACGAACCCATACTCACCCAAACCAGACCCAAACACCTGCAATTATGTTGTATTTCCCCTTATGGCTGAGCCTTGTAAAGGTTAAAAGCAAGTGCATGCGTTTATATTTGATTCCGTGCAGTCCATTCTAGTGTAGTTTTGATCGTAGTTGATTTGAAACATGTTATATCGTTTTTGTTTGATATGTATCCAAGGAATTTGACACTTGGCTCCTCCATTCGAACCTGTATCGTGCTTTTGTGCTTGTGTAGATCCCGTTTTTGCAATTTGTCGTTGGGTCATCAGCTCAAACCAGTGAGTTATTCTCACCAAACAGTTTTATACTTATATGAATAGTAAATTGATCGCTTGTGAACATGTAAACTGCATCACCATATTTTATTTGCTATGTCACTATTATATGATGTTCACACATGATTAAACACCTTTTATATCATATGTTACTGTTATATTATTGGTGTTTGTTATTTTATCAGTTAATCGCACTGCAAGTTCCCTTTAGATTAGAATCACTATGGGTTGAAATGATACATACCCGAACGGACTTTAGAATAAGGGAAAATCGTTATGGGCTGAAATGATAGGCCTGAATGATTTTCAATTTATTTCATTTACTTGGGACTGCGGGTTCGAAATGATAAAACCAGGATTTTCTTTGTAAATTACGGGTTGAAATGATATATTACCCGTATCACTTTTCCTAGTGTAGAAAATTATATACAGACCCGTAGTTAATGTATGTTTTCTAAAAAATTAAAAATTATTTTAGAAATGTAAATATTAAAATATTTTGATTTAAATCTAATTAAAAATGATTTTTGTAAAATATTATTGATTTAATGAATAATTATAAGTGAAATAAATTAATGAAAAAGTTCGAAAATTTTGAATGTAAGTTATTTTGGAAAATTTGATTTAATTATAATTGGAAATTAAGTTGAATATGAAATCATGATAAATTTATGATAATTTGAATTTAAATGAATTTAAAGTGATTTTATATCATATTAATGATTTTTAATAAAGTTGAAATGTGAAATGAATGAATATTTAATTTGAAATTTTGAAATATAACTAAAATTGGAAATTCATGGAATTGACTTAAAAGTGAATTTTTAGTTAAGTAAATAAAAATAAAACTAAGTTATATTTGAGAATTTGAACTTAAGTGTTAGGTTGAAATTTAATGTAAGGAATTTAAAAATGAACATTGCAATTTAATAAGTGAATTAGTGTTAAATATGAATTTTTAAATGGAAATTTAACTTTATGATATCACGAAATTAAGGAAAACTAAATGGTGTTTATAAAAGAAAAAGTGAGTGATTTTATAAGTTAAAAGTGATTTAAAGAAAAATATAATTGTTGTGAAATTATATTGAAAATTTGAAGTTAATTAACTGCATTTTTGAAATGCTATTATTTATAATGTAAATGATAATACAGCATTTGTAAATGCTGTAGTTGATAAGTGAACTAAATAGCTAAATTGAATTAATGGCTATTATAGCATCTTATAAATGCTATAATTGTTGGATTAAACTAGATTTTCTTTGAAACTAATGTAACTCTATTACAGCATTTAAACGCTGTCTTTTGTTAAATTGAACTGTTTTGAATATAACTTTCTGTAGCATTTTCCAAATGCTGCGAAAGTTGAATTTTCACTGTTTTGATAAAATTTAAGTGAATAAATGAACTTTGAAAGTTGAAAATTTGGAAATTTAATAATTTAATTTTTTTATGTAATAACTTCATTTTTAAATGATTTAAATGAAGTAATTTGTTTGGAATTGAACTATTTTGAAATGTGAATTAAAATGGTATTTTTAAATTGAATAAAATGAATATGTTTTCAAATGAAATGATAAGTTTGATATTTTGAAATGGATTTGAAATGATATTTAATTTTTGAAAAATAAATACCATTTTCAAATTATAACTACGGGTTGTAATAACGATTGGTTGTTAAAGAGTCCGGGATAGGATATGGACATACTCTCTGTCGATACCGAAAACCACTTTAACAACTGTGTACGCGGTGGAGATTCTAGAATGAAGTAGGATGGTGACGACGTTCCTTAGATACATTTCGTGGACCTAACTCCCGTGAGTTAGCATAAGGTGGCTAAAACAGAAGCGATCTCGGGCCAAAGGAGGTAGCACCTCTGGCTGAACACACTTCTTCGATACCATTCTATTACTGTTGTGATTGTTTGGGTGCACCCCTTGATTTTGGAGTGTTGTTCAGGGTGGGCGTATGTGGCTGCTGCGTTACCACCAGCCCGCATGCGTAATTGGTATATCTACCCTGGCATTGCCTTGTGGTCGTGTCACCTACCATACCGAGCCTTTACTACGAGTTTGTTTTTCTCCCGTAGCCTGTGTGGTATCCTCTGACAGTCACTTGGAGTGGAGATGTCATGATATTGTATGGACTACTGGGACTATTATGTGTGAAGGGTGATATGGGTAGCCCGGAACGCTATTTAAAAGTATGTTTATTTTACTGTAGACATTATTATAATAGCGAAATACTACTATATAGTAAATAGTTTAACGGATCCTTAGAGGATGGGCGGTCCCAGGCATCCTTTAAGTTACTTGTATCTTTATTACAGTTCACTTGAGTTGGTTTACATTATATAAGTATATATTGTCCTGACTCGAGTGCTTTGTGTTTTGCTTTACGCTCGGGTCAGCCTGAGTATTCATAGCTTTGGATTCTCTTCCTGGAGCTGGTCTTTCACTGGAGTTTCTACTTATCTACATATTTATCTACTTCTGTTTCAGCCGTTCTAGTTTATCTCATGTATTAGTGAACTTCTATGTATTTGGGATTTCTATTATGTTGTTTTCAGACTGTATTATGTATTTGGTTTGAGACTCTGTTATAGTAGCTTCATGAACTACTATGTTATTTCATATTCCGCTGCGAGTTATTCTGTTTGTTCTGTGTCTGTGATTCTGTATATTTGATTTTATTTGCTCCAAATTTATTTACAATCTGTTATTTCGCATCATTCAAGTCTGACATGTGTGGATTATTGTCGATTTGAATGGTATGAAATTGGGGGTTGTTACAGTTGGTATCAGAGTTTTGGTTTGGCAACCATTGCCTCTGCGGAGCAAAAACTCATTAGAGATAGGGTATTTCTACCCTAGAATGAGTGAAATCAATCTCAGAATCATATCTTTGTGAGAGACGTATTTTCAAAGTATAAAATGATTTTTCAAAATGTTTTCAAAGGATTTTCAAATATTATTTTGATATATAAAATTTTCTTGCTTTCAAAGGATTTTCAAATGTTTTCTAAGTTTCCTTTCTTTTGTATCTACCTTGTTAGGATTTTTCTTTCTTTAAGATATTCATCCAAGTGTATTATATTGCCTTATATTAATTTATCTTTGGCTTGTCTTTATTCTTGTCCTAAATTCATTCTTGATATTTTTCAGGATGAATTGAGGAAATGCTAGAGGTAGTGGTCGTGGTATTGCCTCATCTCCTCAACCTGTTGCTCCAGTCAGGTTCACTGTTCTTTGTAAGGAATTCTCTCAACTAGGTGGAACCCTATTCACCGGTTCATAGACTATCATTGAGGCTCAGCAGTGGTTGTGGAGTCTTGAAAGGATATTTACTGGTCTTGACATTACTGATGCTCAGAAGCGTCAGCTAGCAGCCTGGCAGTTGCATGATTCTGCTTTAGATTGGTGGGAGTCCGTTAACGCTAACACCGTTGAGGCTGATCTCATTTGGGAGCAGTTTAGGTATCCTTTGTGTTATCTTAATTTTGTTCCTATTTTTTTTCCTTCCTTTGAATATATCTTAAGCCTGTTTTCTGAATCTCTTTTCCAGGGAGGCTTTTGTGGCAAAATGGATGCCAGAAGCCGGAAAATCTCAGCTTTATCGTGAGTTTATGGATTTGAAGCAGGGTACCATATCTTTTGCTGAGTATGAGAGGAAGTTCAATGAACTTTCCAAATTCGGTCCTAGCCTTATTGACACTCCTCTCAAGAAGAATGAGAAATTCATTGCCGGTGCTCGTCCAGAGTATTATAGTCGCCTCATTTCTCATGTTCATAGTTCTTTCACCCAGCTCATGGATATGGCTATTCACTATGAGAATCCCACATCCAAAAGTCTTGCTGTTTCTGGTGCTCAGTCTTCCTCTGCAGTTTCCAAGAAGCGTAAGCCCAATTTCCAGCAGCAGAAGAAGAATTGGCAGAAGCGTCCTGGTTTGGGATCTTCATCATCTGCTCCTGCTCAGAGGCAACCGGTTGATCTCTCCTCCATCACTTGCTTTAGGTGTGACCAGAGAGGGAACTATGCCAATAGCTGTCCTACTTTATCTGGTGTTGCTGTTCCTCCACCTGCTCAGTCGGTTAGACGTGATCTCTGCCATATCTGTCTCCGGCCCGGTCATTTTAAGAAGGATTGCCCTACCCAGCAGAGGGGTACTCCTTTTGGTATATTTGCTGTCACTTCTGCCTCATCTCCAGTTCCTCCGCCTGCTCCTACTCCTAGTGATGACCAAGGTACACTCCATGGTTCATTCACTTTATTTCATCATCCTGTTCGTGTGTTGTTTGATACTGGTGCTTCACATAGTTTTATTTCTGTTGATTTGTGTGATAAGTTTGAGCATCTCCTTTCTCCTGAGTATACTTCTGTTCCGTTATGTGTTTCAAATCCTATTGGGGGTCCTGCTAACCTTAATCGGATTTGTCGAGAAGTGAAACTTCTCCATTCTGGTCATCGCTTTAGTGGTGATTTTTATATTCTGGGCTTCGATGCTTTTGATTGTTGCTTGGTCAGGATTGGTTAGTGAATCATGATGCTCATATCTCTTGTAAAGCCCGGTATGTTCGTCTCTTTGATGATCATGGGAATGCCTTGATTATTCAGTGCCGCATGCCTCAGGATTTTGCTGGAAACTTTATTTATTCTTCGGATTCTTCTCCCAGTGATCTTGATTCTACTCCTGTGGTTAGACTATATCCCGATGTATTTGGTGAAGTCACTTCTTTACCTCCTAAGCGGGAAATCGACTTTTGGATTGATCTTATTCCTGGAGCTCGACCTATTGTTCTTCCTCCTAGAAGAATGGCACCCCGCGAGAAGGTTGAGATGGGAAAGAAAATTGAAGACTTATCTTCCAAAGGTCTGATTAGGCCTAGTTTTTCTGAATGGGGAGCTGCGGTGGTTTTTGTCACCAAATCCGACGGTTCTCTTCGGATGTATGTTGATTATAGGGATCTGAACAAGCTCACTATGAAAAACAGATATCCTATGCCTCTTATCAACGATATGTTTGATCAGCTTCATGGTGCCACTATTTTCTCTCAGCTTGACCTTGCCACAGGTTTTTATCAGCTCAGGGTTGCCGAGGATAGCATTCCCAAGACTGCTTTCTGCACTGAGAATGGATTTTATGAATGGTTAGTCATGCATTTTGGTTTGACAAATGCTCCTGCTTTCTTTGTTGATTTGATGAATCGTGTTTTTCGTGATGTGCTTAATAAATTTGTGCTAGTCTTTGTTGATGATATCCTTGTCTTCTCTAAGACTAAGGATGAGCATAAGTCGCATTTGAAATATGTTCTTAAGACTCTCAGAAATCATCAGTTAAAGGCTAAGTTTTCTAAATGCCATTTCTGGAAGGATGAAGTCCGTTATCTCGGGCATATTGTTTCTAGTAATGGAGTTTCTGTTGATCCAGTCAAGATCGCTGCGACCAATGTAAATCTTTCCTTCTTCTCTTTCTCTATCATTTTAATAATTCTATTTTTCCTGTTTTCCTTATTTTCTCCCGATTCTATTCTAGGATTGGGAAACTCCAAAGACTCCATCTGATATTCGTAGTTTTCTGGGCCTTGCCGGTTACTACCGGAGATTCATTGAGAATTTTGCTTGGATTGTTGCACCTCTCACAGCTTTGACTCGGAAGAATGCCTGATTTGTCTGGAGTGATCAGTGTAAGGCTGCATTCAGTGAGTTGAAAAGCAAGCTAACTTCCGCACCAGTTCTTACTGTTCCGAATGGAAGTGAGGGATTTACAGTTTATACTGATGCTAGTCGTGAGGGTTTGGGTGTTGTTCTCATGCAGGATGGTAGGGTCATTGCCTATGCCAGCCGTCAGTTGAAAACCCACGAAGCAAATTATGCTGCTCATGATTTAAAGTTACTTGCTGTTGTCTTTGCTTTGAAACTTTGGAAGCATCATCTTCTTGGAACCAAGTTTGAGCTTTTCACAGATCATCAGTCTCTGAGATATATCTTCTCCCAGAAGGATCTGAATCAGAGGCAAGTTCGTTGGCTTGAGTTTCTGGCTTCTTACGACCTTGACATTAACTATACTCCCGGTAAAGCTAATGTTGTGGCCGATGCTCTGAGTCGGAAGAAGGCTTTGTTGTGTCAGCTTGTTGTTTATTCTTCTCCTCTTCTGGATCGGATTATGGCTAAGCAGGATGAGGATGAGATGCTTAGATTGATGAAGGAGAGTGTTCGTAGCAGAGTTGGTGGTAGTAGTGGTAGTAGTAGAGCTCAGATTGATGATAGAGGGATATTGAGGATTAATGGCAGGTTCCGAAGGTTGATAGTTTGAGGCAAGAGTTGCTTCAGGAGAATCATCGATCCAGACTTTCTATTCATCCTGGTGTGTCGAAGATGTATCAGGATATGAAGAAACTTTATTGGTGAAAGGGGATGAAGAGGGATATTTCTATCTTTGTTAGAAGTCAAAGCTGATCACCAGAAAACTCCTGGTTTGTTGCAGCCCCTTGAGATTCCTAATTGGAAGTGGGAACAGGTTTCCATGGATTTCATCGATGGTTTACCGAGGACTCGGAAGGGCAATGAGAGTATCTGGGTTATCGTTGATAGACTGACCAAGTCCGCTCATTTTATTCCGGTCAAGTCTACTCGTTCTGCTTCTAGTTTATATGAGATTTACATGAGAGTGATCATTCGTCTCCATGGTGTTCCTCTCAGTATTGTTTGTGATCGTGACCCTATTTTTACTAGTCAATTCTGGAAGGCTTTTCAGGAATCTTTGGGTACTCTTTTGAATCTGAGCACTGCTTATCATCCTCAGACCGACGGTCAAACGGAAAGAGTAAATCAGATTCTCGAGGATCTTCTTCGTGCTTGTGTGCTTGACTATGGAGGATCTTGGGAAGATTATCTCCATCTTGCCGAATTTACCTACAATAATAGCTATCAGGTATAATCTTATCTTCTGTTTTCAGTCTATTCTTGATCTTTTTATCTATCTCATTCCATCTTTATATTCTGGCCAGTCTCAAAATGTCTCTGTTTGCTGCTTTATATGGACGACCTTGTAGATCTCCATCTTGTTGGATTGAATCCGGTAATCGTTTGGTTCTTGGTCCTGAAGTGATTTTGGAAGCTTATGAGAGAATTGAGGAGGTTAAGAAAAGGTTGAGAGCCGCTCAGGATAGACAGAAGAAGTATGCCGATAGGCGTAGGCGGAATTCGGAATTTGCTGTTGGTGATCAGGTGTTCCTTAAGGTTTCTCCCTTGAGTAATGTCATTCGCTTTGGTCGTAGGGGGAAGCTTTCTCCTAGGTTCATTGGTCCTTTCCGCATTGTGGAAAGAGTTGGTTCTTTGGCTTATCGTCTGGATTTGCCCGAGAAGCTTTCTGGAGTGCATGATGTATTCCATGTCTCGCATCTTCGCCGTCATCTTCATGATCCATCTCTTATTGTCCAGTCTTCTGCTCTTGATAGTTTGGATATTGAGCCTAACCTGACTGTTCAGAGGAAGCCACTTCGTATTGTTGGTAGAGATACGAAGCAGCTCAGAAGAAAATCTGTTAATCTGGTCAAAGTACAGTGGAGTACTGATGATCGATACTGTACCTGGGAAACGGAGGAGAGCATTCGTGCTTCGAATCCGGAATTATTTGTTTCAGGTACCATTTTTTTTTTCTATCTTGTTTCTCTTATTTTTTCCTTTCCGTTCTTTTCGAGGACGAAAAGATTTGAGTGGAGGAGAGTGTAACAACCCTAGATTTTGACTATAAATTTGAATTTGACCTTATTTCATTTCAAAATTATCTTAATTTTTTTTAATTGTTAAATTTCATCTCTAAATATTTTTAAAATGATAATAGAATTTTTCCAAAATTTACTGTATTTATTTCCTTTTTTAAAGGTTGTTTTCTAATTTTCTGCTATTTTATTCATTTTTAATTTCTTTATTCTATTTTTAAAATTTTTTTATTTGTTAAATTTCATCTCTAAATATTTTTAAAATAATAATATAATTTTTTCAAAATTTACTATGTTGATTTCCTATTTTTAAGGGCTGTTTTCCTATTTTCTGCTATTTTCTTCATTAAAATTTTTATTTAAATTAAATTTTAAATATTTATTTTGTGAATGTACTTTTATTTTATGTTATTATTTATGTTTAAAAATATTTTAAAAGCTCATATGAATTTTCTAAAATTTATTTCATTTAATTTCAAATTTTCTAGTCTAGTTCACTATTTTTAGCTATTTTCCTTAATTTAACTTTACATAATTGATAAATATTATATATATTTTTATATTTTGACAAAATTTCAAAATTTTATCTGGTATTATTATGACTATCAGAAAATAAAGTTATATAAATAAAATAAAGGAATATGAAGAGTTTTTGACTTTTGAATTGCCTTTGCCTTTTTGGATTCCACCTCTTCATTTCCACACAACACTTAACTTCTTTTGCCATAACTCTCCACATCTTCAGCCGACCACTTCATTTTTCATTTCACGTATCTTTTTCCTCCTTCCTGAACAAAAAAATTTCGGCCTCCTCTTGCTTGAGAAGTTTGGTAAAATTTTATTTCTTTTTTTCTTCTTTTTTTCACTTATGTTGATTTTTCTAGTTTGATTTTGCACTTGCTTCACTTGATGTAGGTTCGACCATGCCACCTTGCTGTCTAGCCACCTCCACCACCTGATGACACACCACCAGCACCTCCTCCTCACCAGCCACCCAAGCCATGAACCCCCTTGGTGATGCATATCCACAAAAGTTTCAAAACACCCTTCATACTAGCCTAACCGAGCACCACTCTCATTCCATCACCTCACCACCCCCCTAGCCGCCACCTACCACACCACCACCACCTCCAGCACCCACTTCCACACCGCCACAGTGGACCTCACTCCTCTGGCCGTGACACCTAGGGCCTTGGCCGAGCCCAATTCATGGCCCAAAACCCATGTATATGCATGATTTTGTGTTCTTGCCTTCACCCACCTTTACACCATCATTCCAACATGTAGGACGAACCCATACTCACACAAACCAGACCCAAACACTTGAAATTATGTTGTATTTCTCCTTATCTCTGAGCCTAGCAAAGGTTAAAAGCAAGTGCAAGCATTTATATTTGATTCTGTGCAGTCCATTCTAGTGTAGTTTTGATCGTAGTTGATTTGAAACTTATCGATGTTATATCGTTTTTGTTCGATATGTATCCAAGGAATTTGATACTTGGCTCCTCCATTCGAATCTGTATCGTACTTTTGTGCTTGTGTAGATCCCGTTTGTGCAATTTGTCATTGGGTCATCAGCTCAAACCAGTGAGTTATTCTCACCAGACGGTTTTATACTTATATAAATAGTAAATTGATCGCTTGTGAATATGTAAACTGCATCACCATATTTTATTTGCTATGTCACTATTATATGATGTTCACACATGATTAAACACCTGTTATATCATATGTTACTGTTATATTATTGCTGTTTGTTATTTTATCAGTTAATCACACTGCAAGTTCCCTTTAAATTAGAATCACTATGGGTTGAAATGATACATACCCGAACGGACTTTAGAATAAGGAAAAATCGTTATGGGCTGAAATGATAGGCCTGAATGATTTTCAATTTATTTCATTTACTTGGAACTGCGGGTTCGAAATGATAAAACCAGGATTTTCTTTGTAAATTACGGGTTGAAATGATATATTACCCGTATCACTTTTCCTAGTGTAGAAAATTATATACAGACCCGTAGTTAATGTATGTTTTCTAAAAAATTAAAAATTATTTTAGAAATGTAAATATTAAAATATTTTGATTTAAATCTAATTAAAAAATATTTTTTTTAAAATATTATTGATTTTGTGAATAATTATAAGTGAAATAAATTAATGAAAAATTTAGAAAATTTTGAATGTAAGTTATTTTGGGAAATTTGATTTAATTATAATTGGAAATTAAGTTGAATATGAAATCATGATAAATTTATGATAATTTGAATTTAAATGAATTTAAAGTGATTTTATATCATATTAATGATTTTTAATAAAGTTGAAATGTGAAATGAATGAATATTTAATTTGAAATTTTGAAATATAACTAAAATTGGAAATTCATGGAATTGACTTAAAAGTGAATTTTTAGTTAAGTAAATAAAAATAAAACTAAGTTATATTTGAGAATTTGAACTTAAGTGTTAGGTTGAAATTTAATGTAAGGAATTTAAAAATGAACATTGCAATTTAATAAGTGAATTAGTGTTAAATATGAATTTTTAAATGGAAATTTAACTTTATGATATCACGAAATTAAGGAAAACTAAATGGTGTTTATAAAAGAAAAAGTGAGTGATTTTATAAGTTAAAAGTGATTTAAAGAAAAATATAATTGTTGTGAAATTATATTGAAAATTTGAAGTTAATTAACTGCATTTTTGAAATGCTATTATTTATAATGTAAATGATAATACAGCATTTGTAAATGCTGTAGTTGATAAGTGAACTAAATAGCTAAATTGAATTAATGGCTATTATAGCATCTTATAAATGCTATAATTGTTGGATTAAACTAGATTTTCTTTGAAACTAATGTAACTCTATTACAGCATTTAAACGCTGTCTTTTGTTAAATTGAACTGTTTTGAATATAACTTTCTGTAGCATTTTCCAAATGCTGCGAAAGTTGAATTTTCACTGTTTTGATAAAATTTAAGTGAATAAATGAACTTTGAAAGTTGAAAATTTGGAAATTTAATAATTTAATTTTTTTATGTAATAACTTCATTTTTAAATGATTTAAATGAAGTAATTTGTTTGGAATTGAACTATTTTGAAATGTGAATTAAAATGGTATTTTTAAATTGAATAAAATGAATATGTTTTCAAATGAAATGATAAGTTTGATATTTTGAAATGGATTTGAAATGATATTTAATTTTTGAAAAATAAATACCATTTTCAAATTATAACTACGGGTTGTAATAACGATTGGTTGTTAAAGAGTCCGGGATCGGATATGGACATACTCTCTGTCGATATCGAAAACCACTTTAACAACTGTGTACGTGGTGGAGATTCTAGAATAAAGTAGAATGGTGACGACGTTCCTAAGGTACATTTCGTGGACCTAACTCCTATGAGTTAGCATAAGATTGCTAAAACAGGAGCGATCTCGGGCCAAAGGAGGTAGCACCTCTGGCTGAACACACTTCTTCGATACCATTCTATTACTGTTGTGATTGTTTGGGTGCACCCCTTGATTTTGGAGTGTTGTTCAGGGTGGGCGTATGTGGCTGCTACGTTACCACCAGCCCGCGTGCGTAATTGGTATATCTACCCTGGCATTGCCTTGTGTGCCGTGTCACCTACCATACCGAGCCTTTACTACGAGTTTGTTTTTCTCCCGTGGCCTGTGTGGTATCCTCTGACAGTCACACGGAGTGAAGATGGCATGATATTGGATGGACTACTGGGACTATTATGTGTGAAGGGTGATATGGGTAGCCCGGAACGCTATTTAAAAGTATGCTTATTTTACTGTAGACATTATTATAATAGCGAAATATTACCATGTAGTAAATAGTTTAATGGATCCTTAGAGGATGGGCGGTCCCAGGCATCCTTTAAGTTACTTGTATCTTTATTACAGTTCACTTGAGTTGGTTTACATTATATAAGTATATATTGTCCTGACTCGAGTGTTTTGTGTTTTGCTTTACGCTCGGGTCAGCCTGAGTATTCACAGCTTTGGATTCTCTTCCTGGAGCTGGTCTTTCACTGGAGTTTCTGCTTATCTACATATTTATCTACTTCTGTTTCAGCCGTTCTAGTTTATCTCATGTATTAGTGAACTTCTATGTATTTGGGATTTCTATTATGTTGTTTTCAGACTGTATTATGTATTTGGTTTGAGACACTGTTATAGTAGCTTCATGAACTACTATGTTATTTTATATTCCGCTGCGAGTTATTCTGTTTGTTCTGTGTCTGTGATTCTGTATATTTGATTTTATTTGCTCCAAATTTATTTACAATCTGTTATTTCGCATCATTCAAGTCTGACATGTGTGGATTATTGTCGATTTGAATGGTACGAAATTGGGGGTTGTTACAAACTTTGACCGCCAATACCTCTCACCTCCGGCCACGCTAGCCTAAGCCTCCACTTCCGTCGCCTTGGCCTCCGTCAGCCGCACCAACAACCAAGAGGTCGTCGCCTCCGGTCCCCCCCATCGTCGCCGTCGCTTCCTCATAGGTTAGGGTTTTCGAACCCTTATCGACCAAATTCGAGCGCCTCCAATCGAATTAGCCCACACGGCCACTAGCGTTAGCTTCCCCTTGACGAACCCTTGCAATCCCAGAAACCGCTTCCTCGATTGTCGCCCCAATCAAAAACGCCCAATCTAGCTTTGACCTTGATTTGCGGTTGACTTGAGTATCGTTTGCAAAAACAGACAGCAGATGTAGATTCGAATCATTTAGATCTTCGACCTTATATTTTTTTCTAATTTTTTTGACGAGTTTAAATTTTTGGATTTGAATTTGATTTGCAATTGGATCTAGAATTTGTTTGTCTACCATTGGAAATGAGAAGATGGGAAGGAGATGTACATACAGATAAATGAGAATAAGGAGTGGCTAGGGTTTATAATGAGGTATATATAGGTAGGTCAGAAATAAAGATGAGTGGAAATGATTTGATTGAACGATAATTGACCCGAAAATCGTTTCTGCTCCGGAACAAAAATGCATGAACCAATATATCAAATTAGATGTTTTAAAATATTTTAAACTCAATGGATCAGGTTTCAGGTCCTAATTCTATCGTATGAAGAAGTTATGGTAAAACCATCTTATTCCAAATTGATTTCAATTGATTTTAATTAGATTGATTTCTTGACATTTCGAGCTCATACAATCAAACGACAGGTCCGATCGTTTTGAAACTTGAAATCCTACGATAATTCATTGTTACGGATCCGATGAAACTGGTTTCGTTAAAATCCGAGACAGTAGTCAAAATAGCTATTTTCCAGTTAATTAAATAAATTAATATTAAATCAAATTAAATCACTTTTCAATTCAATTATTATTATTTCCAAATTCTATCACTTTGGCTTACTTAGTAATTTAAAATTCTTCAAAACAAATTCTCTTATTAACTTATTATTGAACATTTCACAATTTACAACGTTTGATTTCAATTTCAATTAATTCAGAAATTATAAGTTTAAATTCCCAATAAATCCATATATTTGATTTCTAAATCTTGTTATTGAATCAATTATTAACTTATCATCTCATGGGTAATGTTAACATTGTTTTATGTACTAATATATTAATAATTTTCCAATTCATCCAAATTTCAATTACATAATATTTTATTTCCTTTACCTACAATAAATCCATTTATTACGGATTGAATTCCAATTAATTATAATTAATTCCAATAAATTTGATTTGATTCAATTCCAATCTTTATATTAAGTCCATATTACTCTATAAACCTAGTTAATATTCGTTTATCTTTCATTACATCAATATATTTAAATTTCCATCATTCCTTTGTATTATCTGTTGTTTTCAATTATATTGAATTTGTCAAATATCTACATTTATTCTAATTAAAAACCCTCAATTAATTTATTCAACTTGGTTTCATTCCTTTATTTTATCTTATGAATAAAATATACTTTTCCATTCATTTTATTACATTCGCACTTTACAATTACCGTCCTAACTCACATTAATGGACATTTACTTTCATTTAAATGTAATTGATTTCCAATTAATTTCATTGACAAATTAAATAGGTAATTTATAATAATTGTTATCATAACCTTAAATTTACACTTAAGTTTATTATATAATCAACTAATTATTATTATTACTTATATAATACTGAAATCATCCAATTACCATTAATTATACTAATTCATTTATTTATACAACACTTACCATTATTTACTTATATTCGATTTTATAGCCAAGTGCAACAATATACACTATTTCGTTATTGGGATTTCCCTTCAATGGTCTATAATTAGTTTTAATTACCATAGTTACATTTCATTTTAGCACATTATATTGTTAAATTCCAAACTTTTATTTCCTTCAATATTAAATTAACAAAAATCTTATAAATTAACAAATTTAATTATCAAAATTTACGGGTCGTTACATATTGGAAAATGGATTCCAACTATGAAGGATTAAGGGCCTACCCACCGAATCAGTATACCTTTAGATAAAATCCGATGTGCACGTAAATTTACATATATATACATCCATATTTTATCTATTTTTATTTAAATAATTATCATATTTGGGTATTTTAATCTGTTTAAAGCAAAATTCAATTATTTTCAAATCATCGTATATTCATCATCATACAGTGACAAAATGGTCATTTGTGTGCATGTATCAATTTAAGAATATTTACTTGGACATTTTTTATGATTTTTATAGAAATTTGGATGCTTATAGAAGAGGATTTCATAAAGATATATGCATGCACAGGAGAATACAAAGAAAGAAAGATAAAAATAATTCAAATACATGATCATGGAGGACCCCACCCACTTATCAAAATCTGTAATTAGAAGCTAAAGGACAACTAAGTGGAGGTTAAAACTTCATGAATATTTGATGATGGATCAATTAGAGGCTAATGGTTACTTGGTGGTCATACTTCCTAAAAGACATTTTGGAAAGCATCCTAAAAAGTGAATTAGGGTTTTATGCATGTATAAATACCCACTTATGTACATGTAGATATCTTCTTACTCACTTATTTTACTTCGGAAAATTAGCAAGTAGGTTGTAAACATAATATTTCATGGAATAAAAATTGTTTTCAAGTCTCTTTCAGTTTTCTTTTCTACATGCTTTTATTTACTTTTATGTTAATATTCATTTCTATGCTTTCTTTCATTTCATGTTTATAGCTTAGATTTACATTCATACAAGTAGTGTAGCTTTATTTTTTTATGCAAGTAGTTAGTAGTTAATCTTTTTTTCTTCCTTTATTTAGTTTCTATTTCTTTGCTTTTTAATGTTGAAATTTACAAGTGTTGATTTGACAACACAAATGAGTAGCTAAACTACTTTGATTTAGAAGTAACGAAGCTCTCTAACTTTATGTAAATTCAACATTTCTATGATTTATGGTCCCTTTTATTTATGCTTCATAAAAGTGGATTTTGATGTAAGTTTATACAAATGGGTTTAATAGTTTATGTTGCATTTGCAAATGAGCTATTCTTATTCAACATAAACACAATTACATCATCATTTGCTAATTAATTTTTTTTTTGAAATTAAAGTAAAAAAAAATTGACGATCTATATTACTAATTACAATAGTAAATCGATCATACTTAAAATAGTTTTTGCTTTGGCTTCATTTTCATGAGAATTGATAAGTGGTTTATTTATTATAGTTTGATGATTTAAGTTATGTTAATTAATAACATAAATAAATCATACTTATGATAAATGCAACAATTATTTTACTTAATATCAAAAATAGAGATCATAGATTATTTGTTTGTTGATTTACAAAAATATGAGAGTGGATTTGCCTCTAAATTGTTTCCCAATCTCATAGTTTTTAATCTAATTTTCATTCTAGTGTTAGCTTCATTTTGTTTGCAATTTGTAGTTAAACAATCTTCTCTCCACTTTGGTCTAATTTGATTGATCAGAAAATTTTAAAATCTTAAAAATTTCCTGTGGATCGATCCCTACTCGTCACGTACTAACATTGTACGTCGTGCGTTTGTGGTTATTTTTAATTCAAAACTTCATTCACCATCACACTCTTGTTTGCACTGCTTCAACCGTCCAAACACCCATTGAAGTACAACTCACCTAACTGCTCCTTATTCCGACTGTTGTGACAGTCCACCGTTTTCAACCATCAAACTTCACCCCTATCCCTACTGACCTAGTCACCATCAGATCAGCCACATATCAACAACCGCCACATACCAAATAGCAGAGCAACTCTAACCACAGTGCCATTCCCCTTGACTGCAACCCCTACTACCAGCAACCATCTCCACCTCCTCTGCCGACGACTTCAAACAGCAGCAAAACCACTTCGAAACCACTGGCTGAAACCATAACAACCCACTACTTCGTCCTGCAGTTTCAACCCTCCACATACTCCAGAATACTCTTGCAACTTGTACTGTCATCGTATTGCAACTAGACAATCGCCTCAACAAATCACGAACTCCAAGCCTTAACCAATTCCTACGAAACAGCAACCATCGCCGAACACTGCAATTCACCTCGAACCAGAATCCAAGTTGTCGCAACCCTCTTCACCACCGCAATCCTTCAATTCAAACGCGCGACTCCCCATTGCCACAACCAATTCCACAGAATCGATACCACCTCTGCAATTTCCAAATACCCAATCGCCATAAACCCACCCCATTCACTGTCGCGACCTTCACCTGAACTAAATTGACAATCGCCGAACCACTACAGTGATTATTTTTGTCGACAATTTGGTTGAGAATTGGGATTTTACAGAAATCAAGTTGGAAGTGTGTGTGAATTTTTGAATTTCTCTTGTGGTTGAAATTCGATCTTATGGTTGAATAAGAGAATTCGATTTTGTAGTTTTAATCTTTAACTGGGCCGGGCTTTTAGGTGTAACTGCAAAGTATTTTTAATTTTTTAAGATTGTTTCCTTTTGTCTCAATTTGTTTAGTTTTAATTTTTTTTAGTCAAATGTTTAAAAAAGAAAAATGTGTTCTCATATTTATTACTTATAAAAAATTAGGTGTTTCTTTGTTTGGTCTAAGTTTGTTTACCCTTTAAAAAAAATTAGTTGTAAAATTGTTTTGTTTAAATTTATTTTAGTTTCTTCGTTGATATATGAAAACAATTGTATATGTTTTAATTTCTTTTTAGGTTGTCAAAGAAGATATAATCAAGAAGAATGGCTTCTTGCTTTGCTAAAAGAAATCGCCGCTAAAAAAAATTTGCTAATAATACGCACGCTCTAGTATCATGCTATTTTTCCTTATTTTTATTTGAATTGAATTGTTGGTTGCTTGCATTTGCACTTATATATATATATATATATATATATATATATATATATATATATATAAAGTTCGAAATCCAAAAACAAAAACAAACTTTTTGGTTGCATTGTAAATTCACGTTTAATTTTTATTTTGCAATCATCTCATCTTGTTTTATTTTCTAAGGGCAATACCAATTCACATAAGGTGGGGGATTTCATCACCCTTTCCTTAGCCCACGAATCGCATTCATCGTACAATTTGACTAATAATAAATGTTATACATTCGACTTAAAGATGTCGCGAGCTCAACTAGGGCATAATTGTATCTTGATAATTGTCTTCTTTGAACAAGTTTATTTCTTTGTGTCTAGACTACAGCAGAGTAATAACTATTTATAAATATTACGGTGATTCGTAAATATTATAGTTGCATTAGTAACAGAAAATATATACAATTTTGAGTTAGGAGCTATTAATAAAAGAAAATTGTAATTAAGTCATTTGCATTCATTTAGTTGCATTAGTTCATGCATACCTAAAAAAAATCAAAAATCCAAAAAAAATTGTAAATTTTACTTGACTTGGTTTTTTATCCAAAAAAAATCCTTTTAAATATTTTTGATATGCACGTAAATGTGCATATATTTACGTCCATATTTTATCTCTTTTTATTTAAAAAACATCATATTTGGGTATTTTAAAATGTTTAAATCCAAAATTCAATTATTTTCAAAACATCATATTTTCATCTTCATTTAGGGGCAAAATGGTCATTTTTGAGCATGTGTCGGTTTAAGAATTTTTGCTTGGACAGTTTTTATGATTTTTATAGGATATTTTGATGCATATGGAAGAAAGATTCATTATGATATATGCATGCACAAATAAATACAAAGAAATGAAGAGGAAACAAGATCATGGAGGACCACATCCACTTACCTAAATATACAATTAGGAGCTAATGAACAACTAAGTGGTCCCGCACATTAAATGATGTATTAATTAGCGGCTAATGGTTACTTGGTGGCCATATTTTCTAAACTAAACGAAATGGGGACATCCCTAGGTTAGTTTTAAAAGCAGCACGGTAAGCCCAAAGCGCGTCGGTTAGTTTCTGAGACCAATCTTTTCGATTTTTGTTGACAGTTTTCTCCAAGATTTGTTTTATTTGACGATTTGAAACTTCAACTTGCCCACAAGTTTGAGGATGATATGGAGTGGATAACTTGTGGGTTATCGAGTATTTTTTCATTAAAGTTTCGGAAGAACAGTTGCAAAAATGGATTTCATTATCACTGATTATCGTACGAGGTGTGCCAAACCTCGAAAAAAAAATCTTTAATAAATTTATCAATAATTATATATTCATTGGTTTTGCAAGGAACATCTGTGACCCATTTTGAGACGTAATCGACAGTGTGAAGGATATACAAGTTTCCAAAAGAATTGGAAAAAAGTCGCATTAAGTCGATACCCCAAACATGAAAGATTTCGATCATAAGAATGGAGTTTAGAGCCATCATATCTCGTCGAGAAATTCGTCCAAGCATTTGACATCGATCGCAAGTGTTGCAAAATTCATATGAGTCTTTGAAAAGAGACGGTTGATAGAAACCACACCAAAGCATTTTTCCGCAGTTTTTTGAGGATCGAAATGTCCCGCAAGTTTGATCGTGGTAAAATGAAAGAAAAATCCTGATCTCATTATCCGAAATGCAACGTCGGATGATTTGGTTGGGACATATTTGAACAAGTATGGATCGTCCCAACAAAAATACTTCACTTGGGACGTGAATTTGTATTTGTCCTGTTTGGACCAAGATGAGGGAGTTTCTTTAGTGACTAAGTAGTTCGCTATATCAGCGTACCAAAGATCGATAGAAATCGAAAGAAGTTGTTCATCGGGGAAGTTTTCATTGATGGCAAAGAAGATGGTGCATTCGAAAGACGAGACATGCGATCGGCTATGACATTATCGGATCCTTTTTTCCTTTGATTGTGAGGTCAAATTCTTGAAGTAAAAGGATCCAATGAATCAAATGGGATTTAGCATCCTTTTTAGTGAAGAGATATCGAAGCGCAGAATGGTCCGTGTACACAGTAATAAGACACGATAATATGTGAACCTATCAAGTAACGTCGAAACTTTTCGAGCGTAAAAACAACAGCTAGAAGCTCGTTTTCAGTTGTAATGTAGTTGATTTGAGCGTCGTTCATAGTAATGATAGCGTAATAGATAACGTGAAGGATCTTGTTGATGGTTGTCCTAAAACAGCACCAACCGCAAAGTTAGAAGCGCCACACATTATTTCAAATAGGAAATTCCAATTGGGTGCGCAAATGATTGGAGAGAAATGAGTTCATTTTTGAAACGGTCAAAAGAAGAGATACACTCAGAGTTGAAATCGAATGGAACGTCTTTTCCGAGGAGAGTCATCAAAGAACGAGTGATTTTGCTAAAATCTTTCGTAAAGAGTTGGTAAAAGCCAGCGTGTCGTAGAAATGATCGAATGTTCTTAACAAATTTGGGAATAGGTAAGTTTGCAATGACAACGATTTTTGCTTTATCTACCTCAATGCCTTTTGTTTGAGATGATATGTCCAAAGACTATGCCTTGTTTGACCATAAAGTGGCATTTTTTCCAATTCAAAGTCAAATATTTTTCTTTACTTCGATTTAGAACCCACTCGAGATAATGTAAACATTGGAAAAAAGAATCGCCAAAGATAGAGAAATCGTCTATAAAAAATTCTAGAAAGCGTTCAATCATGTTGGAAAATACGTCAACCATGCATCGTTGGAAAGTCGTAGGAGCGTTACAAAATCTGAATAGCATACGTCGATAAGCAAAGGTACCGAATGGACGCGCGAAAGTCGTAGGAGCGTTTTCTTTTTCTTGAAATTTGATTATATTTGGAATAACCATCAAGAAAGCTGTAGAATTCATGGCTGGCTAAACGTTCGAGCATTTGGTCTATGAAAAGAAGAGGGAAGTGATCTTTACATGTTGCGTCATTTAGTTTTCGATAGTCAATACAAACACGCCAACTCGTTTGAGTACGAGTTGGAATAAGTTTGTTTGAATCGTTCTTGACAATGGTTAGCCCAGATTTTTTCGGTACAACGTGAATTGGGCTAACCCATGAACTATCGGAGATTTGGTAAATGATTCCGTTGTCGAAAAGTTTAATAATTTCATCACGCACCGCATCTTTCATTTTTGGATTAAGTCTTCGTTGCGCGTCACGAACAGGCTTGGCATCGTCGATTAAATGGATGCGATGTTGAATTATAACAGGGCTAATTTGCTTAATATCGGAGGTCAACCATCCCATTGCTTCCTTATTTTTTTGAAAGAATAAAAAGAAGAGAAGTTTATTGGTCAAGAGAAGTATCGTTAGAAATTATGACAGGACAAGTTTCGTTTTCTCTTAAGTATGCGTACTTAAGGTGATCGGGAAGTGGTTTGAGGTCCAATTTTGGGAGTTTTTCGATCAAAGAATTGGGTTAAGATTCGGACACAACTGGAAGTGATTCAAAGGGAAGAATGTATTCAATTTCGTTGGGAATTTCATGAAATAATTTTTCATACTCGGTTTCACGTTCGTCGTTAAGATCAAGTGTCTCGTATTCAACGTTTTCGTGAATTGCACTAACTTCCAACGTTTGGTCACGAGGTTCATTCGATAGGCTTACAAGATTGAAAATATAAAGATCCAAAGTCATGTTTTCAAAAGAGATTTTCATCGAACCATTACGACATTTGATTAAGGCATTTGAGGTGGCTAAGAATGGTCGGCCTAAAATCAAAGGGACTTGACTCGCAGGGTTTGTCACGGGTTGTGTTTCGAGAATGATAAAATTAACGGGGAATATGAATTGTCCTACTCGAATGAGCACATTCTCGATTTCTCCTACGGTCTTCTTAATGGAACGATCGGCGAATAAAAGCGTAAGTTTTGTGAGTTTGAGATCTCCTAAGACTAACTGTTCGTACATGGAGTATGGAATCAAGTTGGCAATCGCGCCTAAGTCTATCAAACATTTATTAATCGTCTTATCTCTAATTGTACATGAAATCGTAGGGCAATCAGGATCTTTGTATTTTAGTGGCATGGACTGGGACAACACTCAAACTGGCGGCTAAGAAGACTTTTTTGGGCACTTGAGTGTGTCGCTTTTGCGTACACAAGTCCTTAAGAAATTTCGCATACATTAGGACTTGCTGAACAATGTCAAGAAGCGGAATGTTAACTTTCACTTGCTTAAAAATTTCCAACATCTTTTCCATTTGGTCTGAGTGTTTCTTTGGACGAAGACGATGTGGAAATGGAACATGATACTCGGTAGGCGGGTCTACTTGAGTAGAAGAAGAATTTTGATTGGCATTCGATTCAACATTTGGCTCCACGTTTTGTTCAGATTCGTTCGTTGTTTTAGAAGTGTCGAGAGTGGTTTCCGGTTAATCGTTTGGATTAACAACTTTATTATCGATTTGTTTGACGTAGCGGAGAGTTGTGATAGCATTCAATTGGGTGACGTTGCTATCTTGAATAACATGGGCTTGAGTTGAATTTGCGTTTTGATTTCTAGGATTTAGAAGGGGTTGGATTGGAAATGTTCCACGTTCGCATTCACTTACAGACGTGGCTAATTGACTCATTCGCATTTCGAGTTTTGCAATTGATTGGTTCGTATTTTGCATATATGAGGTTAACAAATTTTGCAAATTGCTGTTTGATTGAAGTCTTTGAGTAGTTGCTTTAGCCAACATTTCAAGAGTTTTGTCAAGTGAACTTAAATATTTATCGTCTTGGGGAGAATGAGCAGCATTTGGTTGAAAATTTGATTGTTGCGGTCGATTATGAGACGGACCCACAAAGTTTGGTTGAAAATTATTGGGCTGAAAGGGAGGATTCAAAGCATTATTCGGAAATACTTGAAAATCAGGACGAATCGTATTTATGTTGGGTTTTTTTAGTTCCACGCAAAATTCGGATGATTTCTCCAACCAGGGTTATACATTGGAGAAAACGGGTCATTTTTGGCTTTACTGAAAGCATTGATTTGTTCGACAGAATTGGAAAATTGATCGGCTATATGATTAGGATCATTCCATTTATAACACATCGGTTGGGAAACATGGTTCATTTGATCGGATGAGAAAATGTTGTCGAATTTTTTAATCATTCCGTCGATCTTAGCTTCCAAAGCAAAAGAAGATCCTATCAAGTGTGCACCCGATTGTGAGTAAATTGATTTTTCGTTCGAACATTTCCATTGGGATGACTTTTCAATGAGGTTTTCAAGAAATTGCCAAGCATCGTCGTGATGCTGTGAAAGAAAGTTGCCTTGGCAAATTGATTCGAGCATGGTTCTTGAGCTATTTTCGAGTCCATCGTATGGTGTGGATTAAAAGCTCTTTGAATCTTTCAAAATATTTTACGAATGGTTCTCCTTTGAATTGATGAAAATTTACAATTTCGTTTTGGATTCTATTCGTTTTTTCCAAGGGATAGAACTTTTTTAAGAGAGCTTTTACAAATTCTTCCCATGTTTTAATCGAGTTTGATGGTAAGTTATACGACCATTTTTCAGCGTAATCCGTAAGAGCGAATGGAATTAATCGAAGTTTGATCCATCATTGGAAAGTTGTTTGAGTTTAATGGTTGCACAAACTTATTCGAATTTGCCAAGAAAATGTATGGGTCATCATGTTCGAAATTGCCAAATTTCGAAAGTGTGGTGATATGGTTCGAGTGAATTTTGAAATGGTTAACCATAGGGGCGGGTAACGTGATGCAAAATAGAATAGAAACTCTATCGGACAAGATTCTATCCATAAGAGTTAGAAGGGCGTTCTCGTTCGCCATTTCGGGAGAATCGTTTTTTCGAATTAAATGGTTATTTATTGGGTAGCGAGTTCACGATTTGTTGCTGTGTCACGAGTCCAAGTACTCATGCACAAGTGAAGTCGAGAAGAGAAAGAAGTTAGGAACGAGTTTAGAGAATGAAAGAAGTTAGAAACGAGTTTAAATCCTTTCCTTTGAAAATTTTCAATTAAAAACAAAAATCCAATAAAACGTATATGTAAAATCTTTTCAAAAAAAATTGAAAATTCATAAACAAAAACAAAAAAAATATAATTCCCAAACAAACAAAATTTCCTTTTGGTAAATATTTAAAAACCAAAAAATTCGAAAGTAAAAAATTTACAAAAACAAAACAAAGCCAAAATTCAAACTTTTCTTTTGAAAAACAAATTTCACTTAGTAAATAGTTTCCTTTCTTTTGAAAAAAAACAATTTTTCACTTCATTTTTCAAATCTTGTTTCATTCTCTAAACTTGTTTCTAACTTCTTTCTCTTCTCGACTTTCACTTGTGCATGAGTACTTAGACTCATGACACAACAACAAATCGTTGGACTCGCGACTCAATAACTAGTCGTTTAACTCGAATAGACGATCCTTCCGAAATGGCGAACGAGAACGCCCATCGAACTCTTATGGGTAGAATCTTTTTCGATAGAGTTTCTATTCCATCTTGCGTCATGTTACCTGCCCCTACGGGTAACCAATTTTAAATTCACTCGAACAATATTATCATGCTGCAGTTTTGAACACGTTGACCCTACATCTTTTTGACAAAATTCGAACAAGTTTGCGCAACAATAAAGCTCCAACAACTTTCCATTGACGAAATCAAACTTCACTTAATCCCATTCGCTCTTAAGGATTACGTTGAAAAACGGTTGTACAGCTTACCGTCAAACTCGATTAGAACTTGGGAAGAATTCGTAAATGCTTTCTTAAAAAAGTTCTACCCCTTGGCAAAAACAAGTAAAACCGAAACAAAATCATCAATTTTCATCAATTTAGGGGAGAACCGTTTGGAAAATATTTTAAAAGATTCAAAGAAATTTTGATAAAATGTCCACACCATAACTTCGAAAAATGGACGATCTGCCAAATCTTATACGATGGACTCGAAAACAGCTCACGAACCATGCTTGAATCAATGCGCCAAGGCAACTTTCTTGCGCAACATCACGATGATGCTTGGCAATTTTTCGAAAACTTTGCTAAATAGTCGTCCCAATGGGAACATTCAAACGAAAAATCAATTTACTCATGATCAAGCGCACAGTCGATAGGATCTTCTTTGGCTTTGGAAGCAAAGATCGACGCAATGATTAAAAAATTTGATAACCTTTACTCGTCTAATCAAATAAGTCAAGCTTCCCAACCCATGTGTTATAAATGTATCGATCCTAATCATATAGCCGATTAGTGCCTAATTCTGTCGAACAAATCGATGCTTTCAATAAAGCCAAAAACGACCCATTTTCTCCAACATATAATCCTGGTTGGAGAAAACATCCGAACTTTTCTTCGAACCAAAACAATCCCAACACAATACGGTCCGTCCCAATTTTCAAGCATTTTTTGAATAATATTTCAAATCCGCACTTTCAACCCAACCATTTTCAATCAAACTTTGCGGGTTCTTCTCATAATCAACCACAACAATCAAGTTTTCGAACAAATGCTGCTCACCCTCCCCAAGACGATAACGTTTAAGTTCATTTGAGAAAACTCTTGAAACGTTGGCTAAAGCGCCTACTCAAAGCCTTCAATCAAACAGCAATTTGCAAAATTTATTGACCTCATATATGCAAAACACAAACCAATCGAACGTAAAACTTAAAATGCAAATGAGTCAATTAGCCACATCTGTAAGTGAACGTGAACAAGGTACATTCCTAAGCCAGCCCGTTCCAAATCCCAAAAATCAAAACGCAAATTCAAATCAAGCTCATGTTGTTCAAGATAGCAACATCACCCAATTGAATGCTATCACAACTCTACGTTCTGGTATACAAATTGATAATCAAGTCAATAATCCAAACGATTTATTGAAAACCTCTCTCGACACTTCTAAAATAACAAACGAATCGGAACAGAATGTGGAGCCAAACATTGAATCAAATGCCAATCAAAATTCCTCTTTGACTCAAGTAGACCTGCCCACTAAGTATCATGTTCCATTTCCACATCATCTCCGACCCAAGAAACACTCGGACCAAATGGAAAAGATATTGGAAATTTTTAAACAAGCGAAAGTGAACATCCCACTTCTTGACATTGTTCAGCAATCCCAACGTAAACGAAATTTCTTAAGGACTTGTGAACCCAAAAGCAACACATTCAAGTGCCTAAAAAAGTCTTCTTAGCCGCCAGTTTGATTGTTCCCATCCATGCCCATTAATACAAAAATCCTGATTGTCCTACAATTTCATGCACACTTGGAGACAAGACGGATTAACAAATGCTTGAAAGACTTAGGCGCAAGTGTCAATTTGATTCCATGCTCCGTGTACGAACAATTAGGCTTAGGTGAGCTCAAACCCACAAAAGTCACGCTTTAATTCGCTGATCGTTCCATTAAGAAGCCTATGGGAGGACGGTCTTATTGGAGTAAGGCAATTCATATTCCCCGTTGACTTTATTGTTCTTGAAACACAACCCGTGACAAACCCTACGAGTCAAATTCCATTGATTTTAGGCCGACCATTCTTAACCACCTCAAATGCCTTAATCAATTTTCATAACGATTTGACGAAAATTACTTTTGGAAACATGACTTTGGATCTTAATATTTTCAATCTTGAAATCCAATCGAATGAACCTCGTGACCAAACGTTGGAAGTTAGTGCCATTCACGAAAACTTCGAAAACGAGACACTTGAACTTAACGATGAACACGAAGCTGACTAAGAAAAATTGTTTCATGAAATACCCAATGAGAACGAATACACTCTTCCTTTTGAATCGCTTCCAGTTGAGTCCGAATCTCAACCCAATTCTTTGATCGAGAAACACCCAAATTTGGACCTCAAACCACTTCCCGATCACCTTAGGTACGCATATTTAGGTGATATAGAAATGTTTGTCGTTATAATTTCTGCAACTCTCTCTCTTGATCAAGAAACCTCCGTAGTTTCTATTCTTTCGAAAAACAGAGAAGCAACAGGGTGGTCCATTACCGATATTAAGGAAATTAGCTCTGCTGTTGTCCAACATCGCATTCACTTAATTAACGAAGCCAAACCCACTCGTGATGCACAATGGAGGCCTAACCCAAAAATGAAAGATGCGGTTCATGATGAAATTCTTAAGCTCCTCATTAACGGTATCATATACACTATCTCCGATAGCCCATTGGTTTGCCCAATTCATGTCGTGCCTAAAAAGATCGGACTTGCTATTATAACAAATGACGCTAACGAACTAATTCCTACTCGGACTCAAACTGGTTGGCGTATTTGCATTGACTATCGAAAACTGAATGACGCAACATGTAAGGATCACTTCCCTCTTCCTTTCATTGACCAAATGCTCGAATGTTTAGCCATCCACAAATTCTACTACTTCCTTGATGGTTATTCCGGCTATAACCAAATTCTAATCGCTCCCAAAGATCAAGAGATTACAACTTTCATGTGTCCATTCGGTGCCTTTTCTTATCAACATATGTCATTCGGACTTTGTAACGCTCATGCTATTTTCCAACGATGCATAGTTGGCATATTTTTTGACATGATTAAACGCTTTCTAGAAGTTTTTATGGGTAATTTCTCTGTCTTTGGTGATTCTTTTTCCGATTGTTTATATCATCTTGAGTTGGTTCTAAATTGATGCAAAGAAAAACGTTTGACTTTGAATTGGGAAATATGTCACTTTATGGTCAAACAAGGCATAGTCCTTGGACATATCATTTCAAACCTATCCATTCCCAAATCTCTTAAGGACATTCTATCATTTCTAGGACACGTTGGCTTTTATTGACGCTTTGTGAAAGACTTTAGCAAAATCGCTCGTCCTTTGACAACTCTTCTAGGAAAAACCGTTCATTTCGATTTCGATTTTGATAGTGTCTCTTCTTTTGAACGTATTAAAAACGAACTCATTTCTACCCCAATCATTTGCGCACCCAATTGGGATCTTCCTTTCGAAATAATGTGTGACGCTTCTAACTTTGCGGTTGGTGCTGTCTTAAGACAACGCATCAACAAAATCCTTCATGTCATTTACTACGCAAGTAACACTTTGAGCGACGCTCAACTCAACTACACAACAACCGACAAGAGCTTCTAGCTGTCTTTTTTGTGCTCGAAAAGTTTTAACCATAATTGGTAGGTTCACACATCACGGTCTACACTGACCATACTGCTCTTTGATACCTTTTTGCCAAAAAAGATGCTAAATCTCTTTTGATTCGTTCGATCCATTTACTTCAAGAATTTGACCTTATAATCAAAGACAAAAAAGGATCCGATATGTCATGGCCGATCACTTGTCTTGTCTTCCCAACGCATCATCACCTTTACCAATCAATGAAAACTTTTCCGACGAACAACTTCTTTCTATCTTCGTTGATCCGTGGTATGCCGAACTAGTGAACTATTTAGTCACTAAATAGACTCCTTCATTTTGGTCGAAATAAGATAAATGCAAATTCATATCTCAAGTGAAATATTTCTATTGGGACGATCCTTACTTGTTCAAATATTATCCCGACCAAATCATTCGATATTGATCCCGGATAATGAAATTAGGAATGTTCTTTCATTTTGCCATGATCAAGCATGCAGTGGACACTTCGTTCCTCGACAAACTATGGAAAAGGTGCTTCAGTGTGGTTTCTATTGGCCTTCTCTTTTCAATACTCGTTTGAATTTTGTAAAACTTGTGATCGATGTCAAACTCTTTGACGAATTTCTCAATGAAGTATGATGCCTCTAAACCCCATTCTTACTATCAAAATCTTTGATGTTTAGGGTATCGACTTTATGAGAACTTTTCCCAATTCCTTTGGAAATTTGTACATACTTCTTGTGGTCGACTATGTCTACAAATGGGTCGAAGCTGTTCCTTGTAAAACCAATGACCATAGAAATGTTGTGAAATTGCTCAAAGAAAACATCTTTTTAAGGTTCGGCACACCTCGCATAATAATCAGCGATAATGACACCTTTTTTGCCATCGTTCTTTTGAAACTTTAATAAAGAAATACTCGATAACCTACAACTTATCCACTCCATATCATCCTCAAACTTGTGACCAAGTTGAAGTTTCAAATCGTCAAATAAAACAAATCTTGGAGAAAACTGTTAATAAAAATCGAAAAAATTGGTCTCAGAAATTGGTCGACGTGCTTTGGACTTACCGTACTGCTTTTAAAACTGTCCTTGGGATATCCCCATTTCATTCAGTTTATGGAAAAGACTACCATTTATCCATTGAAATCTAACATAAAGCATTGTGGGCAATAAAGAACTTAAACTTTGATCTTGAGAAAGCTAGCAAAAACCAAAAACTATGACTCAATGAACTAGAAGAGCTTAGGAACGACGCATATGCAAACGAGAAAATTTAGAAAGAAAGAACAAAAGTTTTTCTTGACAAGTTAATCCTAAGAAAAACTTTTTCGCCTAACCAAAAAGTTCTTTTATGCGACTCTAGACTTTATTTATTCCCTAGGAAACTTAAATCGAGATGGACCGGATCATTTGTGGTACGAACTGTTTTTCCACATGGTGCCATAGAAATAGTAAACCCCAGGGATGGATCGATTTTCAAAGTCAATGGTAATCGTTTGAAACCTTTCTTGGAATTGCCAAGTAAATAGAGGAGGAGCTCATGATTCTTTATGAGCCAAGCTACGTCTAGTAAGAATGTTAACCCTCTTTTGTAAATATGTACATATTTTTCCCTATTACCCTTATAATGTGGTGCATTGACTGTCGCGACACAGTCAAAATTAAGTGTAAGGAGGAATCTCATTTTAATTTTTTTTAACTCAAAAGTTTCAAAAAACATTGAAAAAAAATTCCAAAAAGATTTTCTTTTTAGCATTATTTATTTTCAAGAAACACTATAGGATAAGTATAAGTTTTGGTTAATAAATCGAAATTTTTGAAAATTTATTTGTCTTAACAAAAATAAAAATGAAGTTTGATTACAAATAACAATGGTTTAACTAGTATATAGGAAGGTTCGTATGTGTTAATTATGAAGTATATTCTAATTGAAAATCTTTGTTTAAAAAAGTGGTATTTTTAAAGTAAAGGATATAACATTTTTATCTTCTAAGTTAAATGATGCTAAGATAATTTTGCAATAGAAGAAAAAAACACAAAAAATATTAAAATAAAATTGTATATATGTATACACTTTTAACATCTAAAGTCGTATGTTCACACTCATGTGTACACTCGCCATGCTATGTAACCTTCTCACCTAAGCCCGAAAGGCAGTGCACGATTGGTATATCCGGCCTCAGTTTATCTGAGTTAAGTGTATGTATATAAAATTTCTTTTTAATAACGCCTACAGTCGATAAGTGTTCGTACTTGTGTGTTCACTCGCCAAGCTCTATATTCCCCTTACATTAGTCCGCAAGGCAGTGCACGGGTAATATAATTGGGCTCAGTTTACCCTAGTTAGACATATGTAAATATTGTTAATATCAATAAAATTTACAAATAAGAGAGAGTAAGCAATTGAAATCTAAGCACTATTTTTACTTGTTTGAATTAACTTGTTATTCAAAAGAAATAAAAATACCATTTTGATAAACTTTGATAATCAACCGAGGATTAATTTTATAGTTACATTGTGTTATCAACCGAAACAACGAATTAAACTATAGTTTACTTATTATGATAACTTGATTTTCATTGGAAATTTTGATGAGTATACCTCTTGAATTTTCAAGATAATGACCAAAACTTATATTTAACTTATTCGTATCAATTTGAAAGTATATCCTTCATTTGTAAATATTTTCAAGAATGCATCAATGTCTTTGTAAACAAATCTTCAATTTAGGAATTTTTCATTTTGTAAATATTTTCTCTTTACATTTGGATTTTGTGGGTAATATCCACTGAAAACCCTTACGAGACAACACTCGTACGGCTTGTTGCATACGCTCAATGCAATCATGTTCCCTATGAAAATGAATTTATCTTAGTTTTCCTTTATTCGAGGATGAATAAAAAGATAAGTGTGGGGGTATTTGATGTGCACGTAAATGTGCATATATATATATATACACATATCCATATTTTATGTGTTTTTGTTTAAATAAATGTCATATTTGGGCATTTTAACATGTTTAAACCAAAATTCAATTATTTTCAAATCATCGTATATTCATCTTCGTATGGTGCAAAATGATCATTTTTGTGCATGTGTCAATTTGAGAGTTTTTACTTGGACATTTTTTATGATTTTTATAGGAATTTGGATGCATACGGAAGAGGGTTTCATGAAGATATATGCATGCACAAGAGAATATAAAGAAAGAAAGATGGAATAATTCAAATACATGATCATGAAGGACCCCACCCACTTATCTAAATCTACAATTAGAAGCTAATGGACAACTAAGTGGAGGTTAAAGCTTCATGCATATTTGATGATGGATTAATTAGAGGCTAATGGTTACTTGGTGGCCACACTTTCTAAAGGGCATTTTGGAAAGCACCCTAAAAAGTGAATTAGGGTTTTATGCATGTATAAATAACCCGCTTATGTACATGTAGATATCTTCTTACTCTCTTATTTTACTGAGGAAAATTAGCAAGCAAGTTGTAAACACAATGTTTCATGAAATAAAAATAGCTTCCAAACCTCTTTCTCTTTTCTTTTCTACATGTTTTTATTTACTTTTATATTAATGTTCATTTCTATGCCTTCTTTCATTTCATGTTTATAGCTTAGATTTACATTTATGTAAGTAGTGTAGCTTTATTTTTTTATCCAAGTAGTTAGTAGTTAATCTCTTTTTCTTCCTTTATTTAGTTTCTATTTCTTTGCTTTTTAATGTTGAAATCTACAAATGTTGATTTGATAATACAAATGAGTAGCTAAATCCCTTTGATTTAGAGGTAATGAAGCTATCTAACTTTATGTAAATTAAACATTTCTATGATTTATGGTATCTTTTATTTATGCTGCATGAAAGTGGATTTTGATGTAAGTTTATACAGGTGGGTTTGATAGCTTCTGTTGCGTTTGCAAATGAGCTATTCTTATTCAACATAAACATAATTTATATCGTCATTTGCTAATCAATTTTTGATTTTGATATGAAAGTAAAAGTAAAATTTGATGATTCACATTACTAATTACAATAATAAATAGATCATACTTAAAATAGCTTTTGCTTTGGTTTCATTTTCATGAGTGGTTTATTTGTTGTATTATAGTTTGGTGATTTAAGTTATGTTAATGAATAACATAAATAAATCATGCTTATGATAAATGCAATAATTATTTCACTTAATGTCAAAAATAGAGATCATAGATTATTTTTTTGTTAATTTACAAAAATATAAGAGTGGATTTGCCTCAAAATTATTTTCTAATCTCATAGTATTTAATCTAATTTTCATTCTAGTTTTAGCTTCATTTTGTTTACAATTTTGTAGTTTAACAATCTTCTCTCCACTTTGGCCTAATTTGATGGATTGAAAAATTTTAAAATCTTAAAAATTCCCTACAAATCGACCCGTGCTAACGTTATACGCCATGTGCTTATGATTAATTTTAATTCAAAATTTATTGGCGATTTTCTCGCTTAGAAAATTTATCGTTAAACAAAATGCAATGAAGGCTACAATACATTGTACCTCTACTATTCAGGACCGGCCCTACCCCTTACTAGGTAGCCTCGAATATGATCATCCCTTGGTTGCAATCAACAACCATAAAAGGGATCTCAAAGCATACATAAACTACAGATATCGTTCTAGTTTGGGCGACGATTATACCCTAATGGGAACGACCCATATAGCCCTGCTGCACGTCTCTGCTTTAGTCATTTTTCGATCGTGAGGCTTAAGGCTACGCATTTACCTTTTCTCCTAGTAGACCATCTTAAAATGATAACACTACCCTGCAGGCATCTAATGCAATGATAACATTCATTCATACGAGTTGTTCCGGGATCGAACAAGCATTCAACATTTACTATCCTTCATTTTGGAATCACCATTAGGAAGAATAGTACAGCTCCATAACATACTTCATAACAATCCATCATAAACGTTATTAGTTTGGAGTGGTTCGGATAAATACTTATCTGAATGGTATCTCCAAACTTAGCGATAATTTCCAGCTAACTCAATTACGGTTCTTTTGGAAGTAAGCAGCAAGTGTTTGAATCCTCTTCGGGAAACTCGAATATGCACAACATCCTTCTTGAGTTAAAACATGTCAAGTTATTGATAGCGGACAAACTACTATCTAGGGTAATTATACACAGTTCGCATATGGATAACCATGTACTTAATTAAACATTATCTATTGATAGAAATTAACCATTCCATGTCTATTACATTTCCGATGTTTCGACCTTACTCTATCCCTCGCCTAGAAATAAATTATATATCCTAGAAACAGAGGATTAGCCTACTCATTGGCTTTTAGTGCAACATATGAGATGACTTACTTTTCATAAGTGTGTAACTACATTAACTTTTATTTCATATTTGTTTGAGGTTACATAAGGGTAATCGAAAAAGACTTGATTTAAGACACCTTTGCAAAAGAAAACATTTTTAAACAAAACAATATTTTAGAAAATAAAGTGATTTTAAATTTAAACCCTTATTAATTAATTAAATAATAAATCAAAACCCTTATTGATTAATTAAATAATAAATCAAAACCCTTGTTAAATAATAATTAAATATTAATTAATTCCTAATTAAAATCTAAATTAAATTTAATTAATCGGTAATCAATTAATAATTAATTAAACCCCTTTTTATAAATAATTAATTACAAACTAATCTTATATAAATAATTAAATTAATAATTAATCGATAATTAATAACTAATTAATAATTATCTTTAATTAATTAACCAATTAAAATTAACTTAATTGATTAACACTTACGTATTAATTACCTTTATTAACTAATGAATAAGTATTAATTATCTTACTTACTTAATTAATTAAATAATCATTAAATAATTAAATAATTAATAATTACCTTTTTAATTACTTGATATAAGTTAGAAAAAGCTTTTATAAAATATATTTAAATTTAGATTTGACAAAATAATTCGTCTTATGAACTGCCTCCATTGCAACTATCGCTATACGACTCGTAATTTCAAAACTTGAAATTTGTTTCTTTTTAAATCTTTTAAACTTTAGCTCTTTAAAAATTTACCATTTTGTAAACATAAAGGCATACTTTTGGAAAACTAAATTTTTTCTAAAACTTAAGCATTTTGCAAATTTTAAAACCAAAGTTTTGGATTTTATACAAGGGATAACATGTCGCTTTAAACTGGTAAGTGCTAACTTCCTTAGCATATAATCATGAATTCATGTTCACAACATACATCATTACATCACCACCACATCACAACATGTAAACATTCCATAACCAAAATAAACAAGCTAGATTATAATATACAACTAACTTGACTATTTAACTACCATATCCAAACTATATGTAATCAAAAATAAATGCAATTTCATACATACAATCCAACATTAATTTTATCCATATAAATTTCATTTTTACAACCCAAATCAAACATGTATATATGTTAGAAAACATAGTTAAATAGTAAAACTTTACTCATCGAACGTCGACTAAACTAAAGCAACTTCCTCTAGAATCTGAATATGACTTATGCCTTCACCTTGCCCTTGTAAAAATGGAGTTTTTGGAGCTTGAATGAGGCAAAATAGTTTGGCTAAGGTGGATGGAATACACTGCCAATATAGTCAAAGGAGTGTATGGACTTGTTTTAGAAGGTGGAGTATTGAAACGGAAGAAGGTAGTTATAAACAAGGATTTAAGTCTAAAAAGCAATGTAAACTAGGTTTTTAAACTTAGGAATTTATTTTGGAAGCCATTAAGTATTCATGAAAACTTAGAGAGGTTATTAAGAAATGGAAATGGAATGAAAAAATGAGAGAAAATTATAAAAAATTGTATGTATATAAAGTACAAGAATTAAATTACCATTTCACCCTTGAGTACATAACCTCCTATAGAGTTTTGCCACATCACTAAGCATGTCTACCTCCCCTCCACTTCATGTGAAAGGCATGTCCCCCCTTTCATGTTAAATCCATCATGTTTTAATTACTTAGTGTACTTTGTGTTTGCGAAAGGATGACATTTTATGTCACTTAGTTTACATCTTTATTTTGTTTTTTAAACACTTACATAATAAGTAATATCATGCTTATTATATATTTAAGTTAATATATGTGTGTGCATGTGTATTTATCAAAAATAAATTCTAACCTTGTGTATATATGTTACTAAATTACGCACAACGTTTTTCGACAACTTTTAGGTACCAAAAAGTCGAAAATTTAGAAAACGATTTCTAGTCACATTTCCTATTTTATGTTGAACTAATCACTTTTGTAAACAAATTTTGAAAACTATTTAACTATCATTAGTTATTATTTAAAAGGACTTTATTTTTAGTTATAAAATACACTAATTAATTATTTAAAATATATTTGAATATCCATAACTAAAGTGATTAAGTACCGATTCGTTATAAGGATGCAAGGTAGTAATAACCTTAAAAGGCTATGAACTTAATTTTAATGATACATGGAATAATGCAACACAAATTTATGGTAAATTATTTCTATGCATGTAGTTGATCCAACTCCAAGACAAGTTATTTTTACTGCATGTAAAATTACATGTTGCTTCTTATATATCAAATGTGCTTACCTATTCACTTGGTCATTCTAGTAAATAAATTATCTATTCCTGCCTAAAGACGTAACATGCCCATGTGTTGATTTTTGGATCCATGACATTAATTTATGTGAATCACTTGAAACTTAGTATGTAAGTTTACCTTGCCAATCCATGACAAATATATTTAATTAAATATATAATGATACAAGTAAAATCTGTAGGTTGGGTAAATTAATGCGAATAACAAGCTTCCTTCCTTTCAAACCTAACAAATTTTGGGTTGAACAATGAAATATACATTTTTTACTCGTTATTTTAAATAAGAAGGCATATTTTGTTAAACTCGCTATTTTGCAAATTCTACGTATTCCCTTTTTGATTTCCATGTCCCAATATTTTGATAAGTATCTTCCATTATATTTGTCTCCTCCATAGCAATATTACAAACCAATTAATAATTTTTTGAAAAACATATATCTGAAATAGATTTAATTCAAATTATCTCAACTTCTACCAAATTATGATTTCTCGTTTAGAAATTTTAAATTGAAATTTCAATTCATAAATATTTATCTTCCTTTAATTACTCTACACTCTAAATTATTTTAGCAAAAAAAATTCATTTCTCAAAAATCATTTTCTGCAAAATTGAAAAATCAAGAATATCCGATCATTTCTTTTCTTTAAATTACATTCTTATTTTTGAAATTTAATAACTTGGAAAAGCTAACTTCTAACAAGAAATTATTTATATATAAACCAAAAAGAATTCTCTCTTATCTTTTCTTTAAAATACTTTTAAATCTCGTTTATTTTGCAAAGTCATACTTGAAAAAAATATTTACCCACCAAATCAAAGTATTAAATATTCAATTACTTATTACACTCGTAACTTCATTTAAATTGGAAATTCATATAACTAAATTTAGACCGTTTTACGCTTTTCAAAAAAAATTACAAATCCTAACATTCATCCAAACCGTACTAGGATACGCACAATCATCCAAAATTTCACCCAAATTTTATTTAACAGGTATCTATGAAAATGAATGTACTAGATTTTACAAATGCCAAATTTATTTAAAATATAAATCCTACTCTATTTTACACAATTTATTTTATTTATTGAAAATATCCCAAGGCAACTCTTTCAAAAATAAAATTTATACACTTTTAAATATTATTTTATCTTAGAAACAATCCTTCCAAATAGTCCATTTTAATATATATATATATATATATACACACACACACTTATATAATTTTTAAACCATTTCAAAATTGCATCTTCTATACAAAAATACTAAGTATTATTTCTGAAAACCTTTTACAAAATTGGTGCGATTTTGATGATGGCGATGTGCGACGCGACGATGATGATTACATGATGGGAAGTGATGGCTTCGATGATGGATAGCTATACGTTGGGATGCATAGTAGATGACTATGATTAAGATTAAAGGGACTGTTGGAGGAAGGTTACGGGACGAATGATGATACTCTACTGATGATGATTGTCGAGAGTTGTCCCAACTGTGGTGATTTCACGAGAGGAGCCGTAAGATTAGTTCCAGGATGAGCTCTGTTATAGATGACATATGAAAAGGGATTGCTGAAACTCGAGGGTTCAGAGAGTACTCATAAAGCAAGGATAATATGGGGTACCTTTTCGGACCATGATGGGTTCTGATCTCCATGATGAACGATCTGATCTCCATGACAGGCGATCTTTATCTTGGTTCAACAACGACGGACGATCTAGTTCCTGGCCTACTAAGTGGCATGGATTCGAGTATCGAGGAACCATGACATTGAGTAGTCTTTGGCCATGATAGTTCATTCAAGTTATCAAATATCCAACGCACTGAGTGAGTGAATATGAGGATGGATGATGAATGTTATTTTCACTTGATCGCTTGACACCCTAAGGCTGTCACATGAGGCCGATATTATTGATGTAGATATCTAGACACCCCTTGATACTTTGATGTATATTACACCATGATGATTATGATGTAGAGTAGTGTGTATCTTGTATATGTGCTAACACTATGGATACTGGGACCGGTAGGTATGATCCTTCATACCATTTGTCATATTATAGTGGTATATTAGTATATAAAGATTTTCTACCTCTCACACCAGACTATTGTCTAACTTTAAATTTTACATTTTGGTTCATATTATTCCAGGTTCTCTTAAATGAGTAGATTAGGGATATCACGTCTGGTAAGCACGTGGAGTTGGACAAAAGACAAGCAGAAGATCGCACTCTAGTATAACTATACTTAGTTGTTATTCCTCTGCACAGAATTTTTGAGCTTGTTAGTACCTTTACTATTTAGAGATAGTTGTTTATGAGTTATATATTTTATGTATAACTCTATCACTTATGTCGTATATTATATGGACTATTTACTCTGATTTTTGTGATTCATTCATTTATTACCATCTTGCTTGTTTTATATCTGAGATGTTTACTATTACACTATGTTCGATGTACTATGAGATATACAATAGGTTCCGTGATATTTTATTCACCTTACAACCTTAACTATCATCCTACATTGGTCAAGCACCATTCTAGTGCATTATACAGGTATGATTGAGTGTCGGAGGTGTAGGGTGGTCCTCACACTTATATTTTGCTTTTGCTTCCATTATTATATCATTTAACTATTGTCATTTTGTATTCATGATTGGATTGATTAGATTTTGTATTTATGATTAACTTGGTTAACTTTTGTTCTGACTTGGTTATAGGCTATAGGTTGGGCATTCCATTTGCTTTTGCATCCGTATCTTACCAGTTTGATTTGCCATTCGGATAGCTTTTGCATCCGTATCTTACCAGTTTGATTTTCCATTCGGATAGCTTTGCATCTATACCTTCCCGATTAAGTTGGGCATCTAATTAGCTTTTGCATCCATGCATACCTGATTAAATTGGGCATCCAGTTAGCTTTTGCATCCATATGTACGTGATTAGATTGGGTATCCAGTTAGCTTTTGCATCCATATATACCTGATAAAGTTGGGCATCCGGTTAACAGTTTGATCTTTCTCATCCAATCTAAAGAGAATAGTCGAAAAAACGGTCCTTCTAGGGCTTAACAGTGCCTTACTACCTTCATTCTTTGTTATCATCAATTGTCCGACATAACATAAATAAGGTTCAATTGCATCGTAGTGAATTATAAGATTAAAAAGTCTTGGGCATCCAGTTAGCTTTTGCATCTTGGGTTCTAGTTAACTTTTGTGTCCATATATATTCGATTAGGTTTTGCATCTAGTTAGCTTTTGCATCCATAAGTATCCTATTAGGTTGTATTCGATTAGCTTTTGCATTCACACGAAGGTTGGGCATCCGGTTAGCATTTTCATCCATATATACCTGATTAGATTGGGCACTCGATTAGCTTCTGCATTTAATAGGAAGCTCAGTCGACCAATATATCTCGGTTATATATTAGTTTCTATATTTTCTCGATTAGATGAGGCAGTCATTTAGCTTTTGCATCCACACATACTCGATTATGTTAGGCATTCGATTAGCTTTTGCAATATGTGGTAAGCTCAGTTAATCTCGGTTAATCAATATATCTTGGTTACAGATTAGTTTCCATATGCACTTGATTAGATTGGACTTCGGTTAGCTTTTGAATCCATACGTACCGATTAGATTGGGCATTCGATTAGCTTTTGCAACTATGTGCACCGGATTAGATTAGGCATTAGATTAGCTTTTATATTCGGTGATAAGCTCGGTTAATCACTAAATCTCGATTACAAATTGGTTTACATATGTACACGATTAAGTTAGGCATCCGATTTGCTTTTGCATCCACACATACCCGATTTGGTTTGCAATTCGATTAGCTTTTGCATCGATACATACCTAATTAAGTTAGGCATTCGATTAGAAATTGTATTTGGTAGTAAGCTTGATTAATCACTATACCTCGATTACATATTGGTTTCTGTACATACCTGATTTTATTGGGCATCCAGTTAGTTTTTGCGTTCGTACATACTCGATAAGCTTGGACCTTTGATTAGCTTTTGCATCCATATGTACTCGATTAGGTTGGGTATTCGGTTAGATTTTGTATTTGGTGGTAAGCTCAATCAGTTAATCATTATATGTCGGCGACAAATTAGTTTTCATATGTACTCTATTAAATTGGGCATCTAGTTAGCTTTTGCATCCATACATACTCGATTATGTTTGGCATCCGATTAGCTTTTCCATCCATATGTACCCAATTACATTAGGTATTCGATTAGCTTTTGAATCCATACGTACCCGATTAGGTTGGGCATTCGGTTAGCTTTGACATCCATATATATCCAATTAGGTTAGGCGTCCGGTTAATATTTGCATCCATATGTACCCGATTAGGTTTGCAATTCATTTTGCTTTTGTATTTGGTGGTAAGCTTGATTAATTAATATATCTCGGTAATAGATTGATTTCCATATGTATCCGATTAGGTTGGGCATATGGTTAGGTTTTGCATCTATACATACCTAATAAGATTGGGCATTCGATTAGCTTTTGTCAATACCCTAGGTATTGATTTTGATGACAACAACCACATAAATATTACTATTAACGTATCTTCGAGTTATGCAGTCATATCAGATATATTATGGAGACATTTACAGAGATAAACAAGAATATAATGGAAGCAAATGGATTATAGAAGAAGGTTAATCAGAGCAATTGAAGAACAAAACCCAATTAGAGAAGAATGTTGAAGGATAAACGTGTTTGAAGTGATGAGGAGTTGGTTGAACCTTAGAATATCTTGTTAAAGATCTTATGGCAATTATACTTGAAGATTATCAACCAGTGACCTCAACTGATTCACAAAAATCCACAAATATAAGGTAATTTGGAATGATGAAAAATTGCAACACTTATTAGTGTTGATGTTCATTTTGCAACACACCCATGTCGACATACTGGGTAGGGGGGTGTCGACATACTAGCAGTTTTTCAAAATTTCAAATTTTAAATGAAGAGAAAATTCCCTCCAGCTCTTCACCAAAAGACACGTCTCTTAAACCACTATATAAAGGCCTCTGAAAACGAATTTTAACATAAAGAATTCTCATTTTCTCTTACTCATTCTTCTCCAAACATTTGCAAAAGAAATCCATTGCATACTCTTCAAATCTCCTTGCAAATCGATACTACTTCACTCCAATTCCTCACTGATTTGCAAGCCACACAATATCAGAGAGTTTTACTTTAATTCACATCATTCTCTCTCTGATTTCATATTATTCCTCAAAGAATTCAAAGATATATTGCGATTGGAGGTCTGCAGGATCATTGTATCGAATCTACAAGAATCTGTATTGAAGATACAACCACTTGCCATAGTTTGTTGTTGGTGATAAGGAGAAGGTGTTCTTATAGCCTGTAAAATCAAGAGGGTGTGTCTTATAGCCCATGAAACCAAGATTGTAAAGGTGTTTTTGCCACCCGTGGAAAGCAAGCGATTATAGTGGAATTTTGCACGATAGAGTGCAGGACTGGATGTAGGATTGGTTAATCGAACCAGTATAAAAATCCGGATGTATTTACATTACTGCATTTTACTTTATTACTTACCTATTCTCTGATTACTTCTTTCTGTTTGCAATTTGAGTAAGTACAGTTTCATATTCATAAGTAAGTAGTTAATACAAAATTCACCACTTCTAGTGTCTGAATAGCCTTAAGATCCAACATTGTGTTGTAGCCACCCTAGTTTCCAACAGCTTTTGCGTCCATATGTATCCTTTTAGGTTGGGCATTCACTTAGCTTTTGTATTCAGTGGTAAGCTCAATCGGTCAACCAATATATGTCGGTTATAGGTTGGTATCATATATACTTGATTTAGTTGGAAATTCGGTTAGCTTATGCATTTATACATACTCGATTAGGTTGGGATCCAATTAGCTTTTGCATCCGATGTACCCAATTAGGTTGGGCATTTTGTTAGATTTTGCATCCCTATGTACCAGCTTAGGTTGGGTATTTAATCAGCTTTTGCATTTGTTGGTAAGCTCGGTTAAACAATGTATCTCAACTACGGATTGGTTTCCGTATGTACTCGATTAGATTGGGCATTTGGTTGGCTTTTGCATCCATACATACCAGATTAGGTTAGGCATTCGGTTAGATTTTACATTCGATGGGAAACTCGGTGAATCAATATAACTTGGTTACAGACTAGTTTTCGTATATACCCGATTAGGTTGGGCATCCGATTAGCTTTTCCATCCACATATACCCGATCAGGTTGGGCATTTGGTTAGCTTTTGCATCCATACATACCTGTTTAGGTTATTCGATGGTAAGCTCGGTTAATCAATATATGTTGGATACATATTGATATTTCAAATGTACTCGATTAGTTTAGGCATCCGATTAGCTTTGACATCTATATATACTCGATTAGGTTGGGTATCCGGTTAGCTTTTACATCCATATATGCCTGATTAGGTTGGTGTCCAGTTAGCTTTTGCGTGCATGCGTACCTGATTAGGTTGGGCATTCAGTTAACTTTTGCATCCATACAAATCTAATCGGATTTGGCATTCAGTTAGCTTTCAATAGTAGGCTTGGTTAGCCAATATATCTCGGTAATAAATTTATTTCCATGTATCTGATTAGCTTAGGTATTCGGTTAGCTTTTGCATGTATACAAACCGGATTAGGTCAGGCATTTGGTAGGTTACATTTAGTGGTAGGCTCAGTTAATCAAAATATCTCGGTTACAGATTGATTTCCATATGTACCTGATTAGGTTGGCATCTGGTTTGTTTTTGCATTCATACACACCTGATTAGGTTGGACATTTTATTAGCTTTTACATCCATGTATACCCATTAGGTTAGGTATTCAGTTAGGTTCTTTATTCGATGGTAATCTCAGTTAACCAACGTATCTCAATTAAATATTGGTATTCATATATACCATATTAGGTTGGGCATCCGGTTAGCTTTTGCATTCATATGTACTAAATTAGGTTAGGCGTCCGGTTAGCTTTTGCATCCATACGTACCTAATTAGGTTTAGCTTTTGCATCCATACGTACCCGATTATGTTGGGCACCCTTTTATAATACTTTCGTAATAGATTTAGCTTTTGCATCCATACGTACCCTTTTATAATACTTCCGTAAGAATAAATTTATAAGTTTATAAAAGTAAATTTTATTACTGTCATAAGAATAAAGTACTTTATATCATAATGTAATGTAAAGTATTTTTATTGTGGAAGAAGGAACTATGTTTGGGAATCATAGTGTTTTTAGGTTATATCAACCATATTAAACTCTAACAGTGTATAATGATTTTATTATGAAGTGGTACCAATATTTTTATGAAATTCATTGTTCCTTCTTCCAGCACTTTGGCAACCAAAGCTTCATGTATTGTTTTATAGTCTTGAATCATCGATACATGTATTTACTGTTTAATTAACTTTCCAATTTTCAAGTGATATGTATTTGTAGTGTTAAGTATTTCATACCACTGCATAAGACTTTAAGAATATGATATCTTCATGATTTGGATTCAGTTTTATTTCTGAGTACTAGTCTATAACCTACGTAGAAATTAGATTTTATATACTGGTTTTCTTATTTTCAATTAATAATATTATATTGAATTATATACCATTCAATCAATGAATCTGTTGAATAGCATGTCATAAACATATACTCCTCTTATTTTAGTGTCATTGTCTTGGTTATAGCATACAACTTTCATTTTTTGATGGTGGAAATTAAGGACACGTCTTTATTTTTAAACTTTATTAGGCCCTTACCCTCTACACTTTGAAATACAAATTACGACCTTGGAATTTTTTAGCCTAGCCATCGCTAGATCTTCATAACTGGACATCATGGTTACATAAATATTTGCAATATTAAAACATGCTATCTTTCAGTAGATTCATCGGATTTAAATTCCGTTTTCACCATTAAATAACAAATATTATCTTTCTATTAAAATCCATATATATACGTTTTGACGATATGTTTTTACATATTACGGAGGGAAATATTTTGCCCCGGCAAATATTTTCCTAAATATGTCAGGTAAATATTATTCAGGCAAATATTTGCCTGAGAGACAACCAAAATTCTCCCAGGCAAATATTTGCCCCTGTAAAAAAATCGTCGAAACATATGACATATGAATCTTAATGGAAAGATAATAAAATTTGTGATTTAATGGTGGAAACGAAAATCCGATAAAACTACTAGAAAAGATATCACGTTTTTAATATTACAATTTAACTTCACGTAATTACCTGTGCAAAAGAGCGTTAAATAGGGTAAATAATTTCAGGAATGTAATTTCTATTTCAACGTATGGAGGGATTTGGGCCTAATTTTATTTGAAGAGAGCGATGTGAGCCAAAAGTTCTCTTTTTAACAATAGATATAGTATATTAGTATGTATTATGGTAAGTTGGTTAGAATATAATATATGAACACTAATTATATTTTATGTCTGAAATTGATACTTTAGCATGTGAACATTACCTAAGTAAATATTGGTCTAGCAAATATATACTAGGAAAATATATACCTAACAAACATTTGTCTGGTCAATATTTGCCAGGCAAATATTTGCCATAGCTACGTACATTTATGTATCTTTATTTGTATATTTGCATTTTATGTTTTAATAAAATAACTTACATATTTCATCTGCTTCATAAAAAAATTTAAGCTCATTAATCTGTTCTTTTGTGAGTTATTTTCTTGCATGCGTCCTTTTTTCGACCAATATCTTTGTACCTTCTTTTATTCCAGATCTATCAGGATCAGATTCTGTGCCTTCATCTAATAATATTCATGTTGAGGAGCTTTTTCATATATTTTTTTGTTAACATTACTTTTATCTGGTTTTTTCGGTAGCCTTTTTTCTAAGTAGGACGTTCATACTGGAAAACCGGATCTTTTACTTTTCTATTTTTGTTTCTTTTTTTATTCTTTTTGACAATGAAGAAGGAGAAACTTTTGTTTGTTTTCTTTTCAACTTTTTCTCCTTGTTTTCAATCTTATTTTTCTAATCTGTAGCCACTTTTTGTTAACTATTTATTTTAATAGTTTAATTTTTCGCAATTTTCTTGGCTCCCACTTGAAGGTGTTAGTAAATAGAATGTTGGGTAGTCAGTACCCGATTTGCCTTTCTTTTTATCATCTGTTATAATTGTATAATGAGTATATGTCAAATGTTTGACATATATTTTTTTATATATAAAATGATTTTTGACTTAAAATGTATATATGTTTCCTTTTTGTACTATTTTTTCTTGATGTCCTTCTACAATCAAAGCATCTTGATGTGCTATGTTTTTTTCTTCTTGTTTTTCTTGAACTTTTATAAATGTGTCATTGATGTTTTTTTATTACTTGACATAAAAAATTATTTTTGTTGGCTACTTTCCTTTTTGTTTCAAAGTGTTTTCTTCTTTCTGCTCCAATGCTTCATGGGTTTCAATTTTTTTTTGAAAATGCTATTTGTTGTATTAATTAATTATTTATAATGAGTATATTTTGAACAAATAATTATTTTTGAATAAATATTTTTTTTCAAATTTTATTTAGCAAATATTTGTATGACAAATATTTGACATAAAATGTTTTATATAATTGGATATTATACCTTTGAAATGATGATGCCGCTTTGTTCTTTATTTTCTTTCTCTTCATCATCCAAATTTTCTTTATTTATCATTAGCCCTTCTGATGTTTCACCTAATTTGTCATAAGTGTTCAGTTGTTGACTATTTTATTAGGGTAATATTTGTCAAGCAAATATTTTCCCGGCTGAACTTTATATATTAAATTTATTTATATTCTAAACATCTATATGTTTCTGTGCTTTGTTTTTATTTTTCAGTTGATATTTCCTTTTTCTCTTCAGTATCTTCTATTTCTTCATCGTCTTTTTTTGTCTTTGGTATGAAAGTTATTTTATATCGGCCGACACCCTAGACATTACTGTCATCTGTTTGGATTATATTTCTTTTTCAAGTTGAATGTTATCGCTTTCTTCTTTTTCATCGTCCTTATATCCATCTATGTTTCTATCCTTATTTTCATTTCCAGCTGCATCTCTACCTACATCTCCTTTATTTGAATCATATTTTCTATATTTTTTTATCTCCAATTACATCACCAACTACATCTCCAGCTACATCTGTAGTTTCATCTCCAGCTACATTCTGATTATCATCTTTTCTGTTATTATCATCATCATCGTCATTTTATCATCACCATCTTTAATTTTCTTGTCTTCTCCATCTTTATTGTCATCGTCTTTTTTTTTTTCCATCATCATCAACAGCAGCACCATCACATTCACCTTCATCAATACCATCACCGTCTCTACCTTCATCAACACGATTTTCATCATCATCATCGTTATCTTTGCCTTCATTTTCATCAGCATCACCACCGTCACCGTCCTTTCTTTCATCATCATTATTGGCATCAGTATTGGCATCCTTTTTTTTCACCAACATCAACTTCATGGTCAATTTCAACTTCTTCACTTTCAGCATCATAATCATCGTCGTCGTCATTTTCGTTTGTTTCTTTTTCATTGGAATTTCTTTTTCAGCCGCTTTATATTTTCAAACGCTTGTTCTTATCATCTTTTTGTTTTTTCTATGATTTTTTCAAATTTTCATTTACTTTTTTTAGCAGCTTATTTTCTTTTTTCAAAGATGTGTTCTCCTTTTTCAGCTTCTTTATTTTTAATTTTATGTCATTCGATAACTTTGTATTAAAGAATTTCACTCGTATTGTTTCCAATTTTACCTTTTTGGTAAGGAAATACTCAGTTTTGCTTTCCTGTAATGTCCATTTCGTAAATATTGGTTCATTTTATTGATAATTTATTTTTGAAGCAATTTTTTTGTAATGTCACAGAACCAGTACTGCATACAGAGATATTATGTTTTAGTTTGGTTTATAATAGAAATTATAAAAGATAAAATAAGTTATTAGGGTTACTTATAGCAGAGTTACACATGCACATATTTTTCTCGAACTCGTTTTGTTTTTCTTCGCTTATTCCATCAAATGTTTTCCTATTGTTGCATGCAGAGTTTGTGCTGGAGAACAAGTATGTTGAGAGCAAAAGCATAATCAGCAACCTCACAACATCGATTGTAAATTTTTTCTCTTAAAGCTAACCAGAGGCTTATTTCTATTTCATTGTTTTAATCATTTTTCAATTACCAAAATATTTTTGTTTTAACGTTTTTATTTCAGAGTTCATATCAGATTCTTCAAATCAAATGCAGTGTTGATTGTGATGCCTTCATTTGAAAAATTAAAAATTGTTGCGATTTCCTTTAGAATTATTTTCATGTCTCTTAAATTAACATGGTTTCCTTCTACTGAAAATGAATCTATGATTATATCTATTGGAGCCGAATCTTTGGAGTTATAGCTCCTTTCAAGAATGGATCGACAAAGTTGAAGAACAGAGTTTGCTTCAATAATGTTATGTAATGTTAAATAATGTTATGTAATGTTATGTGCCTTTCTAGAAGTGGCTTTTCTTTTAGATAATTTTCTAGCGATGCATGGAAAGACTTTAAGCTATTCTATAGTTTTCTGCTATGTCATTTTGCAGTTTTAATTTTTGTTTCTTTCCAGTTGTTTTTGGAGCGTTGCGGTAGTTTTCTTCTAAAGGATGAAAAAACATCTCTTTTGATTCTAGGTATTTTGAAGATTTAGATGTTGAAGGTGTCGTAAATTCAGATTTTGAAGATTCAGGCTTGTGAGGAGATGTTGAAAATTCAAATTTTGAAGACTCATGTTTGTGAATAAACCACTTGATTTGCATTGTAGTGTTTTTTATGTGTCATGACTTTATATCTTCTTTCTTTGTGGTACCTGTAAAGGTTTTAATATTGTTAAATTATTGTCACATATATATGACTAATAAATATGGATATTGCAAGTGTTTGTCTGGCAAATATGAAGGCAAATATTTGTCATGCTCATATTTGCCAGGCAAATATTTGATATTGTATGTTTTTCATGTAAACACACACATACACTACAATTTCAACCTACCAACAATCTAAACTATGTTTGGCAAATATTCGACATTTCTAATATTCATAGTTGAAAGAATTTAAATCCATAAAATTACCGACATAAATTGTTTGTCATACCCATTTCATCATCTAATTATATACTATAATTTTAATATACCATGAATTAGAGCTACATATGGTAAGTATTTGACAAGCTTAGAATTTACGGTACAGATTTTTGTAATATATTCAGCTATTTTTAGAATAAATTTTTTAATGCAATTATTTGTCATCCTCGTCTAATTGTACATCACAGTTAGAACATACCATCAATCAGAACTACTTATATCAAATGTTTGACATTCTCAGTATTTATAGTCAAAAATTTGTAATATTTCAAGCAATTACAGATAGAAATAACGTATGGCAAATATTTGACATTCTTCATTATTCATTTTGTTGTATACTTGTATCAGCATCTGTTTCAATATATCATCTATCAAAATTATAAATGTCGAATGTTTACCATAATCAATATATACCGTAAAATTTCACTTATATATATCAAACATTAATTGATGAACATACGTTATGTCAAATATTTGCCATATAGACATTTGCATATCTAATATTTGTTCAATTAGATGTGTAAATTAAAATGATATTATATCAACCAAAATCATATTTAACCTTTGTCATTATCAATATATACAGTGAAAATTAAATTTATATTGCATTTTCTTCTTTATTTTCAGTATTTTTTTCTTCATATTTATGCATGTTCTTTACAGTAGGCGTTGTTGGTTGCCATCTTCACACATTGAATATCGCTTTCTACAAATTTGCAGATATTTTTTATTTTTTTCGAATTTACTTCGATTTGTTCTTCAGTTGCAAATCGTTGTTCGATTGACAGTGTCTTCGACTGATTGTTTGCAAATTATCTTTTCAAATTAGGGTTTTTCGAACTGGCAATTTCTTCAATTTCAAATTTGGGTCTTTAACTGAGTTTTCATTTCTTTTCTTTTTTTCAAAAATACAAATCGCATAATGATTTGATGTCTAATATTTTAAAAAAAGATATGTGTTTTATAAATTTTTATTAAGAGGGTTTTGGATCTAATTATCTTGTAATTATCGACCATAAGTTTTTATTTAAAGGGATTTCGGCCTAATTATTTTCATTTATAACAAAGACGTGGGTTAAAATCTCCGTAAATTTAATTAACTAATATTCATCCAAAAATAGTAAATTTAATTAACTAATATTCATCCAAAAATATTAAATCTAGAAAGTGGCATTTATACCACTTATATTAATAGAAGTGGAAAAATCAAATTCACATCCAAATATAAAATAGAACAAAAATCACTCAACATACATTGCATAAAAAAAATTCTGTTTTTCAGAAGATCCGATAATTAAAAATAAAATAAATTATATCAACTTTTGTGGTTTATTTTTAATAACCACTCTCTTGAAGCATAAACATTATACTTTCGCAGTATAACCATATTGAACATCGGTTACAGTAATAAAACAAATAAATTAGATATACCACCAGCACCGGGCAAATCACAGACCAGACCACTTGTTTGTACACGTACCAGGTCAATAAACATCAACAAAAATACCAACCATACACAACAGAATCCAACACATAAATTGCACTTCTCCCAAGCTAAAGATACCGAAGACCAAACACGGATGGATACATGCATGTATCAAATGACGATGAATATGACTTTAAAACTCTTATATTATCGCCTTTAGGCAAAAACTAATGGTAACAATAATCGGCTTTCTAAACACGCATAATAAACATCAGTAAACAGAAAACGGCCTTCACCTGAACCATGCAACAAAAAAAAAGTTCAAATTCCAAACTGTAAATACACAGATAAATACTATCAAACATGGCCAGAGAGGCATTACTATCGAACACAAACTAAACTTGGAAGTGGCAAAAGAATGACTAGGAATGTGCAATCAAACTTTGGCTTTTTTGGCTTTAGGCTTGTGATCTTTCTCCTCTTCAGATGATTCTTCTTCATCTTCGATCTCATCAGCTAGCTTCGTTAGTTCCTCTTGAATCATCAGTTTTATAGATGTTTTTCTCGGTGTCAAATCTGTTTTGTAGTGAGTGCCTGAAATATTTACCAAAACTATATAAGCATATGCAAGTTACCAAAACAATTAGTTAAAACTACCAAAGAGGAACACTTACATAACCGCTTCAGAATGTCAGTGAATGTGGCCTGAAATGCAAAGGTAGGTATATTAGAAACAAAATTAAGTACGCCTACTCCCACTTTTTAGAACCATTCAAAAGTATGCGGTAGCAGCCATACATAAAGGTGCATTTTATGTTATAAAAATAACCCATTAGAAAAAATGGGAGTTCTGGCAAACACCCTCTTATAACCTCTTATAAGTTTCAAAATACACTTCCGGAATCATCTTTAGGAAAGTTTGCAATTTTTTCTGCAAATATTTGCAGAAAAAGATGCAAAAGTTGGCAAAATAAACATTTGCACTAAAAACTGCAACTTTTCTCTCCAAGTAATCATTGGGGTATTTCATGTAACTTTTATTGGGAAAGGGTGGAAGTAGGATAAGTTTGAAAGTAAGGGCGTGTCCCTAATTTGCACTAAAAAATATTCCTGAGTTGTGATTACCGATCCCCAGGTTATCGTATCCTGGGACAGCAACAAAATTAACAAACATAATTTCTTAAATGTGAGGCATAAGATTTTTAACTTAATGGGTCCGTCTATTGCCACCCCGTTATTTGCTCTTCACCCCCCACTAATTAGAAAATAAAATGCACACCCCATTTTTTTCTCTTTGCACCCCGTTTATTCCAAAAATGCCCTTACTGCTTTCTTATTCATAATACTTTTTTTCTTTTATTCTTTTTCTTTCTAACTTTACCTATTTGCGCCCCTCTCTCTCCCTCAAAAGCAAACCCTGACAATTTCAAACTAGCAAAAAGAAGCAACGGAAAGAAGCAAGCCACGAGATCGACATTTAGAAAAAAGAACAAAGCAGCCCCATGGTAAATCCGTTCTATGATTTCATGTTTTTATTGCTTAGTTGGGTCTTCTATTTTTGACTTAAAGCATTAGTTTGCGTCTTGCGTCCTGCAGGTAGATAGTAGCGAAGCGCTAATCGAAAAAATTAACGCTCCATCAAAACGTTGATTTATTTGAAATAACATCCAATAGAGGTGTTGGTTATTTTTAATCATCGTCCCCATCATTTGTTGCAATTCATGTCCTTGCAATTTATGTCTTTAAATTTCTTAAATCATGTACACTGCTTATCGTATTACTGATTGAAAGTGTTATAAAATACTGTTGATTCACATGTTATAAAATATTAATTAAAAGTGTTATAAACTCTACTCTATTGGTTACTTATCTTATTTTATTGTAACTTGGAATGTTATTTAGTTGTTGTTAAATACTCTGTTGATTGGAAGTGTTGTTGTGGTGCGATTCTTCTGTGTGTTGTTGTGGTGTGATTCTTCTGTATGTGCAAAGTGTAGCTTCAATTTCAACAAGCATGTAAGCTACGTGGATTAAATAATTCAAAGCCCATGGTAAATGCGCTTACAGAATTTCCACGCCACCTAGGAGCGTGTGTTCAACACCTACACTGGGTATGGATTACAACGCTTGGGTCAGGGGTGGATTTACAACTTTCAAAGCTTATTCCCTAGTTTTTATTATTTTTCCACCGTTTGCTTCAACTTGTTTGCATTGTATTATGAGAATTAGCTTCTGTTTATAAGATCCCTAACAACTACGCTATTTGAGTTGTAATAGCGTTAGCCGATTAGGACATTTTACATATCCCAAACCAAAGACGGGTGTTGTTTACTTATTTACAATACTATAATAAAGCAATGTTACATATGTTTCAATAGGTAAAGAAGAGAGATGATGATGGGAGATCAATAGACACATTGAACAAGATATCTAATTAATTGTTAAAGGGTATAATTGGAATTAAAATTTAAAAAAATTAATCGAGGGGTGTAGAGCAAATAACGGGGTGGCAATAGACTGGCCCTAACTTAATTTACGGCTACTATCCAGAATAACAATTTATCTAGTAACAAAGACAAATTAAGATATCTGTTCAGGCAAAGTGCATCCATAATTACAACAAAAGCTAGAGGGAAACAGCATATATGCTTCTAGACATGTAAAATACCACTGTACCAGTAAAAAAAAAAGGGGAGGAATTAAAGTTGGTAAGTGTGCTCACAGTATTAAAGTCGACTTTTTTAAGAATGTCGCATATGGTTATCCTCAGTTCCTCCTTCGTTGGATTTGATTTTCCCAACTTCTCCGATTTTGTCTTTCCTCCAAAACTCGGTTTATCTGTAAAAATCACATCACAGAAAGGCTGTTATTCATATATAAGAGATAAGAAATAAACTGAAAGGTAACGTAGAGATGTAATAAATGTTCATATTTCATACCAACTGATACATCTAGTATAATACATAAATTGCAACCAATGTGGTAAGTAAACCCACTAAAAGCCGTGCACCATGAGTATGCATGTAACACTTTGGGTTAAAAAAAATTGCTGCTATCCCTGTAAGGTTTCTTGTCACATAAAGACAAAACTGCAAAAATTCAAAGCGTAGAATAGTTGTGCTTAAATTTGTGACAAAAAAATTTCATCTCATGCTTAGCAGCATAACCTAGTCACATAACATCTAATGAAGGACTTTGTTAAACTTCTTAACACGTGTTTCCATTAAAGATACGTCCAAACTACAAAAGATTATACTCGCAAATAGAAATGTAATTAGCTACGACAGCATAAAAAAGAAGGAAAAATAGATAATTCATACTGACTTTGTTAATGGATATTGTTTCAGTTTTTAGAATCAAGCATCCAACATATCTAGAAAGCAAAAAATGATTAAAGCAAACATCTCAATAGATTCAGGTCATGAAATAAGCAAAACTATAAGACAAACATTAGTTTGCTTTGTAGGACAAATTGTGAATACAATTGTTTTACAGTGAGTAGCATTCCAAGTTCTTTTAAACCTATCCAAAAGTGTCATTCGTGAAATAGTTACTGGAAAATTTCAGTCGAATTGCTAGGAAATTGAACAGTAAAGTGGTGTACATTTTATCATGAAGGGGAGAGGTTGAATGGAACCAGCAATCAATTTGTGTGCGCAACTATTTCAGCAAAAGGAGACGGCGAATAGGTTTCCATGGCTACAATTAAGCCTATAAGATACTACATGCTCACAAAACTTAGTTTGTCAGTGAATTTTATCAATTAATTACCTAGACTAGATAAAGAATGATAACAAAGCAGCAGAATGCAGAATAATTCTACTAATATGCCTGTAAAATGAAGTTTTATAGAAGCAAGTCATACTGCTAGTTTTCTCTTTTGATTCTGACTTTGAGAGTGATTCGTCTTTTGATTCTATTTTTGAGGTTGATGCTCCTTTCGACCTGGGCTTTATGGCAGGTTTCACTTTTGGTTCTGATTTTGTTGTCGACCTCTCTTTTGGCTCTGATTTTGAGGTTGATTTCCCTTCTATTTCTAACTTCATTGCTGATTTTGGTGGATCGGCATTTTTCCTCCTCCTAATAAAGACCTTTTCACCATCATCATTTACAACAATATCTTTTGGTTCATCTTTTGAGGTTGATGTCCCTTTGGATTTAGACTTTGGAGCTGATTTCCCTTTAAGTTCTGATTTTGAAGCTTTTGGTTCCAGTTGTGTATTTGATCTCTCTTTTATATCTATCTTTGACGCTGAGTTCTTTTTAGACGAATCATCATTTTTTTTCTTCCTAACAAAGACCTTATCGCCGCTATCATCTCTCTCGTCGGCTTCTATAGGGATGTTCACTGCAATAGTCTTTTTGGAGTTATTTTCTGTCTTCGCCTTTTTCTTTGGAGTTCGCATTTTTTCTGAAGTTCTACCAAAAAATTGCTTGCCCTTTTCTGAATTCAAATCCTCACCCGCATCTTCATCCATTCCTCCTCCTTTTCCAGATCCATTTTCACTCTCACCCTCAGACTGTCTAATTTCTTCACCGCCTTCAGATTCATTTTCGCTATCTTTGTCCTCATTGAGATCATCCTCGTCTTCTTCACTGTCTTCACTCATGCCTTTAGAACTCTGAGCATTTCCACTCTTCTTTCTCTTCTGTAAGTGTTTTGATGATTAAACAGTATTTGGAGGGGATGACAAGTGGAATGATAAATTATAAACTCGTACAGTGAATTATTGATTAAAAGACAAATGAACTACAATTGCAGAACATACTTTACTGGATGATTTCACTACTGAATCATCAGCGCTTTTTGAAGCGCTTCCTTTAGCATCTCTTCCATGTTTCTGAGATTTTGGGGTTTCCTACAAAAAATGATTGGATATATAAGACAGACATTATATATACCAACAAACAGTAATAACAAATGTTGCGCAATTTTCATCAAACCTGATCATCCTCCGAGTGTAAGGCATTGCTTGTTATATAGGGAGCAGTCAAAAAGTCCATAAGTTTGGAAATGAGGTCCTCCTGAATCAACAATGAACTTTAATAATGAGTAGTCAACTGGTAATATTATGAAAAAGGGACGCATATATCATGTTGAACATACCCTTTTAGCATTACTTTTAGATGCAGAAATATTCAATAGTTCACAAAAATCAATTAAGTTCTCTTTCGCACATTTGTCAAGTCGTTCCTTTACTTTAACTCTTTGTTTGTCCTGAAAGAAAAATAATATTAATTAGGTATTCTTTTGATATTGTATAATGGTAATCATGCATGTTATGGCAGGAAGAAAGGCTTACATCACTCTCATGCCAGACAAATCCAGAGAATTGAAGAATGTGATGTTTAAAATCAACTGCCTGCAAGTGTTGAATTCAAGAAAATTATTATTTTCCAAAGCAATGAATAAGTAAACTTGAGCACAATGAGTTGCTCATGGGCGTGCTATTATAGGTGAGGAAACCATCTTAACATGCAACTGATTATTGAGCAATATGCAGTAGAAATCATTGCATTCAGAAACGGCTATTGTGTGAAATATTTTTACATAAAAGGTTAAATAAAGTCCAAGTTTGTTTGATTGAAGCAGTCATTAAGAAAATATTATGTTAATTGTTTCTTGAATACATTCTGATAACAGAAGTTTACTTGGTACATTAATCATGGAAGAAGCACAAGACTAATTGAAATAGAGATGGCACGGTAAATAGGAGATTCCAGAAAAAATGTAGAAGGATAAATTCACATGGCTATATTTCCCCTTTGCAAATGTATGATTATACTCCAATGATTTTATCTTATTTTTGGTCAAATTGGTCCCAGGACCCAATACAAACTGAAAATTGAACTTTTAAGCTTTAAATATATTTTGTTTATTTTTCTTTTTTTGCAGCAATTGACATAGCAGAAAAAGTGAAATCTTTAAGACTGCATAAGAATAAAATCAGCAGCATACATGAGAATATTCAAATACCTTCCCTTTCCGTCCAAAAAGAGTCTGATGCAGCAACTTGAGATCACCTGGTTTTTTTCTTGCAAGTCTGTAAGCCACTGAAATAATGGTCCAAAGAATAAACCATACCGTAAACAAGCAGTACAAATCAACACCAAAAGAACACTTAAAACAGAAAAACTAGCAGGAATCCAATAAGCATTATCTGCAAGTGTTTTGCGAGAAACTGCAGACAGTTTATTCTTATAAAATTCTGGATACATGGAAATAATCTGGCAGGTGCAAAAATAAAATAACATATCATGCAACACAATGTTAAGAAGCATACCTTTTGGTATGTCTTTGAGAGGGATTCCTTGTCCCTACATATAAATAGAATTGCATGGTTAATTCAATAGCAACATTTCACATGAAATTTTCTCTTCTGGAGAGGGGAAATGAATATACCTTCTCAATTACAATACCCTTCACTGGCTCTTTTTCTATGACTTCAACCAATCTTTCCACAATTTTTCTCTCCCGAACAGGACGGTCCATCGAAAAAGGTATAGGAGAACTTAACTTTGACTCCTTTTGTTGTTTTACACTCTCTTTCTTCTCCTTCTCTTTTGGTTCCTCTTTCCTCTCTTCTGCTACCTTTTCACTAATTTTTCGTCCGCTTCTAGATCTCTTCTTCTTTAGCCCTCCTTTGTATGTATCTGTCTTCTCTGTATTTTCGCCATCATCCTTTTCTATTGAATCATCATCGGCTTCAGCACCATCAGGGTCGGTCATCTCAACATCCTCATTTCTATTATCGCCTTTGTCTTCTGTTCCTGCAACCTCTTTTATTTCGCTGCAGTCTTCTCTTTCTTTGTCCTTTTTTATATCATTACAGCTGTCTTCCCTTTCTTCATCCTCTTTTATTTCAAGATAGTCTTCCCTTTCTTCATCCTCTTTTATTTCAAGATAGTTTTCTTCAACATCCTTCATCTCCACATCATCCTTTAATTCCACTTCTGCTTCGATTGGCTTTTCATCTACCTTGTCTTTATTCTTTGTATCATTCTCATTTTTCAAATCCTCTTTACTACTTTCCTTATCTGCTTTGCTTGCATCATGCTCATCCTTAGAGCTGTATTCACATTCGCCGCTGTCTTCTGTTTTTCCATCCTTTTTTATGTTACCGTTATTTTCTCTTTCTCCAACCTTTCGTATTTCACCAGTGTCTTCTTTTTCTCCAACCTTCTGTAATTCGCCAGTGTCTTCTCCTTCTCCAACCTTTTGTAATTTGCTGGTGTCTCCTCTTTCACCAAGGTTTTGTATTTCACTTTTTTCTTCCCTTTCACCAACATTTTGTATTCCGCTACTGTTTTCCTCAATATCTGTCATCTCTACATCATCCTTTGCTTTCACCTCCGTTTTGATTGTCTCTTCGTCTACCCCGCTTGTATTTTTTGAATTGTCCTCATTCTTCAATTCGTCTTTACTACTTTCCCTGTTTACAGTGCCAGCATCATGCTCGTCCTTAGAGCGATTTTTACCTTCACTGATGTCTTCTCTTTCTTCATTCTTTTTTATGTTATCATTTTCTTCTCTTCTTTTTATGTTATCATTTTCTTCTCTTCTTTCATCATTTTTTCTTTCACTGTTGTCGTCTCTTTCTCCAACCTTCTGTATTTCGCTGTTGACTTCTCTTTCTCCAACCTTTTGTGTTTCGCTGTTATCTTCTCTCTCTCCAACCTTTTGTGTTTTGCTGTTGTCTTCCTCAACCTCTGTCATCTCAACATCATCATTTGCTTCCACTTCCGTTTCGTTTGTCTCTTCATCTAACTCGGTAGTACTTTTTGAGTTCTCATTTTTCAATTCCTCTTTACTACTTTCCCTGTCTACTTTGTTAGCATCATGCTCATCTTTAAAGCTGTTTTTATCTTCTAGTTCTGTCACCTTTTCTTCTAACTTATCAGTCGTACTTGTATCCATCAAATCATTCTCGTTTTTTATCTCTTTTGATGTATCCACCACTGCTTCGGTAATTTTCTCACTGTTAGCATATTTTATGGCTTCCTTTTCTTCCCCTTCCATTTTTGTTTCTTCTTCAGTGTTTACATCAGCCTCTTTCCCACCATTTTCCCCCTCCAAATCAATATTTTTTTCATCCCTAGCATGTTCAAGAGCTTCCTTTTCATCCCCTTCCATTTTTGTGTCTTCCTCATTGTCTACATCAGCATCTTTTCCACTGTTTTTCTCATCTAGTATATTAACGTCTTGCACGTCAATGGTACTAGTCCTTTCTTCTGTCCCTGTTTCTGCTTTCTCTGCCTTGTTCATAACAGCATTATTTTTCAAAAAAGTTACTTTAATATTTTCCTCGTCCACTTCCTCGATTTCTTCCGCAGCCTTGCTATTTGTATTATCTTTTTCTTCTGTCTTCTTCCTATTTTCCACATCGCATAAACCCTCGATGTCATTATGCTCATATGTTTCATTTATATCCCCCTTATCATCCCTTGATTCTCCAAGAGTTTCTTTTTCGCCAATATAACCAGCCTTCTTTTCGTCGGCCTTCTTGATTTCTTCATTATCCATAAGTTTATCCTCACCTTTCGCCTCCTTGTCATTATTTTCCACTTCAGTATTAGTAATCTTTTCACTTACCTTAACTTCAGCTTTTGCTTTGGCTTTATCCTCATCTTTTTTCTCTCGTGCAATGTTAATTTCATCATTAGCTTTGTCTTTATCTACCCCTTTCTTCTCCTCATCATCCTTTGTTTCCTTGGCATGACAGGTTTCCTCAATAAATTTAGCTTCACCTAATAAGTTAGTTTCATCTGAATTCTTTACTGGAGCAGTAGTTTCATTTGGTGTGCTTAGCCCACTCACAACTGCAGTTGTCTCAACTTGAGTTTTTGGATCCAGTTCCATCATTATTATACAGCTTTATATTTTCTTAAATTTGAGCATCCACCAGACTTAAAAACCTTGGATGCAGTACCTGGTGCCAGACAATATAGCAAATTACCAACATGGCACTAAAGAAACTAATTAAAATACTAAGCTGGCAAAAATGACAAAACAGACTTAAGATTTCTGTAACATGTCAGCATGATGGATCCGTTCAACAATTAAAATTTGGAATCAACAAAACACTACAACTAAACAACGCAAAATAACAATTGCTGCTATACATGCACTTATTATAATAAATTAAGCTGAATGTTAAATGTCAAAATAGTTGTTTCACTGATTGCAAAAGTCGCGAGATCGTACGTTCCAAAACGCGATTTGGAAGGAATCGCAACCAGTGTGAATGGACGATCCTATTTCAGAACGAAAATATTGAAGCCCAATACTGCAATTTAAACCTCGAATTGAAAAAATCAAAAGAGATTTAGTTAAGCATCGCGATCGACATTGAAGGAAAGGGGGGGAAGAAGCAGCAGCAGCAAACCTGAATTGAAGAATCTAGAGGCAAGTTGGTTGATTTTCTCTTCTATTTTCAGATTTTTTCTTCTGATTTCTGAGTATTTTGCTTCTATCATAAACCCTAAGCTTACCAGTAAAACGAAGATCCAACCCATACCATTCTTTTTGCTCCGTTTTAATAAACGGTTCAATCTGACATAACTCGTGTCGTGGGTTAAACGGGTTACCCTAACTCATTTAAGAATTTAAATTAGATTTGACTTGTAAAACATCAATGAAATATACAAATTTCTAATTCTACTTTTACCCGTTGAATTTCTAAATTAATAATTTTCAAAAAAATCAAATTTTCATATCTGAATTCTGAAGCTTTCAAATATTCAAATCCAAATCAAATTCGAAATTTCAAAACTTAGGGTTTGTTTGGTTTTATTTTGTGTTTTTTGTTTGCGTTTTCAACATTTATAACAAATACGAGGATCGGGAAAGAAAAGTTTAAAAACTTTGTCAATACAACGACTGTGGAGGGACGACGGAGGGGTGGAGCGACAACGGGGGGATGAGTTGTTTTTCATTATTTTGTTATTTCTCAAAACATGAAAAACAAAATAAATTTGTTTTTTATTTTATATGTTAGCGTCATTTTCCAAATTGGTTGTTTTTCAAAAATACACGCGTTGCGTGTACGTTTTTCGAATGAAAATACAAAACTAAAAATGGCAAACCAAATTGGGCCTTGACTTTTTAAATGTAAATTCAACAATCAAAATTAATATGAAATTTAAATATTCTAAATTCGGACTTAGAACTCAATTTTTAACTTCAAATTTCCAAATTCGAATGTTCAACATATAAATATGAAAATTTTCAAAATTTCAAATTCAAATTGTTATGGGTAGATTTTAGCATGACCACCCAATGATTTGGAGATAAATGAATCATTGAAATATTTTTTGAGTTGAAATTTGGATATGGGCATGTAGCATATTATTTGATAAGTGCAACCATCTCAATCACCAAAGACAACTATATCATACGTTCAAAACATGAAGCATCTGAGTGTTCTATATTATCCGTAATTTAGACAAGAGTTCATCGGTCGAAGACTTGTCTGACTTCGAATTAGCATGAAAAAGTTGATAGAGTTAAGGGTATGCCCTAAGAACAAATATTTATTTTGTTATTCTAACTCAATAACCAATCTTATTCAAAATAAAAGGTGTTTTATTTCTATTATATACTTATTATATTATGATATAATTAATTGAGTAAAAATTAAAAGTGTATTAAATAGAAATTCCTGAAATAATATGTATTGTGATAGTAATTACAATATGTGGTAATCATGAGGAATCGGTCGCATTAAGATGACATGATGTTTTAAATATTCCCGTTAAAATGTTTGGATATCGATACATCCATTAAGACTAGAGTACATAACGGCGTCCATCGAACGACTGTAGTTGGGTCTGAGTTAAAATATTGAAAGTGATACATTATTCAATAGAGAATTCGTCTCTTCGGTTATATGTGGTTAGTATTACGGTTAATTGTAGTCAACTCAAAGTCAAAATCTATGGTCAAGGCAGTTCGATTAATAATAATTGCTATTACTGAACATAGGACTATCTCTTTGAAATATACAAGTTAAATATGGACGACATCGGAATTTTAACTATAATAAAATTCCACGAGTCCTAATGTTATATAGTTTTGACGAAAAGAATTGATGTAATTAAATATCACTACTGGGGACCGCTTAAATAATAAAATTGAATTTTACCAAAATTTTGTAAGCGATAAATTCGGCCAAACTATCATACTACCAGATAAGGTTACGTATGAACGTTTACATTCGAATTATTCAATATTAGTCATTGGTTGAATTTACACTTATGAGTCGCACAACCGCAGTGTTGAATGCTTTGAACAGCACTTGATTTAATTAAATTATAATTTTTATAAATTAATTAATATTTGTGATGTATTAATTTTAAAATTTTATTTGATTTATCTGTGTTAATATTTAACATAGTGCGTATATAATATATATATATACGCACACACACACATCGATATACGATATTGATGTACATTTAAGTTGGATTTAAAATGTGCAAATACTAATCAGGTTTCGAAATATGGGTGGACTCGTTAGCTTACTTGTTTGGGTAGCCATGGTAAGAGGGGAAGGTAATGTGATATTTTATTTGAAAATATGGGTTTCGATTGGTTTGAAAAGCTGAGGTAAAAGTGAAATATAGACCTTCACTTTTTGCTCTCTTTTCATTCCTATTTAAACTCAACACTTACCTCGTTTTCTAGTTTACTTTTTCTCTAGCCTTCATCCCCTGCTTAGTCAAAAATAATAACCTTCTACCCCTTCCCGTTTCCAATCAAAACAACAAATTAAATCAAATTAAATTAAAAACGTGATTGATCTTTTTGGTTAGTAGCTTTTATAGAAGCAATTGAATCTGATTCAAGGAGCTTTTTCAATTCAACATTCAACGTGCAATGTAAAGGCCACGATATAGGTAATATCTAATTATTATTTATTATATATATTACATATGTGTTGAATAGAATCATATTTATCAGGAATTTAAATATTTAGTTATTGTCGGATCAATGTATACATACATACACATTTAAATAAAATAAAATATTTATATATGTACATGTTTTATTTCATTCGACTATTTAAGTTAAAAAAATATTTTTTTGAAAATTTAAAAAGAATCGAAAACAATTTTAGAATTAAAATTTTGATTTTCAATTTGTAGATATATGGGTATACAATATATATTTGTTTGAATATATATATATATATATATATATATATCAGAATTTATATATAAAAACCATTTTTTATGTATATTTTATAATAAAATCTAAAAGGAATAATAATACTAATTTATTTAAAACGGTTTAAATCAATATGTATTAAATAAAATTATATAATCACATAGATATAGTTTATAAATAAAATCCTACATGTTTTAAAGAAAAAAAAATTAATTTGGTATAAAATATATACATATTTTATACTAAAGGAAAGCATATTTTAATGTTTAAGTCCGCATAGACTTAAATATATATAAAAAATTGATTTTGTTTAAAATGGCTTTAGTCGAAAGGGAAAAAAAAAATTAACATATTTTATTTATATTTATTGGTTGATATTTTATAAATAATATTAGTTATACTTATATTTTCGAAAGTTTACAACACATACACATATATATGTATGAGATTAACTTTTGAATTTACATCTAAACAGATTTTTATTCTAGATCTAGATTTGATTTCAAATTTAAATCTACATTTTGACATTTTAGTTATTAATTTAAATTGTTATCGTTTACAAGCACTAATATATATATGTGTGTGTGTGTGTGTGTGTGTGTTTGTGTGTGTGTGTGTGTGTGGCAAATGTCTCCGTTGCAGTATAAATCAAAACATTTAAATACGAGCATATTAAACCATGTAAACATTTATACTTTGTGTGTACACTTACACATATATGTGTATTCGATACACATGTACACTTTATTATTATAGGTGTACATATTAAATCTTTATATTAATAGCCAACACCATTGTCCCAGTGGTAGGCGCTTTGACTTTGGTGTGAGAAGTCACAAGTTTGAAACTTGTGTAGCATGATTCGAACGTATATTGTCATGTAGTATGTTGTATGTTACTTAAGACTCGTAGTACTAATATGTGCTACCATTTAAGTACCCAAATGTTTCAAAAACATCTTTATATTAATTAATTAAATGAAATAAGAATTTTATTTAACATTATTTTGATTAGATCTTAATCGGTTTAGACTTCATAGGCCCAACAAGATCTAAAATGCAAAAAAAGTTGAAATTCGCTCATTTAACCCATGCGTGCTGGCCTAGTTCTAACAGTGGTATTAGAGCCCAATAGCCCATGCGATCTAAATGAACAATATTAGAGCTACCTTATTACAGTCCAGCCATTTAATGGGTAGTCCATAAAAGTAGCGTCTATACTAGATTTGGGTAATCAAATACTCTGTCCTACCTAGCTACTAACCTGACCCAATGGTGAAGTAAGTCTAAAGGTTTTTCCTAGTATAAAGGACCAAGTTGATTTGGGCCTTGGGCTAATTTTTTAAAATATGTTTTGAAATTAAAATTAATATTTTAAATTTAAAAGGTTAAATTTAAAATAAGTAATAATTTTATAGATATCATAAAATAATTTTCAAAATCATTCTAAAAATAAAATAATTATTTTCGAAAATTACTAATAGCTAACTAGATTAATCAAATAAATAAATAAATAAAAGTTAATAGATTATGTAATGTAACATTATCTTAAAAATTTAAAGTAACATGAATAATTTTCAAATTAATTAAATTAATTAATTAAACGTTAATTAATAAATAATATATATTATATATATATATATGTAAGATACACGTATATAACTATAAATGTTAGAATGCACGTATTCAATTTAAAATGTCTAAAATGAATAAAGTAAAATTAATTAAGTTAGATAAATTGATTAAATATGATTTAATTAATAAAATTAATATAGAATTATAAGATTATTATATAAGTAAATTAAATTATAGAATGTTATACAACAATTAAACTTATGAATGTATAATAAAAGGTGGAGCTGCAATAAACCCTAATTAGATTTAAAGAATAAATATGTATGCATAATATGTTTACCGTGACTTAAGATGTGTCTGATACTTGAATCACAAGGGCATTTCATAAGAAATAATTATTTCATGAGTCGATATCACTCAACTAAATATATTAAAAATTACGAGTCTTTAATATAAATGTTGTCCTCTATCATTAATATATTAATAGATTATTTGCGTACTCCTTACTTGTTGAACTTTCCTCGTGCTAGGGATATTATATGTAGTTTATTAATATATAGAATATAGGAAGTAAGATACGTGCATATATCTGTTGAGCTTCCCTCAAGTTACTTAGACGTATGCAAAATGGTATGTACGAGCAAACAGTCTCCCTTTATTTGTAGAGCTTTTCTCAAGGTAAAGATGAGATAAATCAACCTAGAACATTTTTATAAACTATTCCATATATGGTTTGGAAAAGTGTGTAGGCCCATTAGCCTACTTGTTTAGCCGGTCATGATAGGAGGGGAGGGTAGTGTGATATTTTATTTAAAAATATGGGTTTGCATTGGTTTAAAATGAAGATGTAAATGTGAGATCTAGATCTCCTCTTGCTCTTTCTTTTCCTATTTAATCCCAACACCTCCCTCATTTTCTATTTAATTTTTCTTCGGCCCTATCTCCTTGTATGGCTAAAAGTAGTTGCTTCCTTCTCTTCCTCGTTTCCAATCAAAATAGCAAATTAAATCAAATTAAACTAAAAGTGTGGACTCTCTTCAGTTTATAGTTTTCTAGAAGGGATTGAATCTGATTCAAGGAGCTTTTCTGATTCAACATTCAAGGTGCAACAAGGCTACAATATATATATATAATATCTAATATATGTATGTGTGTGTCATTATATATGTGTAGAATGGAACCATATTTATCGCGAGTTAAATATATGTGTGTATATATATATATTCATTGTCAGATCAATGTATATACACCGACATATCTACATTATTTTTTTAATATATACATGTTTTATTTCTTTCATCTATTTAATAAAAAAAATTGAAAATTTTAAAATGAATTAAAAATGATTTATAACTAAAAATTTGATTAATTTTTTTTGCATGTGTGTGTTGTTCATATAAGTTCCGTATGGAATTTATATAAAAACGTTATATATATGTATATTATAATAGAATCAGAAAGGAAAAATAATATTAATTTATAAATATATTTAAAACATTTTTATTCAGTGAGTATTAAATAAGAATATAATATATAATTTATGAATAAAATCCTTACGTACATTAAATGTAGCGGGAACTACCTTATTGGAAACCACAAAGGAGGGATCCAATGTAGCAGGAATGTAGATCTGGAAAGTATTGCTAATTCCACAAACTGAATGGACAGACTACGGATGAATGCAGGCACTTATAGGATACGGTAGAGGAACAGGAGTGGCCATTGTCCGCTTTCAATGGAATTGGCCTTGGATCGAGGTCATAGATCATCATTTCTTGATCGGGATGGCATGAACTAAATAAATAATAAAATCTACAATAAAATGGAAAAGTCACTTACACATGTACGAGATCAATGTCGGTATCTTGGCATGCTCTAAGATGATGATGAACCATTATGCCCGAAGAGGCAATATTTGATTTTCTTTGTTTTCTGGTTTTATGGCTGTAAGAACTTAAATTTAATAATTTAGTCTAAATTTGCATGAATGCGATGAACAAAATAGATCGTAGTCATCCCAAATAGAGAGATTGAGTAATAACCGCAAGGTGTGAGTCTCTTCGCTAGAGAGCTACATAATGGATTAAGCCCTCGACCGAAGAGTCAAGGCTAGAGAAAGGAAGTCAAAATAGAATCGGTCACATTATGTCCCTGACCGAAGAGTTAAGGACCAAAGTGCAAGAAGTGAGTCGCTTCACCAGAGAGAAACAGGATCGACTTACTTATCGTTGTTCCCCACTCGTTGAAGAGTGACTAAATGGGGTCCAGGTAGGGTCCGACGAGACCGTGGTCGGGCTTGGAAGGCTAGGACTTCATGGTATGTTCAAGGAAACTAAACCGGAGTACAGGAAGTATTGTCACTTTGCCAAAGAGCGACATGATCGTCTTACTTGTCGTTGGTCCCCCTTTACCGAAGAGTGATAGGATGGGGTCCAGCAAGAGCTTGGAGAGGCTATGATTGGTCCAAAAGGATCAAGACATCGCTATGTGCCCCCAAATGGGTCGGAGTGCAAGGGGTAGGTCACTTCATCGAAAAGTGACATGATCGGCTTACTCTTCATTAAGATTGTATTGGACTTAGCAAGGGTCTGGAGAGACCATCGATTGGTCCGGAGAGACCATCGATTGGTCCGGAGAGACCATGAATTTGGATGAAAATCCAAAGAGATCATGAATTGGCTTACTGACTTCCAAGTTTTCAAATAGTTATGGATTTGGATATTGATAGGTCATAGATTTGGATAACGATCTGGAGAGATCGAGGATTTGAGACAATGATCCGATGAGATCATGGATTCGGTTATCGGCTTGGAATGGAATTGGATTTGGTGAAGGATTTGGAATGGGTTCATAATTGACTATCGACTCAGAACAGTTGTGGATTTTATTAACAATCCAATGGGCTTGAGGATTCGGCATACAAATACTAACTCTTGGGTGAACATGGTATGGCTCATGACGATTCAGTTTGGCAAAGCAATGGATTCTGGATTAAAATATTCGGTTATCGGTGGATTTTGAACTTCGGAGTTATGGTAATTCAAAACAAATCTTCTTATCGCAAGGCATGTTTTAGGGGGCAAAAGTTATCCCACCTTTTGACAAGGTAGTATACCATGGATTTCACTAAGCGGAATTCGAGACCATCAAGATAGGAAGCTTGGAAGGATGATTATTAGGTTTGGAAATCAGTTATAGACAAGCCTATGGATGATAGTCAAGCGGATTTAGACGAATGACATCCAAAAATTGGCTAAGTATAGATTGGCACTTCCCCTAAGCAGGGGATCAAATTGGATCACTATGGATATTGACACTTAATTCAGCAGCTCAACTCAATGAAAATTGATCGATATCTCCGAATTTCACATAGGGAACTACACAAACAACTCAAGAGACCAAAAGAAAGCATGAAGGGGGATGTAACGTCCCGCCTTTTCGCACGGTTAAGTCGACACACGTGCCAATTCAAAGAGTACGGAAGGGCGGATTGTTATGGGGTAAATAAGAAAAACAGAGAAGAGAAAACTAAACAGAATCTCATAGCGGAAGGATAAAATATAATAATAAATATACAGTTCATAAAACTGTTTACAAAACATTTGATTCTTCTTTATACAATAAATATCAGAGTTCACATACCAATAAATATCAATGCAGCGGAATTAAATAGTATAGTGGAATAATATAGAAGATAGTGATACTACAATCTTCGTCTTCGTCCTCCAGAATAAAGTCTTCAAATCCTGAAACGCTCGGACTGACCCGAGCGAATTGAAAAGACAAAACACTCGAGTCAGAACTAAAAGATCTTATGTAAGTTAAATCAACAGGGATACATATGAGTGCAGTAACTCAAAAGATACTCGGGATTCACATCTCTTAAGGATCCGTTAAACTATTTACTATGTAGTATATTTTGCTATTATAATAGTGTCTAATTGTAAAATAAACTTACTTTTTAATAGCGTTAAAGGGTTACCCATATAGCCCTTAACACAAATAATGTCAATAGTCTATACAGTACCGTAATACCTCCTGATCGGGAGGCTACCAGAGGATACTCCATAGGTACAACACAAATAGAAACTCGTACAACGCGCGATAGGGTAGGTGACACGACACAACTAGGCAATGTCAGGGTAGATATACCAATTACGCTTCCGGGTTGGTGGTAACGCGTAGCGTGCAGCTACCGCCCACCTCGAGCCACACCCCCAAATAAAAATCAAAAGTGGCCACCGAATCAATCCAAAGGTCAAAGTATAATATCGAAGGGATGTGTCCGATCAAAGGTGCTACATTATTAACCCGTCGATCGCTCCTGTTTTAGCCACCTTATGCCAACTCACGGGAGTTGGGTCCATATATTTACCTCAAAGGAAACGCCGTCACCATCCTACTTCGTTCTGGAATCTCCACCGCGTACACGGTTGTTAAAGTGGTTTTCGGAGTTGGCAGAGAGTATGACAACTTCCGATCCCGATCTCTTTAACAACCCAATGTTATTATAATACCACGGCATTTTAAAAATAATTATACTTTCAAAAACCAGAATAAAATTATCCATTTCAAAACCCATAAATACGATATCATTTCCTTTTAAAACCCAAATAAATATGATATCATTTTATTTCAAATATATTTCTTTTCCAAAATCATGCCACTTTAAAATTTATAAAACCTCGAAACCAAATATTTGAATTTTAACTGTCAACATAATACTTCGAAATCCATAGTTTAAAACCATAACTTTCAAAACTTAAATGGTTTGGATATTCAACAGTATATAAAATAAAACAGTTGAATTATAACTGTTTAACTGGTAGTTTATATGCAACAAAAATAAATATAAATTTAACTGGCAGTTAATATGCAATAAATAATAAACAACAATTCAATTCAATAAATGCAATTGACTAAGATGATGATTAAAAATAGGCCAAACAAACATAAATAAATTTCAAATCACATCATATATCAATTTAACAAATATAAGAAAATTTAGAAGTTGTGAGTGGGTTAAAACACTCACCTTTTGAATTTAAATTGAACTTAAACCCAAAAATTTGACAGTCTCCAAATCTGCCCAAACAAGCGCCAACATCTCCGGAAATTAAATACGATCCTAACGCAAGAAACCGTGTGAAATTCTGATATCGTATGTGGAAGTTATACTGATTTGAACATTTAAATTTTAAAATAAAATAAATAAACAACACTTACTTTTTCGTCCACATCACTCTCTTCGTTCCTCACGCGTACAGTAGCTCGCGCAAACCCTACCCATAAACGAACGAGACCGGCCACCGCTAATACGACCAAAACGCCATAACCCCGAGCTCCTCCATCTCGATCAGGCATCGCCACTACCTTGCTCTCCTTCGGCCGACATGACCCGAGCCTCGCGCGCGCCCCTAGGTGGCTGGAACCACCTCCACCGCCGCTCCAAACGCGGCCAGATCTGGGCGATTCTGATGCCCATCTCGACGAACTAACCGTACCGATGCGCTATACTCATCGACCCTTACGCCACTGCACTTCCCGATCGAACCCTAGTTGAAGATCCACCGTCGAAACCAATAACCCAAAACGAACGGCCGGGAAGAAAACCTTGATTTCTGAACAAACCTAAACCCGAATCGAAAAACGAATTGCACTATTGAATTACGCTCGTCAAAAACTTCAACATATATTTTTTTGGAATTTTTCCGAGGTGTTTGAATTTTTGACTTTTGATTTGATTTTTGAAATTTGAATTTAGATCTAGGGTTTGCAGCCATTTGGAAGAGGAGGAGCTGAGGAAAATGAACGTACAAACAAATGAGAATAGATGGAGGTTAGGGTTTATAACTGGGTTTATATAGGTAAGTCAGAAATAGAGTAGATGGATCCGATAAACAAATGTGCTGAACGATAGTCGACCCAAAAAGCCCCGTTCTGACCCCGGAACAAAATTGGGTAAACTCATATATCAAAATAGGTGTTTTAAAATATTCCGAACGCAATGGAAAAAGTTTCACGTCCAAATTCCATCGTATGAGGAAATTATGCTGAAATCAATATTTTCAAATTGATTTCCATTAAATCGATTTCAAGGCTTTCGCATTCGTACGATCAAACGACAAGTCCGATTGCTACGAAACTTGAAACCCTACAAAAATTCACCATTACGGATCGTTTCGTCGAAATCCGAGTCTGTGACCAAAATGGCTATTTTTATATTACTTAATAATTCTCAAACATTTAAAATAATTTAACAATTTTTTTTATATGTCAATTGATTAAAGATTAAATCAATATAAATCTTAAATTTCATAAAATTCAAAATTATAGATAAATTTCCAAAATTTCCTTTTAATTGAATTAACCTATATTTATTCCATTCATTAATTTCAAATATAAGGGTTTACCATTGGATTTAAAATTATCACATAAACATTTCCCGTTTTCAACTTAGTTTTTAAATTAACATAATAATTATATATTTGATTTCATTTGCAATAAATCCAACTATTATAAATAAATAAATTAACTCACTATTAAAATTCAAATTCTATAATTCATAAATTTTATCACCTTGATTTACTTACAATTTAATTCCTTAAACAAATTCCCATCTCAAATTTTAAATGTAAATTATTTCACCAATTATAGTATTTATTTCAATTTCTTAAAATAATTCCTTTATTACACTTTGAATCCAATTTATTTTAATAATTTTACAATTAAACGGATTAGATTTAATTTCAACCTTTTACTTACACTTAAGTTTAGGTTACATTTAATTTATAACGTATTACTTCCCTAGTTATTACTTTACATCTTCCCGTATTAATTTCATAATAAATCATAATTATTAAAGTAACACTTATAATAAATACGATCCTATAATTACTCAACATTTAAACGAATGTTATTTCATTTTCCATTAGTGTAACATTCATTTATTTTATTATCACTTATTACAATTTCTAATTCCATTAACAAATAAGCAGGTAATTTATAATATATGTTACAATTTTTGAATTAATCACTATTCATTATTATTGACTTTAATTTAGCATTACTTACCTTGCATTAACATTGTTACTTAAAATCCCTATCCAATTGCAATTGATATTCTTATGAATACATTTACTCTTTCCGTTATGTTATTAATTATCATCAAGGCACATCCAATTATCTTTATTGGTAAATGAGTGAATTTACTAGTAACCCACTATTATAACCTTTAATATACTTGTATATTTATTCTTCACAACAACTACTACCTATCAAAATTTATTTCCCCCCTAAATACAAAATTTGTAATTGTTCTTATTATCATATTCCATTTACTAAGTCATAACATTTGAATTAATGTATTAACTTGAAATGTTCGTTCAAGTTTATAAATTATTAACTTGAAATAACGTATCCCTAATTAAAAATCAATTACTGTACCAATGTGTCCTTACACTTACAAATTTTAATGCCTGCCCTATATTTTCCATATTCACATTATATCCAGGTACAATACTTACACCATTTTATTTATTGAAATTTTATTCATATTACAAATAAGTAGGCTTTAATTACCATTTATATATTTTATTTTAGCCTTCATTTTGATATAAATTTACCCCCTTTTATTTTTTCTACTATAATTTAATTACAAAATCCTATTAAATTAACAAATTAAATTGTCGAAATTTTCGGTCGTTACACTCTCCCCCACTCAAACTTTTCTTCCCCGAAAAGGAAAAAGAAGGGAGAAGGAAGAATTAAATAAACAATACATCTTATTCAAAATATTAACATATAAACAATAATTTACAAATTTTATTACTTTAAATAAAATATACCCATTTTGTAATCATTATATTTTTTTATATATAAATAAAGTTTGGAAAAACAATTTCAAAATAATTTATAAGTCTAAGATTTTCGAAAAATTTCGGCAGAGCCTCCTTTGTACGGAGAGGCTCGGGAGAAAGTATACTATCAAAATATAACAATTATATCACATATAATATCCAAAATATTATATCCCAACACGGGAAAATATAAAATAGCGCTATAAACCGTAATCCGAAACGTACCTATTTGTCGGGCAATTTACGCTTAATTTATGGAACCAAAAGCAATAGCAATTGCTTCCATAACCTACATTTCACTTATAAAATCCAAAGGGTTAACAATTTATGTAAAGTGAAGTATTTAAGTTGTAACAACCCCCAATTTCATACCATTCAAATCGACAATAATCCACACATGTCGGACTTGAATGATGCGAAATAACAGATTGTAAATAAATTTGGAGAAAATGAAATCAAATATACAGAATCACAGACACAGAACAAACAGAATAACTCGCAGCGGAATATAAAATAACATAGTAGTTCATGAAGCTACTATAACAGAGTCTCAAACCAAATACATAATATAGTCTGAAAAACAACAGAATAGAAATCCCAAATACATAGAAGTTCACTAATACATGAGATAAACTAATACAGCCGAAACAGAAGTAGATAAATATGTAGATAAGTGGAAACTCCAATGAAAGACCAGCTCCAGGAAGAGAATCCAAAGCTGTGAATACTCAGGCTGACCCGAGCGTAAAGCAAAACACAAAACACTCGAGTCAGGACAATATATACTTATATAATGTAAACCAACTCAAGTGAACTGTAATAAAGATACAAGTAACTTAAAGGATGCATGGGACCGCCCATCCTCTAAGGATCCGTTAAACTATTTACTATATAGTAATATTTCGCTATTATACTAATGTCTACAGTAAAATAAACATACTTTTAAATAGCGTTCCGGGCTACCCATATCACCCTTCACGCATAATAGTCCCAGTAGTCCATCCAATATCATGCCATCTCCACTCCGGGTGACTGTCAGAGGATACCACACGGGCTACGGGAGAAAGACAAACTCGTAGTAAAGGCTCGGTATGGTAGGTGACACGGCACACAAGGCAATGCCAGGGTAGATATACCAATTACGCACACGGGCTGGTGGTAACGCAGCAGCCACATACGCCCACCCCGAACAACACTCCAAAAATCAAGGGGTGCACCCAATCGATCACAATAGTAATAGAATGGTATTGAAGAAGTGTGTTCAGCCAGAGGTGCTACCTCCTTTGGCCCGAGATCGCTCCTGTTTTAGCCACCTTATGCTAACTCACGGAAGTTAGGTTCACGAAATGTACCTTAGGAACGTCGTCACCATCCTACTTCATTCTGGAATCTCCACCGCGCACACAGTTGTTAAAGTGGTTTTCGGTATCGACAGAGAGTATGTCCATATCCGATCCCGGTCTCTTTAACAACCAATCGTTAATATAACCCGTAGTTATAATTTCAAAAATGGTATTTATTTCTCAAAGTCCAATATCATTTCAAATCCATTTCAAAATATCAACTTATCATTTCATTTGAAAAACATATTCATTTTTATTCAATTTAAAAATACCATTCACATTTCAAAATAGTTCAATTCCAACAAATTACTTCATTTAAATCCTTTAAAAGTGAAGTTATTACATTTAATAATTAAATTATTAAACTTCCAAAATTTTCAACTTTCGAAGTTCATTCATTCACTTAATTTTATCAAACAGTGAAAATTCAACTTTCGCAGCATTTGGAAATTGCTACAGAAAGTTATATTCAAAGCAGTTAAATTTAACAAAAGACAGCGTTTAAAATGCTGTAATAGTGTTACATTAGTTTCAAAGAAAGAAAACTTAGTTTAATCAAACAATTATATTTTCTATAATTCACTTTTAACTTATAAAATCACATAAATTTACTTTTATAACCATCATTTAATTTTCTTTAATTTCATGATTTCATAAAGTTAAATTTCCATTTAAAAATTCATATTTAACACTAATTCACTTATTAAATTGCAGTGTCCAATTTTAAATTCATTACATTTAAATTTCAACCTAACACTTAAGTTAAAATTCTCAAATATAACTTAGTTTATATTTTTATTTACTTAATTAAAAATTCACTTTTAAGTCAATTCCAAAAGTTCCAATTTTAGTTACAATTTAAAATTTCAACTTAAATATTTATTCATTTCACATTTCAACTTTATTAAAATCATTAATATGATATAAAATCACTTTAAATTCCTTTAAATTCAAATTATCATAAATTTATCATGCTTTCATATTCTATTTAATTTCAAATTATAATTAAATCAAATTTCCCAAAATAGCTTACATTCAAAATTTTCTAACCTTTTCGTTAATTTATTTCACTTGTAATTATTCAGAAAATCAATAATATTTTACCAAAAATCATTTTTAATTAGGTTTAAATCAAAATATTTTAATATTTACATTTCTAAAATAATTTTAAAATTTTTAGAAAAATATATTAACTACGGGTCTGTATATAATTTTCTACACTAGGAAAAGTGATACGGGTAATATATCATTTCAACCCGTAATTTACAAAGAAAAATCCGGGTTTTATCATTTCAAACCCGCAGTCCCAAGTAAATGAAATAAATTTGAAAATCATTCAAGCCTATCATTTCAGCCCATAATGATTTTCCCTTATTCTAAAGTCCATTCGGGTATGTATCATTTCAACCCATAGTGATTCTAATCTAAAGGGAACTTGCAGTGTGATAAACGAATAAAATAACAGAATAGCATAATATAACAGTAATAAATTTCATAATAGGTGTTTAAACATGGGTGAACATCATATAATAGTGACATAGCAAATAATAATATAGTGATGCAGTTTACATATTCACAAGTGATCAATTTACTATTCATATAAGTATAAAACTGTCTGGTGAGAATAACTCACTGTTTTGAGCTGATGACACAACGACGAATTGCACAAACGGGATCTACACAAGCACAAAAGCACGACACAGATACGAATGGAGGAGTCAAGGATTAATTCCCTTGAATACCAATCAAACAAGCAATATAACAATTATAAGGTTTCAGACCAAAAATACGATAAACTATGCTAGAAATAACTTCATAAAACAAAGCTGAAATGCTTTGCACTTGCTTCCGACATCCCATAGGCTCAGCCAGAGGTGGAGTACAGGTCTAAGGCAATGGTTTTGGGTCAGGTCTGGGTTGCTAAGGTCGGCCTAACATGAGTTTGTTGATGGTAAAAGTTATGGAGATGGAACAACAACACAACAAGGCGTAACTACTAACAACATCACAAGTTTCAAGCAAACAAAGCTCGGCCAAGGCTGCTGTGGTCACGGCCAGAGGAGTGGGGTCCACTGTGGTGACGTGGCAGATGGTGCTGGAGGTGGTGGTGGTCATGTAGGTGGCGGCCATGGGTGGTGGAAGTGGTGGATGTGAAGGCTTGTGCTTGGCTAGGTCAAGATGTTGGAGTTTGGTGAACTTGGTGAAGGAACTACCACCAAGGGTGGTACGGATGGGGATGGTCAGTGAGGAGGAGGTGCTGGTGGCGTGCTCAGGTGGTGGTGGTGGTGGCAGGGGCTGGAGAGGGGCATGGTCGATCCTATGATAAAGAAGATCAAGTGCAAATCAAACGAAAAATCAGCATAAGTGAACAAAAGGAGATAAAAGAAAAATAGAATTTTACCAACTTCTCAACAAGTGATGGCCGAAATTTTTTTTTAATGGAATGAGAAATGATGTACGTGAATGAATAATGGAGGTAGGCAGCTGATGTATGTGAGTTATTATGGCTAATTGATGGCAAAAGTAAGTTAAAAATGTGAAAAGGCAGGAAAATCAAAAGCCATTAGAAATAAAAAGTCACAAACCCTTTCAGTTTACCTATAATTATTTATAAAAGTTTATATATTCTGAAATAACAATATTATCAGATAAAATTTCGAAACTTTAAAAAAAATATAAAAATATATATACCATTTATCAATTATATAGATTAAAATTAAGGAAAAATAGTTAAAACAGTGAACTAGACTAGAAGATTTGAAATTAAATGAAATAATTTGTAGAAAATTAATATGAGCTTGTAAAGTATTTTTAAACATACATAATAACATAAAACAAAATTTTATTCACAAAATAAATATTTAAAATTTAATTTAAATATAATTTTTAATGCAGAAAATAGCAAAAAATGGGAAAACAGCCCTTAAAAATAGGAAATCAATACAGTAAATTTTGGAAAAATTCTATTATTATTTTAAAAATATTTAGAGATGAAATTTCACAAATAAAACAAATTTAAAATAAAATAAAGAAATTTAAAATGAAGAAAATGGCAGAAAATTAGAAAACAGCCTTTAAAAATAGGAAATAAATACAGTAAATTTTGGAAAAATTACATTTTCATTTTAAGAATGTTTAGAAATGATATCACACAAATAAACAAATTTAAATTAATTTCAAAATGAAATAAAGTCAAATTTAAATATATAGAATCTAGGGTTGTTACACTTTCCCCCACTCAAATCTTTTCGTCCTCGAAAAGAATAGAAAGGAAAAATAAAGAGAAACAAGATAGAGAAACAAAATAGTACCTGAAACGAATAGTTCCGGATTCGAAGCACGAATGCTCTCCTCCGTTTCCCAAGTACAATCTCGATCATCAGTACTCCACTGTACTTTGACCAGATTAACAGATTTTCTTCTGAGCTGCTTCTTATCTCTATCGACAATACGAAGTGGCTTCCTCTCAACAGTCAGGTTAGGCTCAATATCCAAACTATCAAGAGCAGAAGGCTGGACAATAAGAGATGGATCGTGGAGATGACGGCGAAGATGTGAGACATGGAATACATCATGCACTCCAGAAAGCTTCTCGGGCAAATCCAGACGATAAGCCAAAGAACCAACTCTTTCCATGATGCGGAAAGGACCAATGAACCTGGGAGAAAGCTTCCCTCTACGACCAAAGCGAATGACATTCCTCAAGGGAGAAACTTTAAGGAACACCTGATCACCAACAACAAATTCCAAATTTTGCCTACGCCTATCAGCATATTTCTTCTGTCTATCCTGAGCGACTCTCAGCCTCTTCTTAATCCCCTCAACTTTCTCAGAAGCTTCCAAAATCACTTCAGGACCAAGAACCAAACGATTACCGGATTCAATCCAGCAAGAAGGAGATCTACAAGGTCGCCCGTATAAAGCAGCAAACGGAGACATTTTGAGACTGGCCTGAATGCAAAGATGGAATGAGATAGATAAAAAGATCAAGAATAGACTGAAAACAGAAGATAAGATAATACATGATAGCTATTATTGTAGGTAAATTCGGCAAGATGGAGATAATCTTCCCAAGATCCTCCATAATCAAGCACACAAGCACGAAGAAGATCCTCGAGAATCTGATTTACTCTTTCCGTCTGACCGTCGGTCTGAGGATGATAAGCAGTGCTCAGATTCAAACGAGTACCCAAAGATTCCTGAAAAGCCTTCCAGAACTGACTAGTAAAGATAGGGTCACGATCACAAACAATACTGGGAGGAACACCATGGAGACGAACGATCTCTCTCATGTAAATCTCAGATAAACTAGAAGTAGAACGAGTAGACTTGACCGGAATAAAATGAGCGGACTTGGTCAGTCTATCAACAATAACCCAGATACTCTCATTGCCTTTCCGAGTCCTCGGTAAACCATCGATGAAATCCATGGAAACCTGTTTCCACTTCCAATTAGGAATCTCGAGGGGCTGCAACAAACCAGGGGTCTTCTGGTGATCGGCTTTGACTTGCTGACAAGTCGCACACCGACTAAAAAAGATAGAGATATCCCTCTTCATCCCCTTCACCAATAAAGCCTCTTCATATCCTGATACATCTTCGACACACCCGGATGAATAGAAAGTCTGGATCTATGATTTTCCTGAAGCAACTCCTGTCTCAAACTATTAACCTTCGGAACACAAATCCTGCCGTTAATCCGCAAAATCCCTTTGTCATCAATCTGAGCTCCACTACTACCTCTACTACCACCAACTCTGCTACGAACACTCTCCTTCATCAATCTAAGCATCTCATCCTCATCCTGCTTAGCCATAATCTGATCCAGAAGAGGAGAAGAAGAAACAACAAGCTGACACAACAAAGCCTTCTTCCGACTCAGAGCATGGGCCACAACATTAGCTTTACCGGGAGTATAGTTAATGTCGAGGTCGTAAGAAGCCAGAAACTCAAGCCAACGAACTTGCCTCTGATTCAGATCCTTCTGGGTGAAGATATATCTCAGAGACTGATGATCTGTGAAAAGCTCAAACTTGGTTCCAAGAAGATGATGCCTCCAAAGTTTCAAAGCAAAGACAACAGCAAGTAACTCTAAATCATGAGCAGCATAATTTGCTTCGTGGGTCTTCAACTGACGGCTGGCATAGGCAATAACCCTACCATCCCGCATGAGAACAGCACTCAAACCCTCACGACTAGCATCAGTATAAACTGTAAATCCCTCACTCCCATTCGGAACGGTAAGAACTGATGCGGAAGTTAGCTTGCTCTTCAACTCACTGAATGCAGCCTTACACTTATCACTCTAGACAAATCTGGCATTCTTCCGAGTTAAAGCTGTGAGAGGTGCAGCAATCCGAGCAAAATTCTCAATGAATCTCCGGTAGTAACCGGCAAGGCCCAGAAAACTACGAATATCAGATGGAGTCTTTGGAGTTTCCCAATCCTGGAAAAATCGGGGAAAAATAAAGCAATAGGAAAAAAATAGAATTATTAAAATGATAGAGAAAGAGAAAAAAGAAAGACTTACATTGATCGCAGCAATCTTAACTGGATCAACAGAGACTCCATTACTAGAAACAATATGCCCGAGATAACGGACTTCATCCTTCCAGAAATGGCATTTAGAAAATTTAGCCTTTAACAGATGATTTCTGAGAGTCTCAAGAACATATTTCAAATGCGACTTATGCTCATCCTTAGTCTTAGAGAAGACAAGGATATCATCAACAAAGACAAGCACAAATTTATTAAGCACATCACGAAAAACATGATTCATCAAATCAACAAAGAAAGCAGGAGCATTAGTCAAACCAAAAGGCATGACTAACCATTCATAAAATCCATTCTCAGTGCGGAAAGCAGTCTTGGGAATGCTATCCTCAGCAACCCTGGCCTGATGAAAACCTGTGGCAAGGTCAAGCTGAGAGAAAATAGTGGCACCATGAAGCTGATCAAACATATCATTGATACGAGGCATAGGATATCTGTTTTTCACAGTGAGCTTGTTCATCTCCCTATAATCAACACACATCCGAAGTGAACCATCAGATTTGGTGACAAAAACTACCGCAGCTCCCCATTCAGAAAAACTGGGCCTAATCAGACCTTTGGAAGATAAGTCTTCAATTTGCTTTCCCATCTCAACCTTCTCGCGGGGTGCCATTCTTCTAGGAGGAAGAACAATAGGTCGAGCACCAGGAATAAGATCAATCCGAAAATCAATTTCCCGCTTCGGAGGTAAAGAAGTGACTTCACCAAATACATCGGGATATAATCTAACCACAGGAGTTGAATCAAGGTCACTGGAAGAAGAATCCAAAGAATAAATAAAGTTGCCAGCAAAATCCTGAGGCATGCGGCACTGAATAATCGAGGAATTCCCTTGATCATCAACAAGCTGAACAGACCAGGCTTTACAAGAGATATGAGCATTATGATTCACTAACCAATCCTGACCAAGCAATAAATCAAAAGCATCGAAGCCCAGAATATAAAAATCACCACTAAAGCGATGATCAGAATGGAGAAGTTTCACCTCTCGACAAATCCGATTAAGGTTAGCAGGACCCCCAATAGGATTTGAAACACATAATGGAACAGAAGTATACTCAGGAGAAAGGAGATGTTCAAACTTGTCACACAAATCAACAGAAATAAAACTGTGTGAAGCACCAGTATCAAACAACACACGAACAGGATGATGAAATAAAGTAAATGAACCCTGGAGTGTACCTTGGTCATCACTAGGAGCAGGGGCAGGTGGAGGAACTGGAGGTGAGGCAGAAGTGACAGCAAATATACCAGAAGGAGTACCCCTCTGCTGGGTAGGGCAATCCTTCTTAAAATGACCTGGCTGGAGACAGATATGGCGGAGATCACGTCTAGCCGACTGAGCAGGTGGAGGAACTGCAGCACCTGATAATGTGGGACAGCTATTGGCATAGTGTCCTCTCTGATCACACCTAAAACAAGTGATGGAGGAGAGATCAACTGGTTGCCTCTGAGCAGGGGCAGATGATGAAGATCCCAAACCAGGACGCTTCTGCCAATTCTTCTTCTGCTGCTGGAAATTTGGCTTACGCTTCTTGGAAACTGCAGAGGAAGACTGAGCACCAGAAACAGCAGGACTTTTGGATGTGGGATTTTCATAGCGAATAGCCATATCCATAAGCTGGGTGAAAGAACCATGAACATGAGAAATAAGGCGACTATAATACTCTGGCCGAGCACCAGCAATAAATTTCTCATTCTTCATAAGAGGAGTATCAATAAGGCCAGGACCGAACTTGGAAAGTTCATTGAATTTCCTCTCATACTCAGAAAAAGACATGGTACCCTGCTTCAGATCCATAAACTCACGATAAAGCTGAGATTTCCCGGCTTCTGGCATCCATTTTGCAACAAAAGCCTCCCTGGAAAAGAGATACAGAAAACAGGCTTAAGATAGATTCAAAGAAAGGAAAAATAGGAACAAAATTAAGATAACCCAAAGGATACCTAAACTGCTCCCAAGTGAGATCAGCCTCGACGGTGTTAGCCGTAACGGACTCCCACCAATCTAAAGCAGAATCATGCAACTGTCAGGCTGCAAGCTGACGCTTCTGAGCATCAGTAATGTCAAGACCAGTAAATATCCTCTCAAGACTCCGCAACCACTGCTGAGCCTCAATGATAGTCTCTGAACCGGTGAATGGGGTTCCACCAAGTTGAGAGAATTCCTTACAAAGAACAGTGAACCTGACTGGAGCAACAAGTTGAGGAGCTGGGGCAATACCGCGACCCCTAACTCTGGCATTTCCCCGATTCATCCTGAAAAATATCAAGAATGAATTTAGGATAAGAATAAAGACAAGCCGAAGACAAATTAAGATAAGGCAAGATAATACACTTGGATGAATATCTTAAAGAAAGAAAAGATCCTAACAAGATAGATACGAAAGAAAGGAAAGTTAGAAAACATTTGAAAATCCTTTAAAAGCAAGAAAAATATATATATCAAATTAATCTTTGAAAATCCTTTGAAAACATTTTGAAAAATCATTTTATACTTTGAAAATACGTCTCTCACAAAGATATGATTCTGAGATTGATTTCACTCATTCTAGGGTGGAAATACCCTATCTCTAATGAGTTTTTGCTCCGCGGAGGCAATGGTTGCCAAAACCAAAGCTCTGATACCAACTGTAACAAACCCCAATTTCATACCATTCAAATCGACAATAATCCACACATGTCGGACTTGAATGATGCGAAATAACAGATTGTAAATAAATTTGGAGAAAATGAAATCAAATATACAGAATCACAGACACAGAACAAACAGAATAACTCGCAGCGGAATATAAAATAACATAGTAGTTCATGAAGCTACTATAACAGAGTCTCAAATCAAATACATAATATAGTCTGAAAAACAACAGAATAGAAATCCCAAATACATAGAAGTTCACTAATACATGAGATAAACTAATACAGCCGAAACAGAAGTAGATAAATATGTAGATAAGTGGAAACTCCAATGAAAGACCAGCTCCAGGAAGAGAATCCAAAGCTGTGAATACTCAGGCTGACCCGAGCGTAAAGCAAAACACAAAACACTCGAGTCAGGACAATATATACTTATATAATGTAAACCAACTCAAGTGAACTGTAATAAAGATACAAGTAACTTAAAGGATGCATGGGACCGCCCATCCTCTAAGGATCCGTTAAACTATTTACTATATAGTAATATTTCGCTATTATACTAATGTCTACAGTAAAATAAACATACTTTTAAATAGCGTTCCGGGCTACCCATATCGCCCTTCACGCATAATAGTCCCAGTAGTCCATCCAATATCATGTCATCTCCACTCCGGGTGATTGTCAGAGGATACCACACGGGCTACGGGAGAAAGACAAACTCGTAGTAAAGGCTCGGTATGGTAGGTGACACGGCACACAAGGCAATGCCAGGGTAGATATACCAATTACGCACACGGGCTGGTGGTAACGCAGCAGCCACATACGCCCACCCCGAACAACACTCCAAAAATCAAGGGGTGCACCCAATCGATCACAACAGTAATAGAATGGTATCGAAGAAGTGTGTTCAGCCAGAGGTGCTACCTCCTTTGGCCCGAGATTGCTCCTGTTTTAGCCATCTTATGCTAACTCACGGGAGTTAGGTTCACGAAATGTACCTTAGGAACGTCGTCACCATCCTACTTCATTCTGGAATCTCCACCGCGCACACAGTTGTTAAAGTGGTTTTCGGTATCGACAGAGAGTATGTCCATATCCGATCCCGGTCTCTTTAACAACCAATCGTTAATATAACCCGTAGTTATAATTTAAAAAATGGTATTTATTTCTCAAAGTCCAATATCATTTCAAATCCATTTCAAAATATCAACTTAACATTTCATTTGAAAAACATATTCATTTTTATTCAATTTAAAAATACCATTCACATTTCAAAATAGTTCAATTCCAACAAATTACTTCATTTAAATCCTTTAAAAGTGAAGTTATTACATTTAATAATTAAATTATTAAACTTCCAAAATTTTCAACTTTCAAAGTTCATTCATTCACTTAATTTTATCAAACAGTGGAAATTCAACTTTCGCAGCATTTGGAAATTGCTACAGAAAGTTATATTCAAAACAGTTAAATTTAACAAAAGACAGCGTTTAAAATGCTGTAATAGTGTTACATTAGTTTCAAAGAAAGAAAACTTAATTTAATCAAACAATTATATTTTCTATAATTCACTTTTAACTTATAAAATCACATAATTTTACTTTTATAACCGTCATTTAATTTTCTTTAATTTCATGATTTCATAAAGTTAAATTTCCATTTAAAAATTCATATTTAACACTAATTCACTTATTAAATTGCAGTGTCCAATTTTAAATTCATTACATTTAAATTTCAACCTAACACTTAAGTTAAAATTCTCAAATATAACTTAGTTTATATTTTTATTTACTTAATTAAAAATTCACTTTTAAGTCAATTCCAAAAGTTCCAATTTTAGTTACAATTTAAAATTTCAACTTAAATATTTATTCATTTCACATTTCAACTTTATTAAAATCATTAATATGATATAAAATCACTTTAAATTCCTTTAAATTCAAAGTATCATAAATTTATCATGCTTTCATATTCTATTTAATTTCAAATTATAATTAAATCAAATTTCCCAAAATAGCTTACATTCAAAATTTTCTAACCTTTTCGTTAATTTATTTCACTTGTAATTATTCAGAAAATCAATAATATTTTACCAAAAATCATTTTTAATTAGGTTTAAATCAAAATATTTTAATATTTACATTTCTAAAATAATTTTAAAATTTTTAGAAAAATATATTAACTACGGGTCTGTATATAATTTTCTACACTAGGAAAAGTGATACGGGTAATATATCATTTCAACCCGTAATTTACAAAGAAAAATCCGGATTTTATCATTTCAAACCCGCAGTTCCAAGTAAATGAAATAATTTGAAAATCATTCATTCCTATCATTTCAGCCCATAATGATTTTCCCTTATTCTAAAGTCCGTTCGGGTATGTATCAATTCAACCCATAGTGATTCTAATCTAAAGGGAACTTGCAGTGTGATAAACGAATAAAATAACAGAACAACATAATATAACAGTAATAAATGTCATAATAGGTGTTTAAGCATGGGTGAACATCATATAATAGTGACATAGCAAATAATAATATAGTGATGCAGTTTACATATTCACAAGTGATCAATTTACTATTCATATAAGTATAAAACTGTCTGGTGAGAATAACTCACTGTTTTGAGCTGATGACACGACGACGAATTGCAAAAACGGGATCTACACAAGCACAAAAGCACGACACAGATACGAATGGAGGAGCCAAGGATTAATTCCCTTGAATACCAATCAAACAAGCAATATAACAATTATAAGGTTTCAGACCAAAAATACGATAAACTATGCTAGAAATAACTTCATAAAACAAAGCTGAAATGCTTTGCACTTGCTTCCGACATCCCATAGGCTCGGCCAGAGGTGGAGTATAGGTCTAAGGCAATGGTTTTGGGTCAGGTCTGGGTTGCTAAGGTCGGCTTAACATGAGTTTGTTGATGGCAAAAGTTATGGAGATGGAACAACAACACAACAAGGCGTAACTACTAACAACATCACAAGTTTCAAGCAAACAAAGCTCGGCCAAGGCTGCTGTGGTCACGGCCAGAGGAGTGGGGTCCACTGTGGTGACGTGACAGAGGGTTCTGGAGGTGCTGGAGGTGGTGGTGGTCATGTAGGTGGCGGCCATGGGTGGTGGAAGTGGTGGATGTGAAGGCTTGTGCTTGGCTAGGTCAAGATGTTGGAGTTTGGTGAACTTGGTGAAGGAACTACCACCAAGGGTGGTACGGATGGGGATGGTCAGTAAGGAGGAGGTGCTGGTGGCGTGCTCAGGTAGTGGTGGTGGTGGCAGGGGCTGGAGAGGGGCATGGCCGATCCTATGATAAAGAAGATCAAGTGCAAATCAAACGAAAAATCAGCATAAGTGAACAAAAGGAGATAAAAGAAAAATAAAATTTTACCAACTTCTCAACATGTGATGGCTGAAATTTTTTTTAATGGAATGAGAAATGATGTACGTGAATGAATAATGGAGGTAGGCAGCTGAAGTATGTGAGTTATTATGGCTAATTGATGGCAAAAGTAAGTTAAAAATGTGAAAAGGCAGGAAAATCAAAAGCCATTAGAAATAAAAGGTCACAAACCCTTTCAATTTACCTATAATTATTTATAAAAGTTTATATATTCTGAAATAACAATATTATCAGATAAAATTTCGAAACTTTAAAAATAAATAAAAATATATATACCATTTATCAATTATATAGATTAAAATTAAGGAAAAATAGTTAAAACAGTGAACTAGACTAGAAGATTTGAAATTAAATGAAATAATTTGTAGAAAATTAATATGAGCTTGTAAATTATTTTTAAACATAAATAATAACATAAAACAAAATTTTATTCACAAAATAAATATTTAAAATTTAATTTAAATATAATTTTTAATGCAGAAAATAGCAAAAAATGGGAAAACAGCCCTTAAAAATAGGAAATCAATACAGTAAATTTTGGAAAAATTCTATTATTATTTTTAAAATATTTAGAGATGAAATTTCACAAATAAAACAAATTTAAAATAAAATAAAGAAATTTAAAATGAAGAAAATGGCAGAAAATTAGAAAACAACCTTTAAAAATAGGAAATAAATACAGTAAATTTTGGAAAAATTACATTTTCATTTTAAGAATGTTTAGAAATGATATCACACAAATAAACAAATTTAAATTAATTTCAAAATGAAATAAAGTCAAATTTAAATATATAGTCAAAATCTAGGGTTGTTACATAAGTGGTTTCAATCACTAACAAAAAATCAATACAACAACCATCAATTTCAACAACCGGCATACACAACAAATATAAAACAACCATTCAACCAAACAAACAAATAGTTGTTCGGGTTCAAAACCTTTAAATTGTACGGAATGAAGAATAAACTACTAGCGCATCATTTACTCAACAATCTTTAGATAAAACTAAATAGGTTATTCACCCATCCATACAAATCTAAAGTATCCTTACCCCAACAACCGTAAACCAAACAACACAATTCAAATCAAATTTACTTATTATTAATTTTGTTTCATACGTTTAATTCCCTTCTTTCATTCATTCAGTGATTCTTTTCATTCATATAACGGTTTATCTTTTTATTTTCATTTATTTCTTTCAATTTTATTTAGAAATAACTTCAACCCTTTTTCTTAAGTTTACAATTTCTCTTTATTATATTACATTCATTTATAATTGCATGACCTCATCTGTTTACACTTTAATTACTTAAGTTTATAATCATCTATTTTTCATACTTACCTTTAATTATACTTACTTGGTAAAATTTCAATTATAACTTAAGTTATAACATTTAATTCTCATTTAACAGCAATTTCATTGAATACTTTCATTATTTCAAATTTCTACTTGTATAATATTCTATTACAATCTCTTATTAAACATTTCAACTTTTAATATTTGGTAAGTTATATATGTTATTTAAGGGTGTAATTGAAAATTATACAAGTTTCTCATTTCTTTTAATTAATTCATTGTTCAATATTTTTTTATCCTTTTTCTCATAAGTTACAATTTCAACTTCCTTTTTATTTCTTTATAACTTGGCATTAAATCTCTTACCTAAATTAGAGGTTTCAATTTTTAATCATTTACCTTTCATTTCACTACACTAACTTGAAACAATTAATTAATGGAAATTTAAGAATTTAATACCGGGTTAAATTTCAAATTATCTTAAAGTAATAAATAAATATATTCTTACCACTTATATATCTCTAATTATATTTAAAACAATTCAAAATTTATATATTTTTTAAAAATGAATCTGCAGTAGAACTACTACAGTGGCCTTTCCCTTCGAAACTCGAAAATGAAAGTCGATGATGCGACCGCCATCACCGAAATTATTTTCCAACGACAGAGAGGAAAGTACAAACTAATTTTCTCCAAAATCTTCTTTAAAACAGTTCTTTCGAATTATATTGAAATATTTATATCAGAAAATACTTATAAACAATATTATTATATTCCAAAATTTATTCGAAAAATTTCAAAACCCCGGATCTTAAGTTCTAAATTTCCAAATTTCATTTATTTTATTTTTCAATCTTATTTCTATTATTATTTATACACTTTATTACCTAACAACCCCTATTGCAACCAAATATAGATATCATTAGAAAAGTTCTATTTTATATATAGAAAATATAATAGGCAAAATTATTTCATTCACCCATATTAAAAAAAATATTATGTCGGTCTGTCCTATTAAGTGTTTAGAAATCCCAATTGATGTCACAGCGTCCCATGCACCAACTAGAATTTATAAATACAAAACGGAACAGATTAACACAATATTAAAACCTTTTTATAGCACTACAAATACGCTCTCTCATATATATACACTTAGCGACTGTATTACTACCCTATTAGTAAAGAGTCAAACCCCACAAAGCTAAGATTTATTGCTAAACCAAAGCTCTGATACCAGATGTAACATCCCGCCTTTTCGCACGGTTAAATCGACACACGTGCCAATTCAAAGAGTACGGAAGGGCGGATTGTTATGGGGTAAATAAGAAAAACAGAGAAGAGAAAACTAAACAGAATCTCACAGCGGAAGGATAAAATATAATAATAAATATACAGTTCATAAAACTGTTTACAAAACATTTGATTCTTCTTTATACAATAAATATCAGAGTTCACATACCAATAAATATCAATGCAGCGGAATTAAATAGTGTAGTGGAAAAATATAGAAGATAGTGATACTACAATCTTCGTCTTCGTCCTCCAGAATAAAGTCTTCAAATCCTGAAACGCTCGGACTGACCCGAGCGAATTGAAAAGACAAAACACTCGAGTCAGAACTAAAAGATCTTATGTAAGTTAAATCAACAGGGATACATATGAGTGCAGTAACTCAAAAGATGATCGGGATTCACATCTCTTAAGGATCCGTTAAACTATTTACTATGTAGTACATTTCGCTATTATAATAGTGTCTAATTGTAAAATAAACTTACTTTTTAATAGCGTTAAGGGGTGACCCATATAGCCCTTAACACAAATAATGCCAATAGTCTATACAGTATCATAATACAACCTGATCGGGAGGCTGCCAGAGGATACTCCATAGGTACCAAAAATAGAAACTCGTACAACGCGCGATAGGGTAGGCGACACGACACAACTAGGCAATGCCGGGGTAGATATACCAATTACGCTTCCGGGTCGGTGGTAACACGCAGCTACCGCCCACCTTGAGCCACACCCCCAAATAAAAATCAAAAGTGGCCACCGAATCAATCCAAAGGTCAAAGTATAATATCGAAGGGATGTGTCCGATCAAAGGTGCTACCTTATTAACCCATCGATCGCTCCTGTTTTAGTCACCTTATGCCAACTCACGGGAGTTGGGTCCACATATTTACCTCAAAGGAAACGCCGCCACCATCCTACTTCATTCTGGAATCTCCACCGCGTACACGGTTGTTAAAGTGGTTTTCGGAGTTGGCAGAGAGTATGACAACTTTCGATCCCGGTCTCTTTAATAACCCAACGTTATTATAACACCGCAGTCATTTTAAAAATAATTATACTTTCAAAAACCAGAATAAAATTATCCATTTCAAAACCCATAAATACGATATCATTTCCTTTTAAACCCAAATAAATATGATATCATTTTATTTCAAATATATTTCTTTTCCAAAATCATGCCACTTTAAAATTTATAAAACCTCGAAACCAAATATTTGAATTTTAACTTTCAACATAATACTTCGAAATCCATAGTTTAAAACCATAACTTTCAAAACTTAAATGGTTTGGATATTCAACAGTATATAAAATAAAACAGTTGAATTTAAAATTTCTTTAAAAGTAAATAATTTCCATACCTTCATAATTTTTATTCACTTTAAATTCAGTCTAAACCCATAACTTTTAGATTCACTTTCAGTTTGAATAAAACACTTTGATTTCAGTATTTTCAAACTTTGAGTATTTAATGAATGTCAAAACTAAGGTTGGGAATTTCTAATCAACAATTCATTTTCCTATTATTTAGTTTGAAAGGTTTACATGATAAATCCATAACCATTTAAAATAAAACTCAATTTATTAACAATAAATATTTCTTTCCATTTATTTATACTAGAATTATTCATTAAATCCAGTTATAGATATCATACCTTTAAAATTTCCAATATTTATAAGTTAACATCAACTTATGGAGTTAAATTTTCAAATAAGCTCAATTCCAATTAAATTTCCAATTTATCTTTAAATCTTAATTGATTTGAATCATTTAAAACTCTATATATATACAAGATGTTAAACCTGTATTTAATCATAAAATATAAATTATCAAATTCCATTTTTCAAGTTATTCATTTTTATTTAACAGATTTATGCATAGCTTAAATTCAACAATCTAACTATATTTGTATATATAAAATATATTTATATCATATCCAAATTTAATATTTATTAAACCGTATCATATCCAAACCATAAAAATCATTTCAAAAATAATTCTCTATATATACCGCGGTGCCTGTATATAATTTTCTATCCTATGGTCAAGTGATACGGATATCTATCATTTCAGTCCGTAATTTAAAATAAAAATTACGGTTATATATCATTTCAAACCGTAATCCCGAATGAAATGAAATGCATAACAACTTTCATTCAATATAAAAAATATCCATCTATCCATCAAAATCACACATCCATTTATTTCAATCATCATCCAAATTCAACAATACATCAAATATATCAGGTGATAAATAACTGGTAGCAACTATCAGTTTATATTCAAAATAAATTATAACCGTTTAACTGGTAGTTTATATGCAACAAAAATAAATATAAATTTAACTGGCAGTTAATATGCAATAAATAATAAACAACAATTCAATTCAATAAATGCAATTGACTAAGATGATGATTAAAAATAGGCCAAACAAACACAAATAAATTTCAAATCACATCATATATCAAGTTAACAAACATAAGAAAATTTAGAAGTTGTGAGTGGGTTAAAACACTCACCTTTTGAATTTAAATTGAATTTAAATCCAATTTAAACCCAAAAATTTGACAGTCTCAAATCCGCCCAAACCAGCGCCAACATCTCCGGAAATTAAATACGATCCTAACGCAAGAAATCGTGTGAAATTCTGATATCGTATGTGGAAGTTATACTGATTTGAACATTTAAATTTTAAAATAAAATAAATAAACAACACTTACTTTTTCGTCCACGTCACTCTCTTCGTTCCTCACGCGTACAGTAGCTCGCGCAAACCCTACCCAGAAACGAACGAGACCGGCCGCCGCTAATACGACCAAAACGCCATAACCCCGAGCTCCTCCATCTCGATCAGGCATCGCCACTACCTTGCTCTCCTTCGGCCGGCATGATCCGAGCCTCGCGCGCCCCTAGGTGGCTGGAACCACCTCCGCCGCCGCTCCAAACGCGGCCAGATCTGGGCGATTCTAATGCCCATCTCGACGAACTAACCGTACCGATGCGCTATACTCATCGACCCTTACGCCACTGCACTTCCCGATCGAACCCTAGTTGAAGATCCACCGTCGAAACCAATAACCCAATACGAACGGCCGGGAAGAAAACCTTGATTTCTGAACAAACCGAAACCCGAATCGAAAAACGAATTGCACTATTGAATTACGCTCGTCAAAAACATCAACATATATTTTTTGGAATTTTTCTGAGGTGTTTGAATTTTTGACTTTTGATTTGATTTTTGAAATTTGAATTTAGATCTAGGGTTTGCAGCCATTTGGAAGAGGTGGAGCTGAGGAAAATGAACGCTGAAACAAATGAGAATAGATGGAGGCTAGAGTTTATAACCGGGTTTATATAGGTAAGTCAGAAATAGAGTAGATGGATCCGATAAACAAACGTGCTGAACGATAGTCGGCCCAAAAAGCTCGTTCTTACCCCGAAACGAAATTGGGTAAACTCATATATCAAAATAGGTGTTTTAAAATATTCTGAACGCAATGGAAAAAGTTTCACGTCCAAATTCCATCGTATGAGGAAATTATGCTGAAATCAATATTTTCAAATTGATTTCCATTAAATCGATTTCAAGGCGTTTCGCATTCGTACGATCAAACGACAAGTTCGATTGCTACGAAACTTGAAACTCTATAAAAATTCACTGTTACGGATTCGATGAAACTGGTTTCGTCGAAATCCGTGTCCGTGACCAAAATGGCTAATTTTTATTTTACTTAATAATTCTCAAACATTTAAAATAATTTAACAATTTTTTTTATATGTCAATTGATTAAAGATTAAATCAATATAAATCTTAAATTTCATAAAATTCAAAATTATAGATAAATTTCCAAAATTTCCTTTTAATTGAATTAACCTATATTTATTCCATTCATTAATTTCAAATATAAGGGTTTACCATTGGATTTAAAATTATCATATAAACATTTCCCGTTTTCAACTTAATTTTTAAATTAACATAATAATTATATATTTGATTGCATTTGCAATAAATCCAACTATTAGAAATAAATAAATTAACTCACTATTAAAATTCAAATTCTATAATTCATAAATTTTATCACCTTGATTTACTTACAATTTAATTCCTTAAACAAATTCCCATCTCAAATTTTAAATGTAAATTATTTCACCAATTATAGTATTTATTTCAATTTCTTAAAATAATCCCTTTATTACACTTTGAATCCAATTTATTTTAATAAGTTTACAATTAAATGGATTAGATTTAATTTCAACCTTTTACTTACACTTAAGTTTAGGTTATATTTAATTTATAACGTATTACTTCCCTAGTTATTACTTTACATCTTCCCGTATTAATTTCACAATAAATCATAATTATTAAAGTAACGCTTATAATAAATACGATCCTATAATTACTCAACATTTAAACGAACATTATTTCATTTTCCATTAGTGTAACATTCATTTATTTTATTATCACTTATTACAATTTCTAATTCCATTAACAAATAAGCAGGTAATTTATAATATATGTTACAATTTTTGAATTAATCACTATTCATTATTATTGACTTTAATTTAGCATTACTTACCTTGCATTAACATTGTTACTTAAAATCCCTATCCAATTGCAATTGATATTCTTATGAATACATTTACTCTTTCCGTTATGTTATTAATTATCATCAAGGCACATCCAATTATCTTTATTGGTAAATGAGTGAATTTACTAGTAACCCACTATTATAACCTTTAATATACTTGTATATTTATTCTTCACAACAACTACTACCTATCAAAATTTATTTCGCCCCTAAATACAAAATTTGCAATTGTTCTTATTATCATATTCCATTTACTAAGTCATAACATTTGAATTAATGTATTAACTTGAAATGTTCGTTCAAGTTTATAAATTATTAACTTGAAATAACGTATCCCTAATTAAAAATCAATTACTGTACCAATGTGTCCTTACACTTACAAATTTTAATGCCTGCCCTATATTTTCCATATTCACATTATATCCAGGTACAATACTTACACCATTTTATTTATTGAAATTTTATTCATATTACAAATAAGTAGGCTTTAATTACCATTTATATATTTTATTTTAGCCTTCATTTTGATATTAATTTACCCCCTTTTATTATTTCTACTAAAATTTAATTACAAAATCATATTAAATTAACGAATTAAATTGTCGAAATTTACGGTCGTTACACTGGACCCACCCTAGGATCGCCGACCATAATGCTTAAGCATTTGGGTTCAGTGCCGATCCCCTATAGGGACCAGGGTCGATCCTACAGGGATGCTCAGATGGGTCCTATGTTTTCTAGAGGAAGTTGGCACGACCTTGGTCTGCTGCATATGAATTTTTTAGTCGCATATTTTTCTATTTTCCCCTATAAATACAAGGGCATGTCATTCACATCTAGATCTTCTTTCTCGCTCTCTTCTTCCTCCATTATATTTTAAGCCTATTATCGGGACTATAATTGCAATCTACAACATTAGTAAAAGGAAAATCTTTAGACTGTACGTAAGCAAGAATACTCTGAACCACTATAAAACGTCTTGTGGTCATTTATTATTGTTTTAATTTTCTATTCTTCATAATTTATTCTCTATTCCATTCTGTTTGAAATTGGATATTAGATTTGTGGTGCTTTCATATTATTTGGGTGTTGGCGGCCATTTTTGATTTTAATTCTAAATCAACTTAAACTTCATAGTCCCAATAAGATCTAAAATTTTGAAAAAATTGAAATTCATCCATTTAACCTACTACATGCTCTTTAAGTTCTAATAGAAGTTACTGTAGTTTGATCGAAAAAATAACAACTTCTGCCTAGCCCGAGTTTAGATATGAGGATACGGCCTATTGTTTACCGAGTACAGCTATTAGTCACCGTAGAGAACTACGTCATATGGTTAGAATATGAAGCGTCCGAGTGTTCTGTACTTTACGTAATTTAGACATGAGTTCATTGGTTAAAGCCTCGCTTGATTCTGACTTAGTATGAAGAAGTTACTACAGGTTGAACGAAAAAAAATAACGACTTTGGCCTAGTCAAAGTTTAAATATAAGGATACCGCCTACTATTTATCAAGTACAACTATTAGTCACCTTGGAGAAGTACATCATACTTTGGAAATATGAAATATCGAGTTATTTAAATTGTCCATAATTTAGATAGGATTTCATTGGTTGATATCTCGTCTGATTTCGAATTGGTATGAAGAAGTTATTACCGTTTAAACAGGAAAAAGAAATAGCGGCTTCTGCTTAGTTAGAGCTTAGATATGAGAATATAGCCTGTTATTTGCTAAGTATAGTAGTTAATTGCCATAAAGAACTACAACGATCTTTCAAAATACTAAATATCTGAGTGTTTCATATTGTTTGTAATAATGGTGCAAGTTCATTGATCAAAATATTGTCTGATTCCAAAAGTCCATATAAAAATGTTATTAAAGTTTAAATGAAAAAAATTAGCAACTTCTACACAACCATATGAGTAAAAAAATTCAAAATTTCAAAATTCGGATATTTTTCTGTTTCCAAATTTTCAAAATTCTAGTTTCCAAAATTTATATTTTTAACTTTATATTTTAAAATTTTCATATCTTAAATAAATGAGTAAATGAGTTAGCCATTTATAATCCTTTCACGGATCAACCCATTTGTGACACAATCAATAAAGATTGATAAATAAGTTGACCCAAACTATTTATAAATAGAGCAAACAAGTCGGGTTAATTGGTTGATCATATTTTGACTGTTAACCCGTCTTTTGGTTTGGCAATATTCAGGCGGATTTAACCCATCAGATTTCGCGATTATCGAGGATGATGAATCCAGGGTGATGTTTGTGGGACTTGGGAATCAGGTACAAACGATCATATAAAGTCAGGCTTGAATGGACTTGATGGATGCACAATGTAGGATTCTCAAAGTATGGAATATAACTTAGCAAACGCGAGGAATCAATATACTTCAATTCATAAAGGAGGGATCAGCGTAGTTGGTTAAGAGCAATCAGCATGCTTCAACTTATGAAGGAGGGACTGGCATAGTTGGTTAAGAGGGATCGGTGTGCTTCAGCTTATGAAGGAGGGATCGGAGTAGTTGATTAAGAGGGATAAGTATACTTCAATTCATAAAGGAGGGATTGACGTAGTTAATTAAGAGGGATCAGCGTGCTTTAGCTTATGAAGGAGGGATCGATGTAGTTGATTAAGATGGATCGGTATACTTCAATTCATAAAGGAGGGATTGGCGCAGTTCATTAAGAGGGATCAGCATGATTTATTGAAGAAGATGGATCGACAGCTTTCGTTGAGGAGGGATCGGCATATACAAAAATGCAAGTGCGTTCATGTAGGAAAGAACCCATATCTTGAGTTCTACTAGTCCAATTGGCGTGAAACTTGGAGCCCAAGCATAATACAACATGAAGAAGATCCCTTGGGGATTGCATGGTATTTGGAGCAAGTTGGAGGAATCGGTACCTATCCCTCTAAAGGGATCGGTAGAAATCAAAATTCAATCAATACTACTTCACGGAAAATGCGATATCTCATAAACCGTATGTCGGAATTGCACGAAATTTGGGGATCAGGTAGCTAACACCAAGGGGAACTACCCAGATGGATCGCAATTCATTTGGAAGCTAAAATAAGGATTGGTACCGATTCTTATTGTGGGCCCTAATGGGCTTTGAAATTTTTGGGTGGCCTCATCTTGGTCTCTAGAACCTTCTGTCAAAATTTCAGCCTGATCCATGCACGTCTTCCCTTATAAATACAGCAGACATGGTGTTAGGAAAAGGATCTTCTTTCTAGTTCTATTTATCTTCAACTAAACTACACCTTTTTCAATTTTATTCTTGGATTTCGGATGGTAACTGTAACAATCTTCAGTATAATAAAAATGATTATTTAGAAGTGGACGTAGACCAAAGTTAGCCGAACCACTATAAATCTTGTTTCCTTTTACTTGCTTTCTAGTGTTTTAATTTTGTTCTTCATTTATTTCTCTTCATATTTTTTTGATTGGATTGGATATTGGAGTTTTTTCATAATTGGGTGTTGGTGGTAATTTTGATGCCAACATTTTGGTGCTTTCACTGAGAAGACTTGCATAAAACAGATTTTGAAGCTTAGATACTTGGATCTAGAAATCAATGGCTAACCAATCAACAAGGAGCGTGCTACCGGAAAGGAGTCACTATTGAGGGAGTCAAGAGGCTTCCTCTGGAGCTGGAGTTAATCAAGCATCTATCTACGTTACCAAGGATGAAATGTAAACAATGATGGGTGCTATGTAGGAGAGGATGCGGAAAAAGCAGGAGCAGATGATGCAAAATCTAGTCCAATAAATCGGACAGAATGGAGCCATAGGAGCTTCTAGAATGCAAAACCAAAATCAGAACTCGAAATTTAGAGACGGAGTCTATAGTAGGCGGAGGAGTGGAATAGAGCAGCTGGGAGAAGTCCCCTGACATCCAAGAGGGATCAGCACCGATCCCTTCAGAGGGATTAGTACAGATCCTCAAAGGCTGGGATGCATGCCTTCGGGTCTAGTTGATCGTGATGCTGGAGGACCTACGATCGATATCGTGGAACATGGTACGAATCAAAATTTAGATGATCGTCCAGAGGAGTATGCTCCAGAATTTCCACATAGATTTGAGGAGCAGCTTGGGCGTGATGATAGGAGACTACCATTTGAAGACAATGACAGGTTTGTAGAGATAATAAGGGGAGCTATGCATAGAGGATTGGTACAATGATAGGTTTGTAGAGATGATAAGGGGAGCTATGCATGGAGGATTGGTGAACATGGATCTCGGGGTTGTAAATAGAAGTCCATTCGCTCCAAATATCAGGCGAGCTAGGAATCCACAAAAATTCAAACTATCAACGCTTGAGACATATGAAAAAAGGGATCACGCTCTTTATTTGACGAGATACATGAGACATGAGGAAGTACCGGGGCATCGGAGGAAGTCATAGCATGGTGCTTCCCTTTGTACTTAACGGATATAGCTGCACTATGGTTTAAACAGTTGGAAAGTGGCTCTATTGGCACGTGGACGAAATTGATCAAAAGGTTTATGAGGCAGTTTAGGGTTCATATCTCGAGACCTAAAAATGTGATGAGTCTGGCAACACTGAAACAGAGGACTGGAGAGTCGTCGAGGAGTTTCTTAACACGATTTAATGCTACGGCGACATTGGTGGATCGTCTAGATCCATCCATGGTTTTGATGGCAGCTATATCTGGAATTGCTGATGGCACGGAGTTCAAGGATTCACTGGCGCGGGATCCACCTATGGATCTCGGGGAGTTTTATCATGAAGCAGAAAGGTTCCTGTGGTAGAAAGACGTATGAGCAAACAAAACAGAGGCGAGAATGCTGTGTAGAGTGGGGGGTCATCAGGAGATGTAAACAAGAATAATAAAGGCAAACGGAAAATGAATGATGGCATTGATGTGTCGAAGCGGCAATGGGGAGAACCAAAATTATCTTCATATACTCTAGAAAGGATTTATTTGGATACTCAAGGACACCTTCAGTATCGAAGACCAACAAGAAGGGAACCATCCGAACGTGAGCGGGTATTAGGAAAGCATTGCCTATTCCACGAGCTGGATGGGCACAATACAAATGACTGTAGGCATTTGAAGGATATCATTGAGGAACACATAAGGAATGGTTAGTTATAAGAATACATAAGGACTCGGGATGCGGTGGTGGAATAGGATCATCCATCGTCCACCTCGAACAAGATTGGATTTTGGATTGAATAATATGGTAATCAATGGATTATGGACTTCGGATTTTGGATTTATGGCAATTCAAAACGTGCCTTCATGTTACAAGGCATGTTTTGGGGGAAAAGTGTTAACCCGCCTTTTGGCAATGCAGTATACAAGCGGATTTAACCCAATAGATTTCGTGTTTATCGAGGACGATGAATCTTGGGTGATGTTTATGGGACCTAAGAGTTAGGTACAAATGATTATATAAAGTTAAGATTGAATAGAGTTGATGGATGTACAATGTAGGATGCTCAAAGTATGGAATATAACTTAGCAAACAAGAGGGATCGGTTTACTTCAATTCATAAAGGAGGGACCGACGTAGTTGATTAAGAGGGATTCGGCGTGCTTCAGCTTATAAAGGAGGGATCGACATAGTTAAGTAAGAGGGATCAGTATACTTCAATTCATAAAGGAGGGATCGACGTAGTTGATTAAGAGGAATCGGCGTGCTTCTATTCATGAAGGAAGGATCAACATAGTTGATTAAGAGGGATCGATATACTTCAATTCAGAAAGGAGGGATCGGCGTAGTTGATTAAGAGGGATCGACATGCTTCAGCTTATGAAGGAGGGATCAGTATAGTTAATTAAGAGGGATTTGCATACTTCAATTCATAAAGGAGGGATCGACGTAGTTGATTAAGAGGGATCAACGTAATTTATTGAAGAAGATGGATTGGCAGGCTTCGTTGAGGAGGGATCAGCATGTACCAAAACGCAAGAGCGTTCATGCAGGAAACCGCCCATATCTTAAGTTCTACTAATCCAATTGGCATGAAAATTGAAGGCTAAGCATAATACAACATGAAGAATCTCGCCTAGGGATTGCATGGTACTTGGAAAAAGTTTGAGGGATCGATGTCTATCCCTCTAAAGGGATCGGAAGAAATCAATACTACTTCACGAAAAATGCAATATCTCATAAACCGTACATCGAAATTGCACGAAGTTTGGGAAGCAAGTAGCTAACGCCAAGGGGAACGACCCAAAGGGATCGCATCCCATATGGACATCAAAATAAGGATTGGTACTGATCCCTATTGTGGGCCCCAATGGGCTTGGAAATTTTTTGGGTGGCCTCGTCTTAATCTCAAGAACCTTCTGTCAAAATTTCAGGCCAATCCATGCATGTTTTCCCCTATAAATACAGCAGGGATGGTGTCAAAAAAAAATCTACTTTCTGTTTCTCTTTATCTTCTACCTAGGCTACATTCTGTCAATTTTATTCTGCGATTTCAGATTATAACTATAAACAACCTTTAGTGTAATAAAAAGGATTATTGGGAGCAGATGGTGGCCAGATTTAGCCGAACCACTATAAATCTTGTCTTCTTTTGCTTGCTCTCTAGTGTTTTAATTTTGTTCTTCATTTATTTCTCTTCATATTTTTATGATTGAATTGGATATTGAAGTTTTTGCATAATTGGGTGTTGGCGGCACTTTTGACGTCAACATTTTGGTACTTTCATTGAGAAGACTTGCATAAACAGATTTTGAAGCTTGGATCTAGAAAGCAATGGCTAGGCAATCAACAAGGAGAGTCTTACAGGGAAGGAGTCATCATGCAGGAAGTCAAGAGGCTTTCTCAGGAGCTAGAGTTAAATCAAGTGTTTATCTACATCACCAGGGATGAAATGGAAACAATGCTGGGTGCTATGTAGGAGAGGATGCTGAAAAGGCAGGAGGAGATGATGCAGAATCTACTCCAACAAATCGGTTAAGCTGGAGCCATGGGAGCTGCTAGAATGCAAAGCCAAAATTAGAACCAGGAAATTAGAAATGGAGTTTATAGACGGAGGAGTGGAATAGAGCAACTGGGGTCAGTCCCCTGCCATCCAAGAGGGATCGACACCGATCCCTCTAGAGGGATCGGTACCGATCCCCAAAGGCTAGAGGGCATTCCCTTGGGTTTGTTCAATCATGATGCTAGAAGACCTACGATCGATCCCATGGAGCATTGTATGAATCAGAATTTGGATGCTCGTTCGAAAGAGTACATTCCAAAATTCCCTCGTAGGCTCAGGGGGCAGCTTTGGCATGACGATAGGAGACTACTATTGAAAGATAATGATAGGTTTGCAGAGATGATAAGGCGAGTTATGCGTGGAGGATTGGTGAACAAGTATCTCGAGGATGTAAATAGAAGTCCATTTGCTCCAAATATCAAGCGAGCTAGGAATCCACCAGAGTTCAAACTACCAATGCTTGATACATATGATGGAAAAACGGATCCCGCTGTTCATTTGACAAGATATATGAGACACATGGAAGTAATTGGAGGCATCGGAGGAAGTCATGTGATAATGCCTCCCATTGTACTTAACGGATATAGCTGCACCATGGTTTAGACAGTTGAAAAGTGGCTCTATTGGCACGTGGACGGAATTGATCGGTAGGTTTATGAGGCGGTTTATGGTTCACATCTCAAGATCCAAAAATGTGATGAGTTTGGCAACACTGAAATAGAGGATCGAAGAGTCCCTGAGGAGTTTCTTAACACGGTTTAATGTCGCGGCAACATCAGTGGATCATCCAGATCCATCCATGGTTTTGATGGTAGCTGTATCTAGAATTGTCGATGACATAGAGTTCAAGGATTCACTGGCGCGGGATCCACCTATGGATCTCGAGGAATTTTATCATGTAGCAGAAAGGTTCCTACGGTAGGAAGACGCACGAGTAAACAAACTAGAGGTGAATGTTGTGTAGAGTGGAGGATTATCAGGAGATGTAAACAAGAATGATAAAGGCAAACGAAAATTGAATGATGACATTAATGTGTTGAAGAGGCAGTGGAGAGAACAAATTTCTCTTCCTACACAAACTTGACTGAATCTTTGGAAAGGATTTATTTGGATACTCGAGGATGTCTTTAGCATCGAAGGTCGGTAAGGAGGGAACCCTCCGAACATGAGAGGACATCTGGAAAGCATTGCCTATTCCATGAGCTGGATAAGCACAATACAAATGACTACTGGCATTTGAAGGACATCATTGAGGAACACGTGAGGAATGAACAGTTACATCAATACATAAGGACTCGGGTTGCGGTGGTGGAATAGGAGCAGCCATCGTCCACCTCGAACGAGAATGGCACTGGATCAAGGCATCATTGACAACTTGTCATCAGTTGATTGGGATGACATAGAACAAGTAATAAACTTCGCAGTAATAAGGCTAAGTCACTTACACATGTATGGAACCGAGGATGGTCCCTAGGCATGCTTTGAGATGACAATAAACGGATGTGCTCGGGTTTGTGAAATTCGTTTTACTTCTTCTTATTTGCTTTGAACTTTGGTTTTTTGGTTGTATGGAATTTTATTTTATGGACTTTAGGATGCTTAAGTCCAAATTAGTGTAATAAATAACCATGAGTCACGAGTCCCTTCACCGGAGAGCAACATGATGGATTCGTGTACGGATAATTCCTCGAATGGGGATCGAGGCCGGAGAAGGGTACCCCACAGTATAAATCCTCGATTGGAAGCTGAGGCCAGAGAAGGACACCCATGGATTAAACCCTCAACCGGAGAGTCAAGGTCGGAGAATAAAACCTAACAGGTCATCAAGTATGGATTGTGCTTGGTAAGGATCCAAAGAGACCAGGGCCGTTGGGTATGAACTATGCCTGGCAAGGGGTAGGCCGCTTCGTCGGACAACGACAAGATCGGCCTACTCAAATCGTCGAGTATAGATTGTGCTCGGCAATGGTTCGGTGAGATCAGGATTTAGATTAGGCTAATGACCCAAAGAGGTCTATGGACTTGGATATAGACCTGGAGCAGTCCAGGATTTGGATAAAGAGACCCAAAGAGATTTATGGATTTGGATTTGGATATGGACGCGACACGGTCCCAGATTTGGATAAAACAATCTAGAAAGATCGTGGATTTGGTTAATGAATTTGGAATGGATTCGAAATTGGATATAGACTTAGAACAGTCAGAATTCACTAATGATCTAGAGAAATCAAGGAATTGGATTGGCAATGAATTGAATAGTATGGTAATCAATGGATTATGGACTTTGAATTTTGGATTTATTGCAATTCAAAACATGCCTTCCTATCGCAAGGCATGTTTTGGAGGAAAAAGTGTTAACCCGCCTTTTGGCAAGGCAGTATACAAGCAGATTTGGCCTAATAGATTTCTCGATTATCAAGGCTGATGAATCCAGGGTGATGTTTGTGGGACCTAGAAATTAGGTACAAACGATCATATAAAGTCAGGATTGAACGGACTTGATGGATGTAAAATGTAGGATGCTCAAAGTATGGAATATAGCTTAGCAAACAAGAGGGATCGATATACTTCAATTCATAAAGGATTGATCGACGTAGTTGATTAAGAGGGATCAGTGTGCTTCAGCTTATGAATAAGGGATCGGCGTAGTTGATTAAGGGAGATCGGTATACTTTAATCCATAAAGGAGGGATCAAAGTAGTTGATTAAGAGGGATCAGCATGCTTAAGCTTATGGAGGAGGGATCGGCGTAGTTGATTAAAAGGGTCGGTATACTTCAATTCATAAACTTTAATTCATAAAGGAGGGATCGACGTAGTTTATTAAGAGGGGTTGACGTGCTTCAGCTTATGAAGGAGGGATCGGCGTAGTTGATTAAGAGGGATAAGTATACTTTAATTCATAAAGGAGAGATATGCGTAGTTGATTAAGAGGGATCGGCGTGCTTTATTGAAGAAGATGGATTGGTAGGCTTCGTTGAGGAGGGATCGGCATATACCAACATGCAAGAGCGTTTACGCAGGAAATAACCCATATCTTGAGTTCTACTAGTCTAATTGGTGTGAAAATTGGAGGCTAAGCATAATACAATACGAAGAAGTTCCCCTAAGGATCGCATGGTATTTGGAGCAAGTTGGAGGGATCAGTACCTATCCCTCTAAAGGGATCAGTAGAAATCAGAATTCAATCAATACTACTTCATGGAAAATGCGATATCTCAAAAATCATACGTCAGATTGCACGAAATTTGGGGAGCAAGTAGCTAACACCAAGGGGAACCACCCAAAGCGATCAGACTCCGTATGGACACTAAAATAGGGATCGACACCGATCCCTATTGTGGGCCCCAATGGCCTTGGAAATTTTTGGGTGGCCTCGTCTTGGTCTCCAGAACCTTCTATCAAAATTTCAGCTCGATCCGTACACGTCTTCCCCGATAAATACAACATGAATGGCGTCAGAAAAAGGATCTTTTTTCTGCTTCTCTTTATCTTCAACCTAGACTACACTTTGTCAATTTTATTTTTTGATTTTGGAATGTAACTTTAAACAACCTTCAGTATAATAAAAAGGATTATTTGGGAGTGGACGTTGGCCGGAGTTAGCTGAATCACTATAAATCTTGTCTCCTTTACTTGCTTTCTAGTATTTTAATTTTGTTCTTCATTTATTTCTCTTCATATTTTGGTGATTGGATTGGATATTGGAGTGTTTGCATAATTGGGTGTTGGTGGCCAATTTTGACGCCAACATTGACAGGTCTAGCTATAGGAAGGAAGATGGTGGACGATAAAGATCATATTTTTAGACATATACAACTTATCCTTCATTTTTCAGGTTTAATTAGTTTATTTTACTCCTTGAAAAAATACCATTGAAAAAGTAAGGCTTTATATTCTATGAACAAAAAGAAGATAAAAAAGTATTATTTATATTCTGTTAGCTATTTATCTTTTTTTCTTACAGTTATATTCTTAAGTATCTGATCTTCACTAATTTGAAGATTGTTGATTTTAGGATGATTGATATGTTTGAATTTGTTATCTACATGTAAATATTTTTTTGTTCATTCACTTAGGTGTGGTAATGAATTTCATTTAACTAAAACCGAGTTAAAGTGGATATAAATGAGGTAATTGTCAGCTTGCTTGTTTTTCTTTTAGGTTCGTGGTAGGTAAAAAAAATTATCAATTGGTTTATTATTATTATTTAACATATAGTAGGATAATCTTCAACAAATTTCATTTGAATCGCAACATGACAATATGAAGACAGAAAAAAGTGATGAAAGGGACGATATGCAATGTGATACTTTAGATGATATAAATCATTTTATCATGGATAAAGTGTGTATCCAGTTTTGAAATTTGTTCACTACAGATGAATTTGACATTATTTATTATTTTTTGATGTAATTACTTCTTGAGACGTATTTATATATAAGTGTCAATCATAACCGAATAAGGTAGATATTGTTTTTGTTATAACTGAATCATATAATCTTAGTGGTTCACGAAAACCATGAACCTGACTATCTAATGAGAGTTGGTCCATTATGAAGAATAAATCAAAAGATGAAGAAATTCTGAAAAAATAGGAAACATCCACGAAGTGCAACGAGAAAATGTGAATGTTCATTTCCCACTAAAGGTGTCTATCTTGATTCGGAAAGTTAGGACATGAAAGTAGTATATTCATAATCATGAGTCGTTGAATTGTTTAGTTGGCCATGCTTATGCTAGAAGAATAATGAAAAAGGAGGAAAAAATCACAATGGGTATGAGTGTTATAGGGGTTAAGGTTGTAAATTTGCCAAAGAAAAATAATTTTGAAACATTTCAATATTAAAGACGATTTATAATGCAAAAGCTAAGGTGATTATTTTAGAATTAGAAGGTGTATTTCTTAATTTTGGAAGGGGTATATGCCTTAGATTTTGGAGGTGTCTTGGATTTGTGAATGTAAGGTTGCTCTAAGCGGGATTCTTCTTTTTTAGGCAATCTCCCATTTTCCTTTTGAAAATGTCATTTTGTCCTGTCTTCCTTAAAGAGGTTTAATGTTTGTTTTCTCATATTAATCATTTGCATCCTCTTTCCGTCATGATTTGGTTTTTCCTGTGAAGAATGTTTATATCGAAAATTGTTTCTTTCGCTTTAGACCGAATGACTAATTGCATTTGATCAAAGTTGTTTTTCTTTGTCTTGTTTCCTTATTCTTTGAGTTGGCTCTTCAAGTTTTTCCATTCCTCGAGCAATGAAAATGATGAGTTTCTCTCCAAATTGAAAAGGATTTAAGTGCTATTATCTTAGAGGATATGGGAAAACCATATCTTTTTCTTACCTAGTTGATGGAGTTGATTTGTTGAGATTTTTTACTTGTTTGTCCATCCGTGAAATGGAATCTTTTGTTTTTCCTTAGGTTAGAACATTAAGTGTGGATGGATTAAACATGTTGCCTTTCATGATATGAGGTTCCCATGATCCTTATCGAGAATACGACACTTTTAAAGTTAATAGAAGAAGAAGATGAACATTTTATTTTACTTTCCTCGGTTGAACTCTCAATGGAATCACCAAAAATGTTTGATTATAATTTCGACCAAACATTTCATATAGTCAGATGATTTCTAGAAACCAATAATTATAAATATGAAATTATTAGAAAGCTATGTTCTTCATTGCATTTGGGAAATTAATTATTTTCCTTAATCTGCCACTGTTATACATTCATGCTTTTCCATGTCTACAAGATTTCAAATTATTTTATGAAAGAAAGAGAATTTGAGATAATGCACCTTCTTAAGAGGGGGTAGTTCTATGTTTATATAGTTATATAACCATGGAATGCTTGACATATGAAAATTGAATGGTAAGGATTGTGTTTCGATGATGATATGATATGCTCTTATGTTGCTACATTTTAATTTGGAAGCGATCATGCCCAATATGTCATAGGGAGTGTTATGAACTCATTTATGTGACTAAAGTGGATGAATACTCTTGCGACATGCGATAACATGTGTTTTTGGTAGCTCATGTTATATTTTTGATATCATGTTTCTTTTCTGATAGCTCTTGTACACTTATTTTCGGTTGCTCTTTTAATAATCTTTTTGACGGCTCTTGAAATCATACTAAGAACTCTTTAAATAATTTCTGGTAGCTCTTGATTTAATACTTTCGATGGCTCTTTAAATCATATTTTCGATAGCTCTCTTTTATTCTTCTAATAGCTTTTCCCTGATATCTTTGATAGCTTTTCTTTCTTGTTTTCAATATCATTCCCTTTACATTTTCCGTTAACATTCTTGTTCATGTTTTTGATAAGATTCCCACTTCAAGTTTTCGATAGAACTCCTCTTCATTTTTTTTATATTTTCTCTTCATGTTTTTGGTAGCATTTCTCTTCATATTTTCGAAAACATTCCCTCTTATTATTTTTCACATTATTTCTATTCATGTTGTCAATAACATTCTCTATTCATTTTTATGTAAAGACTCATATTTTACATATTAGAGGATCATAAAATATTATTTTTAAATTCATATTGGGTCTTTTGTCACTATAACTTTAGGAAATATTGAGTAGCGACATTTTCGTCCCTTAGAGTTTTTATTGGATGATTGACTCTAAAAACTTTAAGGCTTATAACTTTTGATAGGAGCCAAATTAGGGGTCAAGACCTGTGACGACCTGCCCTTCTATTCCCAGAAAGACGTATCATCAAGAAGAAAGAAAGGGATGAGAAAATAGAAAAGATAGAGAAGAAAGAACAACAACAACAACAGAATCTCACAGCGGAATGGAATAAAATATAATAGATCACATAACTATTACATAATTTTCATATATCAGAGTTACAGATCATACAACACATACTAGACAGTTATAAACACCTGTCTAGTTATACAAGTCAATATACAATGCAGATAAACAACTCAGAGATACCACTACAGGGGAACTATATGTGTATCTATAACGCTGAAGCCTCCTGCTCCATTGCTCCTCCAGAATTCGTCAAACCTAACCTGAATCCCTTGGCTACCCGTAAAAATTTGGGTACCCGAGAGTTTATGAAAAAAACAAAAATAAACTCCGGGTCAGACATGGGTCTGGTATGAGTAACAGGTTAAAGTTACTTAACTTTGAAAAACATTTGAAAACAAAAGGTATCACGTAAGACTTCCCACGAATAAATATGGTAAGTTTTTACCTTACGCTAACCAAAACATTTGATAGGAAATTCTGTGATATTATAATAGGTCTAGGGTTTTCAAGTAAATAGAAAATAGCCGAAATTGTTACATTCATTAAATTCCAGCTACTAGCCACCGAAGTGGGTAATACAATCAAAACCGTTGGCACTTATTGGATTGTGGATTCCATACAATGGCAGGGCTACTGGGGTACCGCCCGTCACAGTACGGGGCCTAGATCACCGTACCGAGGATTACTCCCTTCATCCCCTGCAACACAAGGCCGGAACCATTCCTTACTGAACAGTCCCGAACAAGACAACCCCGACAGTTGGAGCTCACAACTGTCCACACAGCCGAATAAAAAGGGACATCTAGACAGGGGAAAATCTTGTCCTGCTTGGGCATGACCCACCTAACCTTGCTGCACCTCCCCTGTTTTAGCCATTCCCGGTTGATGAGGCTTGAGGCTGCGATTACCTTTATAGAACATATTTCTTAGAATGCTCATCGTCCACCTGACGATGTGTTGAAAGCATTCAATCCATACAAGTTCGTTCCGGGTTCGAACGAAACCGAAGGCATTATCTCGTTACACTCATTTTGGAATCACCCTCAGAGTTAACGACGATAACCCTTGCATTCTGAATCCTCATCTTCACTTCAGATTCACGACCTAACGTTATTTTGGAATCGATGTGGTTTTCGGACTTCCAAATGCGGAAAACCCGATCCCGGTCTCATCGAAATCCAAAACGTGTCTTTTAGGGCCAAGTTGTCTATTTAGCCTTACCAGTTAAATTCAAAATAATTCAACATACACACAGATAGATAAATCACAATATCATAATAGATAGTCAACATCAACATAAACAGATAACCAATATTATCACTACAAACAGATAATGCATATTATCATCATATCAGATAATTCATATTATCATCATATTTAAAACAAAGCATACATAGCATCATTAATCTCATATTGAGATCTCAAACCATTCAAGGTAAACAATATCATCAATCAATATATATAAGCAATCACATCAGCTATAATTAATTTAAAATGAATTAAATTAATCACCTACATCTCTAATTAATTTAAAGTGAATTAAATTAATTACTTAACCATTCTATTGCTTATATCACTAATAATCGATTACCAATCAATTAATTTATCATCACTCAATTATTCAATTTAATTAATCATCCTTAATTAATTTACTTTTAATTATATTTAAGTAATTATTCTTTAATTATTTTCACAAATTTATTACCCTTAACTAAACACAGGAATTTACCTTGAATTTACTAACATTAATTACATTATTTCTCAATTAATTGCATTAGTAAATCAATTCATTTATTAATTATTTCCAAATAATTTATTCTAATTTACATCATAAATTATAATAATTTATGATTTCTAATTATATTTTCTATTTAAATTAATTACATTAAGTAATTAATCTTCAATTAAACCAAATTGTTAATCACCCTTGATTAACCCCATTCAGTAATTAACTGCCCTTAATTACTTTATCAAATAAATAAATTACTCCATAATTTATTATCTCCAATTAACCCCTGGATTAATTATACCAAGTAATTATCTTCCAATTACTTTCACTATTAAATCATGCCTGGGTAATTACATCCAGTAATTATCATTAATTACTTCCCTAAGTAATTATACTTATTACATCATCAATTGATTATTTAAATTAATTAAACTTAATTAATTAACTTAAACAATTCATATTAAATCGAATTAATTACAATGAGTAATTAATTCCTTAATTACTTCCGTTAAGTAATTATACTTAACAATTCACAATTGCTTATCTTAAATAAATAATTTAATTAATTATTAAAATAAGCCCATTAATTTATTATTGCATAATTTTAGTTAATGACCTTCAATAACTAATTATAATCCTTTAATTACTTTTCTAAAGTAATTAACTTACATTTTAAGTTAGTCTTAATAACTTATTAATTTTTCCTCTATTAATTCATTAATTGATTACTAATCGTAAATTTAAAATTAATCCAACGATTCCTTAAGTACCAATTAACTTACCTTTAGCTTTCATCTTATTAAAATAAAATTAACTCTTGATTTCGGAGTTAATTAATTCTAGTCACTCATTATTCATTTAGTTAATTTGATAATTACAATTCTTAAGTTTTAAACCTTTCCCATTTAATGATCCATTTATCATTAATAAGGTATTTAATAAATTTAATTTACTTTAAAATTCATTTTAAATTTAGATTTAAAATGAAATCAAATTTATATTAACAATTCCAAACTTCTTTTATTTTACAACTAAAATAATAGCTATCTTAAATTAGTAGATTAAAGGAATTTACACACGGTTTCATATTAAATTCAAATCTAATTTAAAAATTTACTTTATCATTCAAATTAGTTTAAAACAAATTTTAAATTTAAAAAAAATCTTTATTTGTTCAAAGACTGAGATTCAAACTACGTTTTGAATCCAATCTTATCTTGGTTTTAAACTTTGTTTTAACTACACATTTTTTTATTTAAAAGCCCGGTTTTAAAAACTGAAATAAACTTACACGTTTAAAACCCCTAGCTAAAAAAAATACCCGAGTTAAACAATTATTTTTACGAGCAAAACACCGCATTTCTTCGAGTCCGACACTCGAATCACTCGAGTGAAACTCGAGCAACAAATCCAAACTGAGATTCATTTATTTCACTCGAATCACTCGAGTGAAATCCTTTTTAAAGCGGTTTCAAATAATTTAAAATTTTAAACTTTATTTTATTTTAAAATGAGATTCAAACTTCTTTTGAATCCAAACTTTTCTTTTGTTTAAATACCTATGTCAAACATTTATATTTCATTTTTAAAACCCAGTTTAAAGAATTTAAAAACTTTACAGGTTTTTAATACCCTGTTACAACTTACCCAGTTCCTTCCCACTACTCCGAGACAACCACGAGCTCGCTTCGAGTTCGCGTGCAGAAATCCCCGAGTCAAAATACTAAAAACCCCGAATACCCCCTTGCTTCTCAAAACATTCCAGGCACCACAGTGCACCGTGCATATGCACGATGCCGATGGTCGACGCAGACCATCGTTGGCGATCTGACCACACCATCTATCACCCCAACACCCCCTCGCAACCATCAACAAGTCCAATCCAACTCGAAATCGAAAAAGAAGGTTCGAGCTCCCACCTGAAAACACTGATAACCCACATCCAAACCTGAAAGTACGCCGCTCTCGCCACCTCGTCCACCAGAGATGCCACAATTCCGGCCATCACCACGTCTATGTCCCCTTCACCTCCCCTCAAAAGCACGGAACACTCGATCGCACCAATAGGGAGAACGAGTCGAAGTTTTCAACATGACAAAAATTAGGGTTCTAGAAGAAAATCCCCTACCGTGAATTCCCTGGTGAATTTTATCAGCATCCACCATTTTTACACAAAACTCCATTCATACTTCTTCCTCCAGTAAGAAACCCGAACTCCAAATTCACATAGATCATCCCAAAATCACAGATTCACTTATCATATACAACCCTAAACTAAACCTTAAATACTTAACTAAAAATAGTCATTCTGGTTTTAAAAATCAAATATTTGTTTTAGCATTTGATTCATATGCCTGAATCTATGATTTGAAAGAATTGAGTTTTAGCTTATTTTAACTTTCCACTGTAAAACTATATTTTTCCAGAACCATTTCAATACTATTTTCTTTTAAACCAATTTCAGACTCAAGTCAATGTTATAACAACATTATATGTTCAAAACTTAAGACTTGTTAAAGTTTAAATTAAGAATAATAGAAATTTTCTTACCTGAAATCAAAACAGAGAAAGATACACAGTAAAACATTATCACATATCCACACCTTAACACAGAATGTATTTGCAAAATATACTCAGAAATAACTAAGCTTCAGAGAGTACCATATAGCAGAATACTTATACTTACATATTTATAGATGTGTTGTTACTCACCTTAAAATGAAGACAGAGCTTTTGAAAACTGTTTTGAACTTCTGAAATTGTAAAACATTTTTGCTCTAATCTTCTGTCTAAATGAATGATGCTTCAGTTTAGTTGTATGGTGTTGTTTATGGGCATGCTTTCCTTTTTCTTGCTTTCTAATTTTCTAAGTTATGAAAGAAAATGAAACATAGAGTATTGCATTTAAACAGAGAAGACAAGCTTCTATAGAAAGGTGTTATCTGGTTTAGGCTTTGCTGTAGGTCAGAGATTTTTTTTTTTTTCATTTCGGCTGAAAAGATGAGTATATATATCTAGTAGACCAAATGGTGTGCTAATATTAATTGACATAGTACTTTATGTTTCCTACTAGCTTAATTATGCAGATAATCTAAGCTTCCTATATAAGATACTTACCTATTTCATACTTATCTTATTCTTGTATGTAGATATAATTTCTGCACTTTGTTTTATTTCCTTTCACATTTTGTTCTTGCCTGTATCTTACTTGCACCTGCCTAAAATCTTACAGGCTACACAAAATTATTCTTCACATGCCTATTTTGTTCACAGATTAAAACATTTCACCTACAGGTTATATAATATTTTCTTTTAAATTTTGTTCTTGTCTAAACTATTTTATAGGTAACATGCATATTGTACTTGCCTAGCATATTAACTTTACAGGGAACATATCTTATTTTCACCAGATTTGTTTTTTTTTTTTTTACTCCATGTACATATGTGAAGCTGTTTTAGTTATTTGTTCTAATTTGAAGTATTTAGTTCTATGCTTATTTTTATCACTCTTTTATTTTTAAACTTTAAACTTATCAAACCCTTAATTTATCTATTATCTATTTTTATACCTATGTTAATATCATAGCTTCTCATGTTTATGTATTTATACCCATTTTAATACCATACATTTAATTTATGTTTGTGTTTAACATATTTTAAGACTTGTTTTCATTTTAAACATGTTTTGAAAGATGATATTTCTAATTTACAAATCATTACTTCTCATGTTAATGTATTCAAATAAATTTTGAAATAGTCATTTCTATCTATATTAAAATCCATTTTGTAAGAATATTACATTATAAATATTGTTAAATATAACTCATGATTAAATTAAAATAATGAATGAATTTGTCTTCTTATTCAATACATTACTTATTTTATTAGCTACATTAAAAACAAACAAATCTTTTTATTTAAATTTTAAACTTAAACTAAAATCAATTTTAAATAATTAAGTTTTTAGTTTGGGTATTATAATTATATGGTTATTTATTTAGTAGCTTAATATCAAATTGAATCCAATTTTTAATTTATTAAAAATATCAGAATAAGAAAACATACCTATATATATTAAATTTAAAACAAAGATTATCTATTTATAATATATACAGATATGTATACATTTTAGATATAAAACAATTTATTAGCCTTTAAAATAGATTATCAGTTTAAATATTTATTTTCAAGAAGATTATTAAATTTTATTTCAAATTTATTATTAACAATATGGTCAATTCAATTAAATTTTGACATAAATTATTAAATTGTTATTGTCAAAATTTCCGGGATATCACATTCTTCCCCCCTTAAAAGAATTTCGTCCCTGAAATTTAAAACAAAGGTTATTTAATAATTTAATTACAGATTAAATTTTAAAACACAAGCATATATCAATCTTATGCTAACAACCAAAGCAACCAATTCATCCAATCTACAAATCTAATCGTCCAAATAAAATTCTAAATAGAATTTTCTTGAGTTTCCCTAAGTATAAATATTGGGATACTCGCTCTACAGAATTCAACAATCAATATTACTAAGCTACTGAGATTCTATTCATCTGGATCCACAAAACGAAACAGGATGTCAGACTACAGATAAGTCTAACTCAACAACCAAAACTCTCTGAACTGCTGACTCTACAATCAAAGATAGCTCTTACACGTACTCCCTCAGAGATACGTGAAACACTCCGAATTCCAGTTATCTAAACTGACAATTCAATCCTGAAACTAAACACTTATCCAGAATCAAATCTCTGACTATGGAATCCAAATTTTTTCGTCTATTATCCACAACTCTTCGGACGATCCTGGGTTGCCTACATCCTTCCTGATCAGCTCAACACTTACTGATGTTCTTAGAAACAAACTGATCTTACTTTTTCTCATATGGAAAGATAATATAGATGCATTCCAATCTGGTCTTAAGATCTTGAAAAATTCCCAGTAGAAACTCTCTAATCCAAACACTACAAATTCCAGTTGTTTCCACTTTAAACCAGCTACCATCATGCTTCCACTGCGCAACTCTGACTGAGCAGATGAAATGCTGATGATCATCATGAATACTAGCTGGGCAACACATCATAGAACTATGGTCCAACAAATTTACTAAAGAAACTCAGAAGTTCCTCTAAAATCCGAGCTGCTTCACCAACCCATTCTCCAAAAGTCATCTTACTACTGAGCTGAACCATTAGTACCACTCTAGAATCCAGAAGATACCAAACTCAATCTCTAGACACGGACAAATTCTAACTTCCTGAAGACATCCAGAAAAATCAGATAACTCAAAAGAAACGCAACAATCGCAAGTCACTTTTGAGATCAATCCAGCCCACTACCAAAGAAAACTATTCTCTCTTTACCAAACAGAACAGCCTATGCTTAATTAGCCAATCCATCAAAGAAACGGAACCACACTGCTGAGACAGAAGTTAAAAACTTCCTTGCCAACACACCAATGCCAAGAAATTCGTAACCCAGAGCTCTTCGAGAAACTCGGACCTCAAACCAAACAGAAACATTCTACTGAACTCAGCCACAACACCGAAGCAGCTACACTTCCTTAACTGATTCCAAAGAAACATCTTCGGAGACTTCCACAGTCACTGTGTCTCATCACACAGCTACTACATCCTGAGGTAATATACTCGGACTTGCTCAAGCCAAGCCGACGAGTCCAAACTCTAGCTCATCCAAACTTACACTTCAAAAATGAACTCCGAACCATAACAGGTTTCCTTCAGAGATCGATGAAATCCTTATACCACTCAAGCTTACTCGAGACGGTAATAGGTCTATAGTCTCGACAGATACACTTTCAACCTCAAATATTCATACTCCAACCATTGGTTGTTGTGATACACTCACCACTACCCTATCTACCTTTATAACTTATATTGGATAACCCGGACAGGTAACCCAACAAGTAGGTAGAAATAAATATATATTTTTATATATTAAAATTACAAATACGCTCTCTCAAGAAAGAAATCGCTCTAGAGCCTAGGTATTCACTCAACCTAGCGCTCTGATACCAACTGTGACGACCCGCCCTTCTATTCCCAGAAAGACGTATCATCAAGAAGAAAGAAAGGGATGAGAAAATAGAAAAGATAGAGAAGAAAGAACAACAACAACAATAGAATCTCACAGCGGAATGGAATAAAATATAATAGATCACATAACTATTACATAATTTTCATATATCAGAGTTACAGATCATACAACACATACTAGACAGTTATAAACACCTGTCTAGTTATACAAGTCAATATACAATGCAGATAAACAACTCAGAGATACCACCACAGCGGAACTATATGTGTATCTATAACGCTGAAGCCTCCTGCTCCATTGCTCCTCCAGAATTCGTCAAACCTAACCTGAATCCCTTGGCTACCCGTAAAAATTTGGGTACCCGAGAGTTTATGAAAAAAACAAAAATAAACTCCGGGTCAGACATGGGTCTGGTATGAGTAACAGGTTAAAGTTACTTAACTTTGAAAAACATTTGAAAACAAAAGGTATCACGTAAGACTTCCCACGAATAAATATGGTAAGTTTTTACCTTACGCTAACCAAAACATTTGATAGGAAATTCTGTGATATTATAATAGGTCTAGGGTTTTCAAGTAAATAGAAAATAGCCGAAATTGTTACATTCATTAAATTCCAGCTACTAGCCACCGAAGTGGGTAATACAATCAAAACCGTTGGCACTTATTGGATTGTGGATTCCATACAATGGCAGGGCTACTGGGGTACCGCCCGTCACAGTACGGGGCCTAGATCACCGTACCGAGGATTACTCCCTTCATCCCCTACAACACAAGGCCGGAACCATTCCTTACTGAACAGTCCCGAACAAGACAACCCCGACAGTTGGAGCTCACAACTGTCCACACAGCCGAATAAAAAGGGACATCTAGACAGGGGAAAATCTTGTCCTGCTTGGGCATGACCCACCTAACCTTGCTGCACCTCCCCTGTTTTAGCCATTCCCGGTTGATGAGGCTTGAGGCTGCGATTACCTTTATAGAACATATTTCTTAGAATGCTCATCGTCCACCTGACGATGTGTTGAAAGCATTCAATCCATACAAGTTCGTTCCGGGTTCGAACGAAACCGAAGGCATTATCTCGTTACACTCATTTTGGAATCACCCTCAGAGTTAACGACGATAACCCTTGCATTCTGAATCCTCATCTTCACTTCAGATTCACGACCTAACGTTATTTTGGAATAGATGTGGTTTTCGGACTTCCAAATGCGGAAAACCCGATCCCGGTCTCATCGAAATCCAAAACGTGTCTTTTAGGGCCAAGTTGTCTATTTAGCCTTACCAGTTAAATTCAAAATAATTCAACATACACACAGATAGATAAATCACAATATCATAATAGATAGTCAACATCAACATAAACAGATAACCAATATTATCACTACAAACAGATAATGCATATTATCATCATATCAGATAATTCATATTATCATCATATTTAAAACAAAGCATACATAGCATCATTAATCTCATATTGAGATCTCAAACCATTCAGGGTAAACAATATCATCAATCAATATATATAAGCAATCACATCAGCTATAATTAATTTAAAATGAATTAAATTAATCACCTACATCTCTAATTAATTTAAAGTGAATTAAATTAATTACTTAACCATTCTATTGCTTATATCACTAATAATCGATTACCAATCAATTAATTTATCATCACTCAATTATTCAATTTAATTAATCATCCTTGATTAATTTACTTTTAATTATATTTAAGTAATTATTCTTTAATTATTTTCACAAATTTATTACCCTTAACTAAACACAGGAATTTACCTTGAATTTACTAACATTAATTACATTATTTCTCAATTAATTGCATTAGTAAATCAATTCATTTATTAATTATTTCCAAATAATTTATTCTAATTTACATCATAAATTATAATAATTTATGATTTCTAATTATATTTTCTATTTAAATTAATTACATTAAGTAATTAATCTTCAATTAAACCAAATTGTTAATCACCCTTGATTAACCCCATTCAGTAATTAACTGTCCTTAATTACTTTATCAAATAAATAAATTACTCCATAATTTATTATCTCCAATTAACCCCTGGATTAATTATACCAAGTAATTATCTTCCAATTACTTTCACTATTAAATCATGCCTGGGTAATTACATCCAGTAATTATCATTAATTACTTCCCTAAGTAATTATACTTATTACATCATCAATTGATTATTTAAATTAATTAAACTTAATTAATTAACTTAAACAATTCATATTAAATCGAATTAATTACAATGAGTAATTAATTCCTTAATTACTTCCGTTAAGTAATTATACTTAACAATTCACAATTGCTTATCTTAAATAAATAATTTAATTAATTATTAAAATAAGCCCATTAATTTATTATTGCATAATTTTAGTTAATGACCTTCAATAACTAATTATAATCCTTTAATTACTTTTCTAAAGTAATTAACTTACATTTTAAGTTAGTCTTAATAACTTATTAATTTTTCCTCTATTAATTCATTAATTGATTACTAATCGTAAATTTAAAATTAATCCAACGATTCCTTAAGTACCAATTAACTTACCTTTAGCTTTCATCTTATTAAAATAAAATTAACTCTTGATTTCGGAGTTAATTAATTCTAGTCACTCATTATTCATTTAGTTAATTTGATAATTACAATTCTTAAGTTTTAAACCTTTCCCATTTAATGATCCATTTATCATTAATAAGGTATTTAATAAATTTAATTTACTTTAAAATTCATTTTAAATTTAGATTTAAAATGAAATCAAATTTATATTAACAATTCCAAACTTCTTTTATTTTACAACTAAAATAATAGCTATCTTAAATTAGTAGATTAAAGGAATTTACACACGGTTTCATATTAAATTCAAATCTAATTTAAAAATTTACTTTATCATTCAAATTAGTTTAAAACAAATTTTAAATTTAAAAAAAATCTTTATTTGTTCAAAGACTGAGATTCAAACTACGTTTTGAATCCAATCTTATCTTGGTTTTAAACTTTGTTTTAACTACACATTTTTTTATTTAAAAGCCCGGTTTTAAAAACTGAAATAAACTTACACGTTTAAAACCCCTAGCTAAAAAAAATACCCGAGTTAAACAATTATTTTTACGAGCAAAACACCGCATTTCTTCGAGTCCGACACTCGAATCACTCGAGTGAAACTCGAGCAACAAATCCAAACTGAGATTCATTTATTTCACTCGAATCACTCGAGTGAAATCCTTTTTAAAGCGGTTTCAAATAATTTAAAATTTTAAACTTTATTTTATTTTAAAATGAGATTCAAACTTCTTTTGAATCCAAACTTTTCTTTTGTTTAAATACCTATGTCAAACATTTATATTTCATTTTTAAAACCCAGTTTAAAGAATTTAAAAACTTTACAGGTTTTTAATACCCTGTTACAACTTACCCAGTTCCTTCCCACTACTCCGAGACAACCACGAGCTCGCTTCGAGTTCGCGTGCAGAAATCCCCGAGTCAAAATACTAAAAACCCCGAATACCCCCTTGCTTCTCAAAACATTCCAGGCACCACAGTGCACCGTGCATATGCACGATGCCGATGGTCGACGCAGACCATCGTTGGCGATCTGACCACACCATCTATCACCCCAACACCCCCTCGCAACCATCAACAAGTCCAATCCAACTCGAAATCGAAAAAGAAGGTTCGAGCTCCCACCTGAAAACACTGATAACCCACATCCAAACCTGAAAGTACGCCGCTCTCGCCACCTCGTCCACCAGAGATGCCACAATTCCGGCCATCACCACGTCTATGTCCCCTTCACCTCCCCTCAAAAGCACGGAACACTCGATCGCACCAATAGGGAGAACGAGTCGAAGTTTTCAACATGACAAAAATTAGGGTTCTAGAAGAAAATCCCCTACCGTGAATTCCCTGGTGAATTTTATCAGCATCCACCATTTTTACACAAAACTCCATTCATACTTCTTCCTCCAGTAAGAAACCCGAACTCCAAATTCACATAGATCATCCCAAAATCACAGATTCACTTATCATATACAACCCCAAACTAAACCTTAAATACTTAACTAAAAATAGTCATTCTGGTTTTAAAAATCAAATATTTGTTTTAGCATTTGATTCATATGCCTGAATCTATGATTTGAAAGAATTGAGTTTTAGCTTATTTTAACTTTCCACTGTAAAACTATATTTTTCCAGAACCATTTCAATACTATTTTCTTTTAAACCAATTTCAGACTCAAGTCAATGTTATAACAACATTATATGTTCAAAACTTAAGACTTGTTAAAGTTTAAATTAAGAATAATAGAAATTTTCTTACCTGAAATCAAAACAGAGAAAGATACACAGTAAAACATTATCACATATCCACACCTTAACACAGAATGTATTTGCAAAATATACTCGGAAATAACTAAGCTTCAGAGAGTACCATATAGCAGAATACTTATACTTACATATTTATAGATGTGTTGTTACTCACCTTAAAATGAAGACAGAGCTTTTGAAAACTGTTTTGAACTTCTGAAATTGTAAAACATTTTTGCTCTAATCTTCTGTCTAAATGAATGATGCTTCAGTTTAGTTGTATGGTGTTGTTTATGGGCATGCTTTCCTTTTTCTTGCTTTCTAATTTTCTAAGTTATGAAAGAAAATGAAACATAGAGTATTGCATTTAAACAGAGAAGACAAGCTTCTATAGAAAGGTGTTATCTGGTTTAGGCTTTGCTGTAGGTCAGAGATATATTTTTTTTTTTTTTCATTTCGGCTGAAAAGATGAGTATATATCTCTAGTAGACCAAATGGTGTGCTAATATTAATTGACATAGTACTTTATGTTTCCTACTAGCTTAATTATGCAGATAATCTAAGCTTCCTATATAAGATACTTACCTATTTCATACTTATCTTATTCTTGTATGTAGATATAATTTCTGCACTTTGTTTTATTTCCTTTCACATTTTGTTCTTGCCTGTATCTTACTTGCACCTGCCTAAAATCTTACAGGCTACACAAAATTATTCTTCACATGCCTATTTTGTTCACAGATTAAAACATTTCACCTACAGGTTATATAATATTTTCTTTTAAATTTTGTTCTTGTCTAAACTATTTTATAGGTAACATGCATATTGTACTTGCCTAGCATATTAACTTTACAAGGAACATATCTTATTTTCACCAGATTTGTTTTTTTTTTACTCCATGTACATATGTGAAGCTGTTTTAGTTATTTGTTCTAATTTGAAGTATTTAGTTCTATGCTTATTTTTATCACTCTTTTATTTTTAAACTTTAAACTTATCAAACCCTTAATTTATCTATTATCTATTTTTATACCTATGTTAATATCATAGCTTCTCATGTTTATGTATTTATACCCATTTTAATACCATACATTTAATTTATGTTTGTGTTTAACATATTTTAAGACTTGTTTTCATTTTAAACATGTTTTGAAAGATGATATTTCTAATTTACAAATCATTACTTCTCATGTTAATGTATTCAAATAAATTTTGAAATAGTCATTTCTATCTATATTAAAATCCATTTTGTAAGAATATTACATTATAAATATTGTTAAATATAACTCATGATTAAATTAAAATAATGAATGAATTTGTCTTCTTATTCAATACATTACTTATTTTATTAGCTACATTAAAAACAAACAAATCTTTTTATTTAAATTTTAAACTTAAACTAAAATCAATTTTAAATAATTAAGTTTTTAGTTTGGGTATTATAATTATATGGTTATTTATTTAGTAGCTTAATATCAAATTGAATTCAATTTTTAATTTATTAAAAATATCAGAATAAGAAAACATACCTATATATATTAAATTTAAAACAAAGATTATCTATTTATAATATATACAGATATGTATACATTTTAGATATAAAACAATTTATTAGCCTTTAAAATAGATTATCAGTTTAAATATTTATTTTCAAGAAGATTATTAAATTTTATTTCAAATTTATTATTAACAGTATGGTCAATTCAATTAAATTTTGACATAAATTATTAAATTGTTATTGTCAAAATTTCCGGGATATCACAAGACCACTTTTATTGGAAAGAGATGATGGTTTCTAGAGTAGTCATAATAGCCTTTTGAATGTACCGTTTAGGAGATATGATCGTTTGAAGTTTGGACAGTTTTTGGTAAGATCAGTGGGCAACTAATTAGGCTCGGATGAAGCCCACTAACCTATTTCAGAATTTGTGCCTAAGAGGGAAGATGTGGTGGTTCCTAATCATTTTTATTACTTACCAAAACCGATCAAACCTCCGTTAATCCATTTCTTAACCAAAAACACCGATTTCCCTACTTTAATTAGTTAAATCATGTTATTAGGAAAAATTAGCAAGAAAGATTTGAGATTTACTGTTTGGACCATCTTGGGATTTGTGCATCTATTATTCAACCTTGGATTTGCTTCGTGTATTTTGGTATAACGTGAGTGATTTTGCATCCCTCTTTATTCTATGTATGTTGATATGGTAAAATAATAATTTTTAAGATGATTTTTGATGTTAAAATGTTTTAAATCTTGATCTAACTTTTATGAACTCTTTAACCTGAATTTGAAAGGATAAATGTGTAATTTGATTTGTTATTAGCCATTTAACAAAACAACTCATTATTTTGTATGTGGTTAGACCTAAAACAACATTTATGCTTGAATTGTAATTGGATTGAAAGCATCTGATATTTGGATGCTATGTGATGGTTGTATATGATTACTTGATGTGTTTTAAGTCATTTAAGTGAAGCTAGAGAGTGATCATTATTATGTTCAAATAGATGACAAAAGTGTTTGAAACGTGATGTGGTTGAAGTATGTTGTTCTTGAAGGAACTAGGCCAGTCAAAAGCGGATCAAATGAGTGAATTAATATAAAAAAATCATTTTGGATTTTTATCGGGCCTATGAAGCCTAAATTGATTTTTGGATCATATCTAAATACTTTAGTAAAAATCTTTATTTTATTTTATTCATTAAAAAATTATTGTTTATGAGGTTTTTTTTATACGCATATCAAATACACTTGTTTGTGTAGAATCTACGGGCTATAGATAAAATGTGTACATAGTTGATTTGACTGTTTATAGGTGCTAAGATTTACATCATAACAATTCCATTTCTCCTTTACATATGCATTTGTTGTCTAAGAATTTGGTTCAAAATTATGTATATAATAATAGACGCATAGACATATTTGAATATATATATATATATATATATATATATATATATATATATATATATATATTGAAATCATATTTGGTAATTTGTATATTTCGAAATCTAAAATTAACGACAACGAATTTTCAGCTTCAATTAAGTAAGGATTTGGGGTTAAAATTGCAGTATTACATAAAAAACCATCTTATGAATTTGAGTTAAAGCAACATACACATATTATTTCCATATGACAATGTTTTGGTAGTTCTATATAAATATTGCAAATAATACGTTAAATTCAAAAAAAATTATATATGTAAAGATTGTAATTCATAATTTATATATAAATATGTCTCGATTTATAGTTAACAATTTAAACCAAACTTTTAATTTAGAAAGGAATTTTTTTTTAGGATTTTGCACAAAATCTTTAAATATTGGAAGGAAACAAAAGATTTAGGATTTTACACAAAAATTTATTCATGATTTCTAGATTGAAAACTTTTATTCATAGGTAAACAAAATCAAAAATAATTGTATTCAAAACATCAACCATGTAACATAAGAAATTAATTTTCAAGGCAAGTTTAAACAATTAACATACACAGTTTGTTTATATTTGTGTATGCAAATGCTATAAATTTATAAAATGGTTTTTCAATCATAATGAGTTATTTTTTCAACAAAACTTTCTAAAACAAAATAATAGGATATCGGACAACTTAGAAACATGTAAGTTTGTAAGAAAACCATTTAGATCTAAATTATATATAAAACAATGGCAAACAATTAAATGATGTAGAGGAACTAAAGTATATCAATTATGATAAACATATAGTAGATGAGGATATGAACAAAAGTGGATCTAAATAAAATCATCATAATAAACATACTATTAATTGAGATGGACCAATGGTATTTGAATTACATATTTCAAGATGAACAATTAAATAGATGAGATGAGGCATATAGAGTTTGAAACATGTAAATACGAGAAGCATAAAAATATTTCAAATCAGAATAGCACCTTAGGATGTAGCCAAAATAGCACCTTGAATGATGAATCGATACTCCTAGATTTATTTCAATCGATCACTGTATAATGCAAAAATCAAGTGTCAAAAACCACCTTTTGTTTTGATTTGGTTTTGATTTTAATTTTGATTTTGGAATTTTTCTAAGCCATAGAGGGCATTATTTTCGGTTGGAGAAGTTACGAATGAGAGGGCAAAAAATTGAATAAGGAAATTTCTTACAAAGGCAATAAAGAATAATTGTAAAGGCCCGGTTTCTTGTACCCTTTGAATCGACAATAAACCAAACATGTCCAACTCAAATTGCACGAAAAGACGGATCATTAAGGGTGGTAAAGAAAAATAGACAGAACAGAATCTCACACGAATGGAATAACATATATTATTTCAATAATAATCTTTACAGCGGAATTTTTTTAAATACATATATCAGAGTCTAACCTAAATTCAGCTTGGACAGTTATAAAACCCGCCCTAACAAATGCTGACAAACATCAAACAAAATACACTAAGCAAAGGGGATAACAGAATATGTCCATACGTTGATGAATATCTCCAGCTCTCCTCTGGAAACTCCAACCGTCTTCGACTATCCTGAAACTACTCGGATCTGACCCGAGTATTGAAAATACCCGGATCAGGCTTGATAAACCAGCATGAGAAAAACTCAACGATAAATGACAGTGTCATATATCAGCCTTTTTATAAAGATCCTTTGAAAAGAAAGAGTATCTCATAAGACCACGCCCATACATAAATACAGACGGGTTTTTACCTTATGATAACTAAAACACTTTTATATCAAAACCTTTGATATTATTTCTAATGACATTCTTTGAAAACCTTTGCAAATAAACTTATTAATATTAGCCGAAATTATTACATTGATTAAATTCCAGCATAATAGGTTTACAATCAAGTCCGTAGGTTCTTATTGGAGAATGGATTTCCATACAAAGGACTAGGCGCATGATCTACCTTCCAAAATGGGTACACCTCTAGATGGATGTCCCGAGAAACCATCACAAAGCTTCTCTACCAACACAAGACCGACCTACCTCTTTAACTAGATAGTACCGAATATGTCATCCCCCAGTCGTTACCGACCTTTAGCCGAGCGCTCGTTTTCCATACACCACATTAATATACATCCCGATCGTCATAGCAGGAAGAAATATATCTAGAAGGGGATGATCATACCCTACTTGGGAATGACCCACTTCTGCATCTAATCCTGTTTCAGTCATTTCCGGTTTGATGAGGCTTGAGGTCACGATTACCTTTTCACATAGCACATATCACATCTTTGAATGCCACATTGCCATTTCCATTTAACTACTAATTGCCTTCTACAAAAATACAACCCTTGAGCTCGTAAGTCTCAAGGAGAGTGTTAAGCTAAGAGAAGTTGCCTTCTCCGCCACCACTGATGTACGTTTGTAAAAACCGATGTACGTAATCGTTAGAAATGCGATGTCAGACAAACGTCCATACAAGGTGTCCAGGAACAGGACAAACCGAAGGCACTTTCCTCGGCCATTATTAGGTGAGAAGCCCTTGCAATCCGCAAAATCTCTATCACGAGGAGACCACTACTATAAATAACTCTATAATGGGGGCCAACCAGAGCATGTTCAACAAGCAGTCTTCACGCTAGGAAGATCCACGGTCTTCAATCACCATCTTCAATATGTCTTCACATTCGAACGTATACATTGGTTCGAAGTGGTTTTCGGATAGGAATTAACCAAATCCGACTCTGGTTCCTTCGAAATCCAATCATCGATAAAAGTGAACACGAGTATATAGGATTTAATAAGTCTCTTTAATTATTTTCGGATGATTTCGAAATCTCTTTCTTTTGACTTAGAGTAATTCTAAGTAATTCATTCTTTTACTTTTGGAAAATATCTCAAATTTCCTTACTTAATTCTTGATCCAAATTTCTTAACTTTTAAGCGGGTCAAAAACAATGTTATTTAAGACATCGTTTACGATAAACCCTAAATCAATCTTAACAAACATTTTGAAGTAAATAGGATCGCAGAAATCATTCATTTTGGAGATTACTTAACTTTTGGATAATACCAATCTTCTTTTAATTCAAAAACTTAATACAGAAGCTTTTTATTTAAGAGCATCCGGGCTTTTCTTTCGATCTGTTCCACCCCTCGTCTAAGAAAAGAAAACATAGGTCAGGTAAGTTCATGGCACTGGTTGCTCCATTCCTAACCTTAGTTAAACACCTTATTTTATCTTCCCAGATCTCACAGGCGGGACAAATGTACTAGTCGTTTCCGCATACTCAGATTTTTCAACTTATTTTGGAATTACTTATAAATATCCCAAATTATATTTCAAAACGCTTAATTATCCTTTTTAAAACATTCACAATTGATTCTGAGAAATGTCTTTACATTTAAACTTATATTCCAAAAGTTATACAATTCGCAGTAGAAAAGTGCTGCCGAAAGTGCTAAATAAGATTATTTGAATTAAACCACTTTTAAATATTTGAAAAATCATATTTTCCAAGCCAAATATCTTTAAATCATTTAAATAGATTTATCAAATTTATTCCATATTTTTCCATAATTAAAAATATCCATTTAAACAAATTTCCTGTTATGGTCACTAAACTGCACTAGCGCGATTTTTCTAGAAAATTGATTTGGACTTAATTCAAAATCTACTTATCGAAACTTTGATTTTCTTTCTTCGTTTAGGAGATATGGATATAATATTCTGGAATTTTCTTATCTCGAAGAATTTCGAGCCATATTCCACTCTATACACTGATTTGAACTTTTCGGCGCGAAATCGCGAACTACCTTTGCGCGACGCGTCTAGTTTTAACTTATTTTTCAATACTTGAAATAATCAATTCAAATTTGATTTCAACACTTATAAAATCATTAGAAACCATTTTAAATCAATATTTTCACTTTGTAAAGTATTTAAAATATATTTTCACTGTTACATATTATAATATTATTTTATACCCATTATTTTAATATTAAATTTTAAATTCCAATTTCAACTCAATTTCAATTCTAATCTCAAATCAAACACATTTAAAACTTAGATTTCAAATCTAATCTCAATTTAAACTTTAATTCAATATCAAACTATACTTCATTTTTTCAAAATCGATTTCAATTTCAATTTCACTATTCATCTTAATTTTAATTTTAAATTAACTATTCTTTTCAAATCCGATTCACTTCAAATTTCAAATTCTCTTTCATTTTAACTTTAATTTCACTTTTAAATGAAAAGAGACTTATTTTTCCACAATTTCTCATATTACTAAAATATGGTCTTACTAAACAAAGAGATCACTTAACTAATAGAAATTTGATATCCAAATTATCATAACAACCATACAACATCCATATAACATCAATATTTTCCATACGGTAAATGTCATAACATTACTACGGATTATCCAACATATTCAAACATTCAATCAAACATCCATATCATCAAATGGTGATTATTTAACATAACAATTAAGCATGATAATCAATATAATTTAAAAAGCGGTGAGAATTTCTAACCTTCATATCCACTCCGTCAATCTTTAATGTGAGATACGCGTTTCTCGCTAACGTGTTATTTCCAACATCTCGCCTTTTGCCATTTCCTTCTAAACGCTTTTGTATTCCTTTCGTTTTCTTTTTCTTTTCTTTTTTTATATATAGAGGACGTGAGTTTTTGGGAGGAGGAGAGGGTGTGGCCTTGGGCTTTAGTGCTCGGCCTTGGGGTTTGGAGGTAGGCCGTGGGGTGTTGGGGTGAGGAGGAGGTGGGTAGGTGATTTTGGATAGGGGTAAGGTGGTTTAGGTGATGGTTTAGAGGTAGAAGGAAGAATGGAGGTGGAAGAGAGGTTAGATGCCATGGAAATGAAGGTGAAGAAGAAGGAGAAAGTGAAGAAGAAGGAAGAAATGAAATGTGAGAAAGTGGAAGGTGTGGATGCTTATTTATATTTGAGCTTTGGATGACAAATGACTAAAATACCCTTCTCTACTTTTTGACTTTTTTATTTACTTTTCTACCCTTGATTTGACCTTTGATTAATGGAGAAGAAATGGTTTGATTTGAATTTGTACTTAAGAAATGATGTTTGGATTTGATTTATGTACTTATGAAATGATTTTGCCTCTTTTTCTTACACTTTTAAAATGTTAAGATAACATTTGCTCCTTTTCCATGCATACACATCACATCTCATAAATGTGATTTGAATTTGTGAAATGATTACTTTCTTTTCTTTCTTAAAGTTTGTGTTTTAAATGGAAGACTTTTGCATGATTTGACTTGCGTTAATGGTGAAAATGATGGTTATGGAAAAGTGTGTTAAGAGGTAAAGAGGTGTCACCTTCTTATGGTTTGTAGTTGTTAAATCATTTATTTTTGCTCCTTTTCCATGTAGATTAGTAACATATCATTAATGATGATGGAAAGTATGTGTAAGGAGATGAAAGGTGATGGTAAGTTTGCTTTTTAATTACTTAACTTTTAAGTATGCTTATTATATTATGAAAATATCTTAGATATTTTCTTATCTTTTGATGTGACTAATTGTAAAGTGTTTTAAAAGTTTGTATTTATGCATTTGTATATGTTATAAAAAGTATCAAGTTGTAACAACTTGTCGATAACTTGTTTTGGTTAAAAACGGCGTTTTTGACGACAAATTATACAGTCAAAATTTGACGTTTTTATTAAGATATATATTGGAGTAAAACAAACTTTAAAATGAACTTTTTACTTCTTTAAATAAAATAAAACAAGTCTCTTAAATCAAAATCTCAAATTTTACAGTGTGTGTAAAACTGACAAAATGCGACAAATTTTGGTTATTTTTGTAAAACGATTATTAACAAACCTTTAAATCTTTTAACATACTTTTATTATCTTTATTAGATGTTTTAAATAAGATTTATCTTTTTAAATAAATATTTAAATTCATTTATTTAAGCCTTTATTTATTGGGGTTTTTAGACACAAGGAAGAAGTTGCAAAAAAATTTAGTCTCAAGGACAAAAGGTTTGTTTTTTAGGCTGAAGGACACTTTTAGTGTAAATCACATAATGATAGTTGTAACTATCATTTTCAGTTTACACTAAAAAGTGTCCTTCAGACTAAAATGCAAACTTGTTGTCCCTGAAACTAATTTTTTTTGTAACTTCTTCCTTGTGCCTATTTACCTGTTATTTATTTTTAACAAAACTTAACTTTTGTCGATTTGTTCCAAAATCCAAATTTATATTTTTTAAACTTATTAACTATAAGAATAGATAATTGTTATTAGATATAACATATTTATTTAAGATTTAAACTCCTTTTAAATTTAAATCGAGCGAAATCTCTCATTTTCGAAGTAGTGAAATTACGGGTCGTTACAATAATTAAAGGCTAGAGATCATTTGCCTTCTTTAATTATCCTTTGCCTTTCTAATTCAAAATAAATAATAGTTCCTCTCATCCCACTATAGTAGGCTATAGAAAGAGGAAGAGTAAGCCAAAAAAATTCTCAAACCCATTTAGCATTTATTCTATTTAAATCTAATTTAAGTATTCTATCGATATTATATATTGCTATGTGTGTTTATAACTTTTTTATATTCATTTTATTAAATACTAATGGTATTCAAACAAATCAAATTAAATTTAATAATTAATATTTGATAGATATAAATCAAATTAATTAATTTACAATAATTACTAATTAATTAAATCATGTGGTTTATTCGGAGTATTCATCATTACGATTATGCAAGTCAGCTGTATTAATTCAATTAGCGTTTAACTTTAAGAATTTTGAATATTAACTTTCCACGTCACCTTAGCTAGTGTTGTGATATTTAGACTGAATTTATCACTTATACATCTTTTTAGTAAAATTTATTTTCACATATCATAAGTACCTGGAATAATGATTATTTACACTAATTCTCTTCGTCAACATTACATCACATTAGGACTTATGGAATTTGGTTTTGATCAAAATTCTAATATTATATACATTCAACTTGATGAGTCTAGACATAAAATCTGTATAATAATAACAATTATTATTAACCTACTTCTCTGACCGTAGGTTTGACTTCGAGTTGACTACATTTGACCGTGATGCTAACCTTATATAACCAATTAGATGAATTCTTTACTGAATAGTGTTTCACTTTCAATGCTTCAACTCAGACCCAACTATAGTCGTTTGATGGACATCATGTCACAGTTTAAGTAAAATCAAAGTGGAGTACCTACATTAAAGTTCTACTCCATTCTCAAGTTGACAGAACTGTGTAACATCGTCATTTCGATATTATTTATTTGACCTTTGTTATATCGGCCAAAATAGAACTTTCGAGTGAGGCATTCCATAGTTATCTAATAACCATCAATCGTAACCCTTAGTGCCCCTAGCAACTATGAGTAATACACTGTCCAACATTGGAGAGTGTTACGTACTCTAGGCTTAACGAAAGAATCAATATCTTTTCTCGAAATATCTTGACTAGGAATATTTAAAATAATATGTTATTTTTCATTGTAATAAAATTTTCATGATTACAACATATTGTAATTACTTTCACATGACATATCAGTTAAGGATTTTCTATATAATATATTTTAAATTAATTACTTAATTCATTATATCATAATATAATATTGAATATAATAGAAATCAAATATCCTTATTATGAACAAGAGTGGTTCAAGTTAGATATATGTAACAAATTACAAAATTGCCCTTATGGCATTACCCTAACTCTATCATTCTTCTACTTGCACTTGGGGTCAATTTTGGAATCTTGTCCCTTCTCCTTTAATCGGCTTTCTAAAAAATAATCGGGCTAGATCCTTAGTGAATGGGTATGCTATTTAGTCTTAATTATCTACTTTATTTAACTCTCTCTGATACTAATAAACTGCCTTTATCACATGGAACCCTTCAAGTATGCGCAAATTCTAATGAGCCTTGGGTACTTCTACAAATTATATCGCAACATCGTTATCATATAACAATGTCACGAGATTCTTAATTCTTGAAATCACCCTAGCTCAGTTGTAAATCCATGCATTTATTTATACTTCTTTTCTTGTTTTGTTATTCAAGGCAATGCACTAATCCTTTAGTTGAATTATCCACTACTTATTCATTGGAACATTTCCAACTTGAAGTTCTCAACTTGATTTTGAACATGAAATTGGGAGTGACACACCATACTTGATATCATTTATGAAGTTTGATTCCACACGCTCATTCATAAGGAGTTCATTGTTTTTATAAACAATTCTCTAGTATTTCATAAATAATTGAGAACACTCTCAATTTTCATATAGTATTCTTAATTTAAAATTGATACTTGGTTCATGTATATAATATAAAAGAAAAGTGCGAAATTTTATATAATACAACATGCATGATAATTTCCATTACTAATGCATAAGGAATCCATCTTACATGCTCCATACAAAATGCTGTAATATGGTGTATATTTATATCATTTTAGAGCAACCCCAACATCCTTTTATGCTAATTATAAAAGATGTCCATCTCAAATCCAATACCGATAATTAAACAACCAAGCTAAAATAATTTTAACATTAGTACATCATTAACAATCATAAGTTTGTTGTTTATTTATAGTTTTATAAATTTGTTTCTTATAGACACACGCTTCCTTCGCATTTTGACTGAAATTCTAACTACCTTACTTTTCTGTTGAATACTTGATAACTCTGACGTTGTCGTCGTCTTAGTTCTTAGATCATATCCAATAACCCACAAACTTTGAATCAGTTCTATTGACTTCGAGATGCTGTAGTTATTAATTGTAAACAACATATTCTTAATCAAGATTTAGAATTTCTATTTCAACTTATACCAACCTTCAAAATCATATCGGCCAATAACTTTACCAAAATCAAAAATCATATCGAGTAATGACTTTACGAGTAAAATCCAAATTAACTCAAATACCTTGAATAAGAATCTGGTGTTTTAATTTTAACAAATGAAATTTATGATGTTATTCTATCAACGTAATTTACCTTAATCTAAATGTATTGGTCTTCTTATAGGAGACACATTTCTGTCTGATGGATCATATACTTCGGGTATAATTATCAAAATTATATTTTGACACTGTACTTGGAATATATTTAAGAATTGCGCATCGTAACATATAGCAGAGTAAATACTGTTAATGGCTTTACAAACCATTGCGAAAATTATATTCTATGCATTAACAAGAAACTCATAGTTTCTCTTTAATGTGTGAGAATTTGTATTAGACATTCTAATGTGTTGTGCCCGTTTATGCATAGTGGATTATCATAACCATTTCTATCTTTGAATCGTATCCAAATCCATTTTACAACCAATAATTTATAAAATAATTTTTTTTGCCATAAAGTTGACGTTCATTAAATAATAATTGTTTATTAATGCAATGGCATAAGGTATTAATAAGCGTTTTATGAATTACCTTACATATATGTGTGTGGGTGTATTTATATGTTTAGGTAAGTATATACGTTAATATGTATATATTGTAACAACCGACCATTTATGACGTCCCATCCCATAATTATAAGAGGCAATGGCATCGAGGACATTGAAAACAATGGATCATTTTTGACTAAATTATAAATAAATCACAGAGCTATCTATAATATTATACACCTTTTAAAATTCACAACCGAAATGAATAAAATGTAATAGTAATCAATAATACAATCCCATACAAATGTAGCAATACAAAATCAAATAAATTCCAACTACAATATCTCTTCCTATATTGGAAATGGAAATAATATATGTTTAGGAATAAATGGAAAAAAAGTAGATGAGTAATGAATATATGTCTCCATCGCACCATGATGCCTCCAAGTCACCACCAGCACTCTCCATCGACCAATAACTAAAAAGAAGAAAATGATAGGTGGTGGTTAAACATACATCTAGTGAGTGAAACACATCATATAAGTGTATAATACTGATAAGCCAGCAAATCAACAATTATGCTCGAAAACCATAACTTGACCCGGGCCACCTACACCTAATAAGTCAGCTAAACATGATATAATACTATAGTGGTATCATATGCTAAGGTCATCACTAAAACCTATTTATGCCCAATCATATGTACACGATTGGGCTCAACGTCCCAACTCGCATGTCGAAATCGTATATGAATGGCTATGAGGAACTATACGTCTCAGCCCACCATTGCTGAATCGTACACCGAGGACTCAACTACTCTAAACATACCAACTCATCAAAATGTATTTGACTCGCTACCAAAGAACTACATACCTCAGCCAACTATCACTAAACGTCATTAGTCATACCAAAGAACTCATTTCCTCTTAAAATTGTACCGCAACGCCTATACTACCAAAATCGTCATCATTAAAGGTCACCGATCACACCGAAGTACCCAATGTTCTTAGAATCATCCCAAGAAGAATTAGGGTGTATATTAATTATTAAAGATTTCCCTGATGTTTTTGAAGAAGTTAATAGTCTACCTCCGCATTAGGAAATTGATTTTGTATTGATTTAAAATTTCAATTCAAGACCCGTTATTCAACCAATTCGAAAATGGCACCGAGAAAGAAGGAGATAAGAAATCAAATCAGTGGTTTTCTGAGAAGAGGATTGATTAGACCGAATCGTTCAAGTTAGGGAGCAATTGTAGTTTTTGTGATAAAATTTGATGGATCATTCAGACTTTATGTGGATTACCGAGAGTTAAGCAAGCAGGCAATTCGAAATAGGTATTCCTTACCCTACATAGACAACCCTTTTAACCAAATTCATGGTGCTTGGGTATTTTCCAAAATGGACCTTGCTATAGGATTTCACCAATTATGGGTGGCAGAGGGTAGCATTCTCTTAACAACATTTAAAGGGCTGGATTTTTTCTTTAAGTGGTTGGTTATGCCTTCCGGGCTAACCAATGCACACGCTTGTTTTGTGGATCTTATGAATTACATTTTTAGAGATGTACTTAATAAGTTTGTGTTAGTCTTTATATATGATATCCTTATCTACTTTAAGACCGAGGTAGAACATAAATATTATTCTAAAATGGTGTTGGAAACATTAAGGAAACACGTTTTAAATGATTTTTTTTCTAAATGGCATTTTTGGTAATCAGAAGTAAGGTTCCTTGGACATATTGCATTGAGGGATGATTATCCGATTGATCTGGCAAAGGTAGCAGTTTTCCACGAATGGAAGATACTACAGACTCCTACAAAAGTCCTAAGTTTCTAAGGCATGGCTAGATTTTGCAGGAGATTCATTCAAGACTACTCCAAGATCACCTTGTACCTAACCAAGTTGATGAAGAAGGATGCGAAGTTCATTTGGACTCTGAAATGTAAAGAAGCATTTGTTGAATTGAAGAAGAGGTTGACCGGCGCTCCGGGTTTAGCTATTCCCGATGGAGGGGAATAGTTGACTATGACATCAATGCTAATGGAGTAGGTTTGGGTGCAGTTTTGATGCAGCATGAGAGAGTTACTGCATATGCTAGTAGACAACAGACGCCCCATGAGAAGAATTATGCAACACATGATTTGGAGTTGTTAGCTTTTGTGTTTACAGTGAAGATGTGGAGTTGTTACTAGTTGGGTGAAAAGATTGAGCTCTTCACGGATCACAAATCACTGAAGTATCTTTTCATGCAAAAGGATTTGAATATGAGGCAACAATGGTGGTTGGAACTAGCGGCATACGAGTTGGATATTTTATATGCGTCGGGAAAAGCAAATATGGTAGCAGATGCTCTGAGCAGGAATACAATTTTGGCTCTTTTGGAAGTTACTCTGAGTCTACTAGGAAGCATTTCAAGAAAACAAAGAGAAGACAGTCATCTGGTAGAATTTATGCAAGGATTTGAAGAAGGTCGAAGCTCGAGTTTTGAGATGGATGGGCATGGTATTTTGAGGATAAATGGAAGGTTATTTTGAGGATAAATGGAAGGTTATGCATTCCAGATGTTGACGGTCTTAGACAAGAAGTTTTGATGGAATGCCATAAACCTAAGTTGGGTACCATCCTGGAATTAATAAGACGTACTAGGATATGATACGAGTATTTTGGTGGCTTGGGATGAAGAGTGATATTTCAATCTATGTTTGTCGATGTGCGAACTACTAACAAATCAAGGGAGACAACCAAAGAATTGCTAGGATACTCCAACTACATGTGATTCCAAATTTGAAATGGGAGCGGATATCAATGCATTTTATAGACCATTTACCTCGATCAAGTAAAGTTAATGAAGGGGTTTGGGTTATTCTGGATCGGCTAACCAAGAGTGCTAATTTTATTCCAGTAAAGCCGAGGAGGTTTGTATCAACTTTAGCAGAGATTTGTGTGAGAGAGAGATCGTATGATTACATAGAGTCCTAGTGAACATTGTAAGCAATCGAGATCCAATCTTTATCCACCAGTTATGGAAAGCGTTACAAACATCTTTAGGAACAAAGCTAAGCTTGAGCACAGCCTATCATCCTCAAACTGATGGTCAAAGAGAAAGAGTTAACCGAATATTTGAAGATCTGTTGAGAGCTTGTATCTTGGACTTTGGTGGATCGTGGGAAGATCATCTGCACTCGGTGGAATTCTCTGGTAACAACGGTTATTAAGAAAGCATTGACATGGTGCCTATGAATCTCTTTATGAATGGCCATGTAAATCACCGGCGTGTTGGGTGAAGACCGGCGATCTACTAATGCATGGATCTGATATGAATCGAGAGGTTGCGAAGAAGGTTCCTATGTCAAGTGGATAATGAAAGAAGCTCAAGATCGACAGAAGAGCTATGTAGATTAGATACGAAGGGATTTGGAATTTTCCGTGGGAGACTTTGTGCTTGTGAAGGTTTCCCCGATTAGAGGAGTTGTTTGATTTAGGAGAAATGGGAAGTTAGCACCTAGGTATGTTGGACCTTTTCGAGTTCTTGAGAGGTTTGGGCTACTTTCCTACAGAGTTGAGCTACCGGAAAGATTGTTTAGAGTCCGTAATGTTTTCCACATATCCCAATTGAGGAAGTATGTGCATGATCCACCGTTGATTATTGAGCCATATATTCAAGAGGATTAGGAGGTGGAACCAAACTTGACCGTGATTAGACATCAATTTTACATGTGGGATCGGTATGAGAAACAGTTGTGGCATAAGGTCATAAGGTTGGTTAAGGTTTAGTGGAGTGAAGATCCTAGAGATTGTACTTTGGAGACAAAAGATAACATGAGGGAAGCTTATCCCAAGTTGGTGTTAGGATACTTGTTTGCTTGTTGTATGGATTTTGTACTCATAGTTTATGATGTAGTTACTTAGCATGTGTCTTTTGTATTGGGTCTATCATATATAATATATGGCACTTGAGTTATTTAGAGTTACCCTTTTGTGTGTTAATTTCGGGATGAAAATCATTTAAGTGAGAGAATGTAACAACTCGTAATTTAATAACAGCAAATATGGATATTTAAGATATTTTTAAATAATTAATTAATGAATTTTATAACTCTAATAAACCTCTTTTAATAATAACTAATGAAAATGAAGTTGTTTTGTAATTTGGTTTACAAAAATAATTAGTTCGAAGAAAAATCGAAATGTAACCGAAAAAAGTTTTTTGGATTTTCGACTTTTCATCATCTAAAAGTTGTCAGAAAATGTTGTGTACACTAGAGTGCATATATACACACTCGCTTATATAATAACATATGAAATGGTTAAAGTTAACATAGGTTTAAATATTTTCTTAAGGAAATAAGGTAAGTTGACTTTTCTTTTTGAAATTATATAAAAAAAATAAAAAAATAAAGGAAATATCACATAACATGACTACTCATCCCAGTACATATAAAAAGTGGTGAAACGATGGACAAGAAGGGGAGGTGGAGGTTCTGTGTGCTAGGATAAGGGAGGAGGTGATATGGCGCAAAAATATGGAGGGTAAATGCATCGAGGGCAAATATGTAGTTTTCCTATTACATTTTATATAAAAACAATTTTCTTTTCTTTTTTAATTCTCATTTTCAATTCATTCTCCCATTTTAAAAACTTTATATCTTCCATTTCAAGCTCTCTTTTTATTTCCGTGACCTCCTTTAAATTTTCAACTCAAAAATCTTTCTTTTTTTCCTTATAAATCCTTATACTTATTCTAAAAACCTTCCTTTTACTCTCTCTCCTTTGCTTAGCATCCAAAAACAAGCCCAAAACATCCCCTCAAGGCCAAGGCCGATCCCACGTCACCCGCAACGACCCAGAATTTTTCTGCCTTGATTTGCAAATATTTAATAAATGTTAAATATTAAAATATATAATTAAATATAACTCTTTTAAATAATAAAAAATGTTGGTAAAATAGATTTGTAACAACCTAGGATTTTTGCACTTTGAAAAAGGCTATTTAAATATATTTTATATAATCAATAAATGGATTTTTATTAGCAAATAAACATATATTAATTATTTAATAATGATGATAAAATAGTTTTCAAAATTTGTTTGCCAATATAGTTAGTCCAAATAAAAAAAAGCGATCGAAGAACGTTTTCTGAAATTTTGACTTTTTGATACTCGAAAGTCATCGGGAACGTTGTGCACACTTGGTGCAACAAACACACATTTATATATGTTAGGATTAATACTAATTAAACATACTTATGTATATTAACTTATATATACACACACCCCCCAAGCATGGATGTGATAGATTATGTTATAAGGCATATATATACATATAAACACACTTATATACACACGCGCTCGCACAAATCATATCCATATCTCTAGTACACATACATGGAAGCTCTAGCATGATTCAAGGCATGGAAGGGAGTAACGTGTACAAGTGATGGAAGGAAGATATGGTGGTTGTCATGTGCATGATTTGTTATATAGTATTTCATACAAATGATATTTCAGTAATTTCTAGTTTTCTATGCTTATAAATACCTCAACCATCTCGTATCATTCACTTTTCACTCTCATTTCTTCATTTCTATTTTTCTACCGTTCTTCTTGCATACTCTTATTCCCATGGCTTCGGAACAAAATTCCTATGTTAAAAACTCATGTATACACTTTAAAAACTAGCTTAAAGCACTCTACTACACTTATACTACATTATCCTCCAATACAAACCCCATATATCCCCAAACCTAAGTAGGCGAAGCCCAATACTACCCAAGGCCAAGCTAAACTTGTCCATCCAAGGCCACTCAAAGCCATATTTTCAAGCTAAGGCGGTTTTCTAGTGTTGTAGGCAAGTTTGATGGAAGTTTATTTTGAATTAGATAAGTTACAGTGAGTAAAGTTTATGTTTTAAAACTCAAGTTACTAGCCTTTTAAAGTTGAAAATTTTATAAGTTGAAATGTTGCTTAGGTATGTACTAATATTGTCTGTTGTGTATTCATGCATATATGCTTATTTAATGTTGATTGCTTATGCCGAAGTTTGAGTAGGTGATAAAGATTATACCTTGAATATTAGAAAAGTTAGCTAGTATTTGTGAGGTAATATTCTTGCTTAAGATTATGCTATACTGTTATGATGTGGTATTGTGAATGAATGTTGTATGTGTTCTATGTAGGTTCATGACATGAAGCTAGCGAATCGCTAACCATAAGCGACTTAAAATCCTTCTTTTTGTCAAAAAGTGGTTTTTGTTTCAAAGCGAAATGTTTTCAAGTTTAAATCTTTGATTTTGATTTCAAAATTTTATTTTTCACGTTTTAAAGAAGACAAGAGTTAAAAGTTTAAAATCAAAACATTAGGAATCCAAGTTTCAAAAAAGTGAAATTACGGGTCCGCATAGCGATAGTCGCTATACTTGCAGTTCGGAAAATCTAACTATTTTTCTAATCTAAACTTGTTTTAACTTAAAATATTTTTAGAAAATGATTTCTAACTTTGACTAATAATTAATTATTCATTTGTTAATTAATTAATTAATTAATTAAGGTTATTAGACTTAATCATTTGTTGGTAATGGTTTTTAAACTTAAGTGTTAATCGATTAAGTTAATCATGATTTGTCACTTAATTAAAGTTAATTATCATTTAATTATTAACTAAGGATTAATTAACTAAGGATTAATTAATTGTTATTTAATTATTTATTTAAGATAATTATTAATTAGTTATTATTTTTGAAAGGGTTTTTATTAATTAACTTTGGTTAAAGTCCATTATGTTTTAATAAGATTTAATTACCTTTAATTAGAGTACAATTACGATTAAAAAAGATTTGATTCTCATTTATAAGGGTATTACTTTATTTAAAAACACTTTGAGTTTAAGTAATCAGTTTTGTTTTAAACGTTTTGTTTTCAAATTTGTTTTAAATTAAGGGATTTTTGTGTCACTTACTCTTAAGTAACCCTATGTCATTAGGAAAACCGAATGACATCTATTAGTATAGCAAAACAGCATTCTGCAATTACAATGAACTTGGACGTTTACCTAAGTTAATTGATGGTTATGTGTCAGTCCCTTATATACTTGTTGTTATGTGATGCCATGTAAACTGGATAAATAAAATCAAAATAAATGCACCATTATGGTCGCTAAGCCTCCATTTGATTTTGTAAAATAATATATTTTATTTTCTTTTTGAAATGGTTTCAAATTTATTGCATTTTGAACAAGATATTTAAAGAATGATTTGAAAAATGGTTTTACTAAAGATGTTTTTAACTAATGGGAATGGTTTTCCATGGTATAAAAAGAAGTTTTTACAAAGAGTTTTATAAAGGAATTTGAAAATTTATAAAGTGCTTTAGATAAATGGATTTGAGTTTTTATTTACGTAAAGAAGATTTCATAAATAAAGGAGATTTATAAAATGGATTTGTTTATTAAAGGACCTAATTTTATTTAAAGTTACTTAAGAAGTTGTTTAAAACAGGAAAGGTTTGTAAAGAAGTTTTATAAATGATTTTGAATATTTATAAAAGGGTTTTATAGATGAATTTGGAAATTTGGAAAGTACTTTGAAAGGGATTTGGATTTTGAAGTAAAAGAAGTTTCATGAATGAAATAGACTTGTTCAAAAAGGATTTATCAAAATAAATATAAAAAGAATTTGAGTTCTTGTTTCTTTAAACAAACCTTTTAAAAATGATGGTAAGAACATCCGTTCCACGCTTAACACTAAGGGGATAGTGTTTACGGTAGTCCTTACCTCCAATTTAAATAATATTTTTTTAATCCTTTTTAACATGATTTGGAAGTAAGAAGTTATTCACAAATGTTTTTCATATATGCTTATGTCTGAGAATATGAATGTTTTAGCCAAGTGTTTTGAAAAGAGATTTATTAAATAAAGATTTATTTTGAGGCTTAGTGGTTGCTATGGATAAGTAAATCTCAATTGGAATTGGTCGTTGTTTGTTTATTTGACAGTTAAATAACCGACTATCAAATATGGACTTAAAACATAACTTTAGAAATATTTAATAGAAACACGTGAGTTATATGGCACAGTCATCTCCGATAATGCTGTACCGTGCGTATAAATTTTGTTTCGTTCTTTTATGATAAACGATCCACTCACGATTAGGAGGTGGTCTCCGCTCTTATCTTTGACTGCTTATTTCCTGAAAAATCGGGGTTAAGTTTACCCCGAACTATCAAATGTTATTTCGAAGATACTGGAATTAGATATGTCATCCGAAAACCACTTCGATCCAACTCAAGAATTTCCAAGTGAAAATATATTGAAGATGGAGATCTTTGAAATGCAGGGGCTGCTTGGTGCTAATCCCGAAGGTGATTCCAAAATTAATGTAGTATAAGTAGTGACTTTGGTTTTTCCATCTCCTGGACAGCTTGTATGGATGAATGCTGGCATTGCATTGTTTCCTAGAAGGCAGTGTTAGCATCATAAGTGGGAAGTTCTATATAAAAAGATAAAATGTAGCCTCAAGCCTCATCAACCAGAAAATGAAAAAATTGGGCATGCAACAAGGCCATGTTGGTCGCTTCCACCGTTGTATGGTCATTCCAAATCTAGATCGATTAATATTTACTCATGTATGCTCCGAGGCCTAAAGTGAGGTGATCATATTTGGTACTACTATCAAGTGGTAGGCCAGTCTTGTGTGGCAGGGGTATAAGATATTCTTGTCAAACCCCGTTGCATTTTACCTAGAGATATACTGTCAGAAGGTAGTTCCTTACCAAATCATAATATGGAATCCGTTCTCTAATACGTTCCTTTACGGTTTTAGATGTACGCAACTATGTTGAAATGTGAAATGCAAGAATTTCCGCTATATTCGTATTTTAGTTGAAACCATACATATTATTATAATATAAATGGATTTTCTATAGAAAATGCTTTGGTTATCATAAGGTAAAAACCCGTCCGTGTTTATATGCGGTATGGTCTTACGAGATTCTTTTGATTTAAAGGATTTTATAAAGTTAAACTAAATGCTTTACTCACACCAGAACCATATCTGACTTGTTGTTCATTTTCTTTGTAAAAATCTTGCATGCTCAATTTGAATAGGCAGCTGAGTAGTTTAGGTTTTTCCACAGATTCATTTTGAAGGAGCTTGGAGCAGGTGGCTTCATCGATAGCTAGTTATTACCTTATCTTCTACTACATTATATGTATATTGTATCTGTTTGGTAGGGACGGGCAGTTACAGCTGTCTTAGGCGAGAATTTGTATTAGAATGACTCCGATGTGGCATTTTTGAAAAGACTTTGCAATATATTATGTTGAGTAATATATATTGTTCCGTTGCATTGTGAGATTCTATATTGCTTAATTTTTGTCTTCTATCTTTTCTTTCTTTCACCCTTAATGACCCATCTTTCAAACGACTAAATGACAAGCATACAAATACCGAGGATGTATTAAGCGTCCTTTTTAGTAGTAAGAAAGGCGATCATTATATTTGGTATCAGAGCTTAGGTTATGCGAACACCTAGTGTAACGACCCGATATTTTCAACCATTCGCATCTGCACATGTCGGACTTGAATTGCTCAAAATACCGCGTTGTAAATAAAATTAAGCAAATCTCAGAATATACAATAAATAAATAATCATAGATCACAGAGACAGAGTAAAAAATAATGCAGCGGAAGTAAAAGAGATAGTAGTTCATGAAGCTACTATATAAATATATAATATACATTAGAGTTAAACAAGATACAACAGAAGAGTAACAAGATACATCACGTACGAATCAGAATATATCACTGGAATTACTGGATATTGAAAGCAAATTTGATTGCTGGATCTTCAAGAAAAGCTCTAACTTCGACGGTGAGCCTTGAATGCTGAACCACTCAGTCTGACTCGAGCATAAAGAAAAACACAAAACACTCAAGTCAGGACATAAATACTTATGAACTGTAAATCAACTCAAGTGAACAGTAACAAAAATGCATCAGTAACTTAAAGGATGCTTAGGATCGCCCATCCTTTAAGAATCCGTTAAACTATTTACTATGTAGTAATATTGCGCTATTATAATAATGTATATAGTAAAATAAACTTACTTTAAAATAGCATTAAGAGGTTACCCATATAGCCCTAAACACATAATAGTGTCAATAGTCTATACAGTACCTGCATATCTCCTGATGGGAGACTATGAGAAGATACTCCATAGGTACGACACAAATAGAAACTCGTAGTAAGGCTCGCTATGGTAGGTGACACGGCACACGAGGCAATGCCAGGGTAGAGATACCAGTCACACACACGAGCTGGTGCTAACGTAGCAGCCACTACAGCCACCTCGGAACACACTCCCAATCAAAATCGGAGGATGACCATCAAATCAACCACAAGTAAGAGTATAGTATCGAAGAAGTGTGTCCGACCAGAGGAGCTACCCCTTTTGGCCCGAGATCGCACCTGTTTTAGCCACCTTAAGCCAACTCACGGGAGTCGGGTCCATGTTGATACCTCAATAGGATCGTCGCCACAATCCTACTTCATTCTGGAATCTCCACTGCATACACAGTTGTTAAAGTGGTTTTCAGAGTTTGCAGAGAGTACGACAACTTCCGATCCCGGTCTTTTTAACAACCAAACGTTATTATAACGCCGTGGTCATTTCAAAATAGTTTATACTTCAAAAAAATCAAATCATTCCATTTCAAAACTATACCCCTTTCAAAATAGTTTATATTTCGAAACCAAAACCATTTTATTTCAAAACTATATATTCACCTTTCAAAAACCATAATACTTTCAAAGTTATAACTCCTTCGAAACCAAAATACCTAAAATTATTACACTCTGAAAATCATAACATTTAGAAACCATACATTTGAAACCATGAAACATTACTTTAATCACAAATTTATACAATTAAACCTAAATTTTCAAATTTCTAATTTAATTCAATTCATACCATCAGTTTCAATTCAATTTAATTTCCCAACAAACCATTTCAAATCTTATAAATTTCAAATATAGATTTGGTCCACAAAATAAACTATTCAATCTTTAGTATATTTCAAAACTTTAGTATCCCACATTTCAAAACTAGATTTTATAATTTCATATATCTCTTATTTAACTTCATTATCACTTAGTTTTCAAATATTCATTTCATAAATCCAATACTTTCATACAAATATAACTTCAAATATTCATTTATCAAATAGATCAAAATCAAATATCATTCCAAATTCATATTCTTTGTCAAAATAAAGATTATGTCATTCAAAACCATTTCAAAATCATTTCCTTTTCAAATCCATTATAAATTCATTATCATTATTTGATTCAAATATTCAGTTTAAAATATCATTTTAAAATCAAATATGTCATTCATTTATTATTTCAAATATCATTACAAAGCACATTTCAAAATTTCGTTCAAAAATTCATTTATCTCATTACATTTCATTCCATTTAATACATAACAAAGTAATCCTTTTTTAAATACAAATTCAAATTAAATTCCATAAAAATCAAATTTAAATATTAAAATATATATTCAAACTTCTGAATTTTACAAATAATCAATTCCAAAAGTTAAATCATATAACACTTTAAAATATAACTCAAACAGTGTTAAAATCTATAACATTTCAAAACAATGTCAAATTATAGCAACGACAGCATTTATAAAGTGCTATCGTAGCTTAAAGTTTCAAAATAGTTTAGTTCAAGAACAACGGCATTTATAAATGCCGTAATAGATATTTAGTTATTCCAACATAGTTAAATTCAAAATAACGGCATTTAAAAGTGTCGTGATAAGACCACAACATTTTTGGAAAATGCTATTAATAAATTCCAGATTTTATTATAACTTTCAAAAACATTAAAACTTCAAGAATTTCCTATTTTCTATTTATAAATCATATTGTTAGGCTTCAAAATTCACATTTAAATCAACTTAACATTTGATTAACCACAATAAAGTTTTATAATTAAATATCCAATTAAAAACTCAAATTCATTTGTTAAGTCAAAATTCACTGTTTTCTTAACTTATTAATTTAACAAAACTTAACATTTTATTTCAAATGTCATTTCAAAACTTTAAATTTAATTTCCACTATTTAATTATAGTTTAAAAATAAAATTTAAAGTCAAAAATCACATTTACCTCAAATTTACATACTTACATTCACAAATTCAAACTTAATATTTAGCCTTCTTTAAAACCATAATATATATATTTTTAAATCAAAATTTCATACTTTTAAAAATATACATCTTAAGAAAAATCGTTTAAAATATACCACAGGGTCTGTATATAATTTTCTAACCTAGGTCAAGTGATACAGATATATATCATTTCAATCCATAGTTTAAAAAGAAAACCTGGGTTTTATCATTTCAAACCCGCAATCCCAAGTCAAATAAAATACAATAAAAATCACTTGAGCCTATCATTTTAGCTCATAATGATTTTTCCCTATTATAATGTCCGTTTGGGTATGTATTATTTCAACCCATAGTGATTCTATTCTAACAGTGAACTTGCAGTGTGATCATATACATAAACAATATAAACACAGATACTAACATGCAAATGTCACAATATACTGTCATTTATCAAATGTGATGTGATAACTAACAAAGTTATCATGGTAATAACATGGTATAGCATATCATATAATCATCATTAACTTGCATGAACATTTTAATTACTAAACACTTGTCACCAATTTACCATTTCATAAGTGGAAATGTCAGAGTGAGAAAGACTCACCTTTTCAAGCTGGAGTTAGCAAATCAGAACACACAGAATAGATTCTAGAAGCACGATAGCACGACACATCACGACTATGGATTCAAGTGAGTAGAGAGAGCCAAGATGGTAATCTTGTAAACAACCCAAAACAAGATAATATATTCATTAATATATTCAACACAAAACACAATGAAACAAATTGGAAATAAAAAGCAACAACGGCAAGTTAATTAGACCTTTCTTTAATCACTTCAATGCTCGACCTATGTGGAACATGGCCTCGGCCACGATGTGTTAAAGCTCGGGTTTGGGTCATATGGCACGACTAGAAGTGAGATGTGAAGGGGTAGGTGATGCAACATAAAGCATACAAGGGATAAGGCAAAAAGAGGCAAGTTTGTTCAACTTTTTGGCTCGACCAAAGGCAAGTGGGGCACGGCTCATGCTTGGTTCAGGTCTAGTGATGGTGCAGCAGTGGCCAAAAATGATGCAGTTGCTGGTGATGGTGGTTCTAGGTGGTGGCCGAAGTGCATATAGGAAGGGGTGATGAAGTTATGTGGTCTAGGCATTGTTTCCAAGGGTTGCTTTGCAAATTTGAAGGGTTTGCATCATAGGGAGGCCACAGCCTGGTCATGGTCAGAGGAAAGGGAGTGAGAGCTGTTGTAGATGGTGAAGTGGTGGTCGGTGGTGACGGTGTGGAGTAGTGGCCGAGTTATGCAAAGATCAAAGGCAAAAAAAATCAAAGAAAAGAAAAGGAAAGATGAGAAAAAGAAGAAGCCATTTCCCTTTTTTTCTCAGGCTGTGAGTTGTGAGGAGAAGAGAAATATATTTCACATGAATGAGAAGAAAATCTACACGACAATGAAAAAAAAGGATGACCAAAAGATGAATTGGAACGGCAAAAAGAAAATGAAGAGACTAGTTAATGAAAAAACATAGAATATAAAAGGGCTTTTGACTCTTTGTTTTCTTATTTCTTTTAATCAAATTAGACAAATAAATTTTCAGTAAATAAAAATAAAAATCTGAAAAAAATAAAGTGAAAAAGAAAATAAATGAATAATTTAAGGAAAAATAGAAAATAAATAAGAAAATAGTTATTAAATTGAAACTAGAATTAAAAATTGAAAACAAAATACAATTAACATTGGAAATTATAACTATACTTTAAAAAAAAGTTTTTAAAATAAAATATATACATAAAATGTCATACTACACAAATATACACAAATTATAATATGATTTGACAAACAAAAATATTATTTATATAAATTAAAATAGACAATTTTGTTAAATAAATCAATTTACATACAATATTGTAAAAAGCATAACTTTCACAATATAAATCAGATTTCAACGAAACGAAAAGCAGAATTCTTGAAATTTAATTTGTTTTCATAATAAAAGATAAAATTAAAATTTTCAAAATTTTAAATTTTAAATTTAAAAGTCAAAGTTTGACTATATTGACCGAAATTCACATTTCTGGAAAATATTCTATTTATTCATGTTTTTTTGAGAAAAATGTGCGGTCCTCTGCAGAAGAGGAGAGCACACATGTACATATATATATTAACAAAAGTAAAGGTGCTGCCAACAAGCCTGGCAGGTAGCTAAAGCACCCCCCATACAAAAGAAAAAACAAACCCACCCAAGCTCCAAAGAACTACAAAGCAAACCCATAGAGACAACGTCAACCTGAAGATCCAATCAAGAGCGACACCGAGAGAGCAACAGTCGACAGAAAAACTTCCACAACTGCATCTGCAACCTCAACAATCAAACAGAAACATCACAATATACAACATCTACACAAACCAATATACCTCGTTTAAGCTTTACGATTTAAACGAGGACTTCTCCTAATATTACTAGCTGGAAAGCTCTTACACTTTCTATTCATTAATTTGGCTTCCCGCATTAATTTGGCTTCACACAATAATTTGGTTTCACGAATTAATTCAATAGCATGGGCGGGAGAATGAGGAAATCTACCAAGAGCAACAAGAAAACAATACATGACAAATCTGAAACCCCCGGTCCAATAATAGATTGCTTGATCAGATTGCTACAAATTAGAGCACTCCAAATCTCCCCTCTCATTTCTAACAATAAAAATGTTCTCCACACCGCTTGCATCTTGAGTAAAAGAAACTACACCCACTGGCTCAATCACAATACTAAACTTAATAGGCTCAATCACTTCTTTAAAAGCAAAATTCAAATGATCACTAACCTCCAACGAAAATTCCAATCCATTTACCAACGATGAAATACCCAACTCAAATCCAAAAAAATCCCAGGGAGTAAAAAATAGAGGCACCAACTTACAAGAACAATCAAAAAAAGAAAATCCAGCATTTTCAAGAAACATGATACCATCCTTGCATAGAACTGATTCCCTGTTCTTCACATCGGGTGAAGTAAATCCAATAATAGAAAGAACAATAACCCCTCTATTATCAGAAACTGACACAACATCTCGCGATTCTACATTCAAACCTTTATCACTGAGCAACTCCATCATATGTGAACCAGTAGAGCTATGCGACACAGCAAAATTGCTTGCAAATTTAGAAATGGCAGACTTAAAATAACCAATGGATCTAACCAGCTTCTTATCCACATTATCACTTAAAGACTTACATGAAGAAACAACCAAGTCATCAACATTAATAAAGGATCTACCCTTCTCTACATTCCCAGTAATACCAATCAAATCAGATGAATAAAAATCCTCAAAGACAGATTCACCATGAATGTACACCTTTGAGCCATAACCTTTTATCTTATAAACACCCTCATCATAATCTGAATACTGAAGCTCTCCATCAGTTTCATCATAACAGTTATGAAAGCTAACTACCACATTATCCCGATCATCAGCAAAGCTAAAATGATCATCACTAGTCTCAACACAAAAACTAGAATTAGGAACAAAATCCACCAAAAAATCACTGACCACAGAACAAAAACTACCAATAGACTTTACTGTAATCCCATTATCATCCAAGGTAGATGAAATCAAAAAATCTGACTTGGAAACATCACCAGGAAGACTATCCACCAAAACATGATTAGGAAAATAACAAAATCTAACACTGGGATCCAAAAGAAACAAATCAGCAAGAATATCTGAATTCGAATCAGATACATTTAACTTCTCAATATCCATCCATTGAAAATCTACCAAATCACGATCAACATTATTACTATTCGATAAATCTTTAGCTCGAAACCCATTGTAATTATCAAAGTTTGAGTACTTACCAATGTTATCGGCAGTCAAGCAATCGAAGTGCCAAAAATTTTTGTTGAAAAGGTAGGAACCTTCCTCCATATTTCCAACGCAACTATCCAAAAATAAACCCCTTAATCTCAAGAACTCAAGAACAAAAAGATAATGATGATCTTGAATACTCATGGGATTCGAGAAAATAGAATCGGAAGAGGGAAAGACGGGCTCTGGATTTAGAAAAGGGTTGAAATACAAAGGGCAAGAAGATCTCTTGTGACCAATCACTCCACATTCGAAACAACGAATTGAATTAGAACAATCTTTGATCTTGTGACTTATATCTCCACACCGATAACAACGAAATCCCCTTTCCGATTAGAAAAGCGAGCACTTTGGAATTGAGATTGAGAAAACCTGTTTGCGCCATTAAACGAAGAAAATTTGGAGCCAGAATTCACGCGATGTTGTGTTGAAGACGAATATCTAAATTCTGGGTGGAAAGCAAAAGAGGATCAGAATCGCTCACCCTTTTCTTGAGCTCGCCATTTTCTTGACGTATCAGCCATTTTTATCACTTATCCTGTTTGGTGGGAAGTTCTGCTTCCGCTACATATTATTATTCTATTTATTCATGTTTGAAATTATAATTCACATAAAAAGAAAAATATATATTTAAAATAACAAAATTTATTCATTTAATAAATAAAATAAATTTTTTAAATCAGGAACTCAAATTAAAATAATTAAAATAATCATAAAATACAGGATTGTTACACTCTCCCCTACTCAAAACTTTTCGTCCCCGAAAAAGAATAAGGTATGGGAAAGCACAGAAAAAAATGGAATGAAATAGGATTAAGACAAGATGACAAGAAGATTGAAATTATACCTGATAACTGTTGTTATAGGTAAGTTTAACAAGGTGGAGACGATCTTCCCAAGATCCTTCAGAATCAAGAACACAAGCACGAAAAGATTCTCTAAAATCTGATTTACTCATTCCGCTTGACCGACGGTCTATGGATAGCAAGCGGTGCTCAGATTCAAAATGAGTACCAAAGATTATCAAAGACTATAGAAAGATTTCTAAACAGACTGGTATAAGCAATAGCCTCCCCATTCTGTAGCAAGATAAGGGAAAAAAGGACATCCAAAAGATAGTTTGAAAAACAAAATAAGATAACAAATTTAAAACCATGAAAATTTCAACTTAGATTGGAAATTAATTTTCCGTAAGTTAAATAAATCTTAACTATCTCTAATTTCATTATCTTATCATCCAATTATCTTAAGTAAACACTCTCTACTCATGGATTTGAAAAAAATCATTTATTATGCACAAAATGTACACAATAAAATTGATTCTTCTTTATTCCTAATTAAAATTAAATTTATTCCCTCTGTATATTTTATCACCTATGATATGTATATATTTACACTTATTATAACTGCTTTAATTTATTCTTAGTTCTTTAACATCATTTTATATTGTAAATTATTCCATTACCTTTTTCTATTTACCTCTGTTAATCTTTTTATAACTAAATTTAAGTGTATAACATTTATTATGACCACTCAAATTTTATTTATAAAATCCTTTTATATTGTATATTATCCAATTACATATTCAACTTCTGTATAATTTAGGTAAGTTATATTGGAATGAAATTGTGCATTATACAAAAAAAAACTTTCTAATTTAATCATTTCAAGCTTGAATATTTATCCAAATCTTGAAATTATACTTGAAATTATCTTTCAAGATAAAATTTAGAAATTAAATTTCCGATAAATTCCAAACTATTTAGAGATAAATAAACGCACATATACTATATATATCCATTCAAATTTAAATCATATATCAGCATATGCTATAAATCGAGTCTTATTTTAGAAATTCAAATCAATTAAATTTCCCAAAACAAAACTATAGCAAGACTACAGAACGGTCTCTTCACTTTGAAACTCGAAAATGAATGTCGATGATACTGCAGTCATCACCAAAGTTATTTTCCAGCTATAAAGAGAAGAGCACTAGTTTTAAACTTTAAAATTCTTTGGAAACAAATTTCTTTTCGAAAATACTTTAAATAGTATATCCTTTAAAACTTTAAATACAAGGTTTGAAATCTATCGAAAATTAAATTCTCAAATTCTTGTTTTAAATTCATTTTAAATTTCCAAATAAATTTATAACCATGTTTTATAATTCAATTATTTATATACGAAACAAGAGATAATGATATATAAATCAAATATTATTTCTTAACAACCAATTCAATAAAATCCAGAACAAGATTTATAATATAGTTACAATTTTTTTTTCATTACTAAATTTGAAAAAACATATTGTGTCAGTTTGCTCTATTCAAGTGTTTTGGAAATCTTATCGATAGCGTTGATGAGACAAATCGATCAGAAACCCAAATCAACATCAACAACTCAAACAACACAATTTTAAAAACATTTTAAATATTAATTTACAAATACACTTCAAGAATGATTTGAAGATAAGTTGGAAACAAAGATGAGATGATTAAATAATAGAATAGAAAGATGGATAAGCTTATATAAATCGCTAGCAACCTTAACCGGGTCAACCGTGACTTAAAGAATAAGATCGATGTGGATTTCTGGGATAAATCAACATTCGATCTCAAGAGATATTCGGAATTATAAGAGATACTAGCATCTAAACCGAGGATATAAAATCTCTGGTAAATCGATGCTATTGTAAAGGATTTTCACCCCTTTACAAATCAATTTAAGATTGGCGGGACTGCTGACTCATTATAAAGATCATCGAAGTGGAGTTATGGGATACTTCATAATCAAAAGAAGACGAATAGTGAGGGACACAAATGGATTTTGGAACCGTAGTGAACGTTCCAAAATTCAAAGGAATCGAGTCAAAAGGAAGAGACTCGAACTCGAATGAAAGTGATTCTGTAAATACATTTATCATATATGCTAATTTTTGCCTAGAGCCACCAAAGCTCTGATACCACATGTAACGACCCGATATTTTCAATCATTCGCATCCGCACATATCGGACTTGAATTTCTCAAAATATCGCATTGTAAATAAAATTTGGCAAATCTCAGAATATACAGTAAATAAATAATCACAGATCACAGACACAAAGTGAATAATAATGCAGCGGAAGTAAAAGAGATAGTAGTTCATGAAGCTACTATATAAATATATAAGATACATCAGAGTTAAACAAGATACAACAGAAGAGTAACAAGATACATCAGGTACAAATCAGAATATATCACTGGAATCACTGGATACTGAAAGCAAATTTGATGGCTGGATCATCAAGAAAAGCTCCAACTCCGAAGGTGAGTCTTGAATGTTGAATCCTCAGTCTGACTCGAGCGTAAAGCAAAACACAAAACACTCGAGTTAGAACATAAATACTTATGAACTATAAATCAACTCAAGTGAACAGTAACAAAAATGCATCAGTAACTTAAAGGATGCTTGGGATCGCCCATCCTTTAAGGATCCGTTAAACTATTTACTAGTAGTAATATTACGCTATTATAATAATGTCTACAGTAAAATAAAACTGCATTAAAATAGCGTTAAGGGGTTACCCATATAGCCCTTAACACATAATAGTGCCAATAGTCTATACAGTACCTGCATATCTCCTGATCGAGAGACTATGAGAATATACTCCATAGGTACGACATAAATAGAAACTCGTAGTAAGGCTCGTTATGGTAGGTGACACGACACACGAGGCAATGCCAGAGTAGATATACTAATTACGCACATGGGCTGGTGGTAACATAGAAGCCACTACACCACCTCGGAACATATTCCCAATCAAAATCAGAGGATGGCCGTCAAATCAGCCACAAGTAAGAGTATAGTATCGAAGAAGTGTGTCCGACCAGAGGAGCTACCCCTTTTGGCCCGAGATCGCTCCTTTTTTAGCCACCTTAAGCCAACTCACAGCAGTCGGGTCCACGTTCATACCTCAATAGGATCGTCGCTACCATCCTACTTCATTCTAGAATCTCCACCACGTACACAGTTGTTAAAGTGGTTTTCGAAGTTGGCAGAGAGTATGACAACTTCCGATCCTGGTCTTTTTAACAACCAAACGTTATTATAACGCCGTGGTCATTTCAAAATAATTTATACTTCAAAAAAAATCAAATCATTTCATTTCAAAACTATATCCCTTACAAAATAGTTTATATATCAAAACCAAAACCATTTTATTTCAAAACTATATGTTCACCTTTCAAAAATCATAATACTTTCAAAGTTATAACTCTTTCGAAACCAAAATACTTGAAATTATTACACTTTGAAAATCATAACATTTCAAAATCATACATTTGAAATCATGAAACATTCCTTTAATTACAAATTTATTCAATTAAACCTAAATTTTCAAATTTCCAATTTAATTCAATTCAAACCATCAGTTTCAATTCAATTTAGTTTCTCAACAAACCATTTCAAATCTTATAAATTTCAAATATAGATTTGGTCCACAAAATAAACTATTCAATCTTTTGTATATTTCAAAGCTTGAATATCCCACATTTCAAAACTAAATTTTATAATTTCACATATCTCTTATTTAACTTCATTATCACTTAGTTTTCAAATATTCATTTCATAAATCCAATACTTTCATACAAATATAACTTCAAAGATTCATTTATCAAATAGATCAAAATCAAATATCATTCCAAATTCATATTCTTTATCACAATAAAGATTATGTCATTCAAAACCATTTCAAAATCATTTCCTTTTCAAATCCATTATAAATTCATTATCATTCTTTTATTCAAATATTCAATTTAAAATATCATGTTAAAATCAAATATGTCATTCATTTATTATTTCAAATATCATTACAAAGCACATTTCAAAATTTCATTCATTTATTTCATTACATTTCATTCCATTTAACACATAACAAAGTAATCCTTTTTTAAATTCAAATTCAAATTAAATTCCATAAAATTCAAATTTAAATATCAAAATATATATTCAAAATTCTGAAATTTCACAAATAATCAATTCCAAAAGTTAAATCGTTTAAGACTTTAAAATATAACTCAAACAGTGTTAAAATCTATAACATTTCAAACATTGTCAAATTATAGCAACGACAACATTTATAAAGTGCTATCGTAGCTTAAAGTTCCATAATAGTTCAGTTCAAGAACAACGACATTTATAAATGCCGTAATAGATATTTAGTTATTTCAACATAGTTAAATTCAAAAACAACAGCATTTAAAAATACTGTTATAAGACCACAACATTTTTGGAAAATGCTATTAATAAAATTCCAGATTTTATTATAACTTTCAGAAACATTAAAACTTCAAAAAATTTCTATTTTATATTTATAAATCATATTTTTAGGCTTCAAACTTCACATTTAAATCAACTTAACATGTGATTAATCACAATAAAATTTTATAATTAAATATCCAATTAAAAACTCAATTTCATTTGTTAAGTCAAAATTCATTGTCTTCTTAACTTATTAATTTAACAAAACTTAACATTTTATTTCAACTGTCATTTCAAAACTTTAAATTTAATTTCCACTATTTACTTACATTTTAAAAATATAATTTAAAGTCAAAAATCACATTTACCTCAAAATTTACATACTTAAATTCACAAATTCAAAACTTAATATTTAGCCTTCTTTAAAACCATAAAATATATATTTTTAAATCAAAGTTTCATACTTTTAAAAATATATATTTTAAGAAAAGTCATTTAAAATATACCACGGGGTCTGTATATAATTCTCTAACCTAGGTCAAGTGATACAGATATATATCATTTCAATCTGTAGTTTTAAAAGAAAACCCGGGTTTTATCATTTCAAACCCGCGATCCCAAGCCAAATAAAGTACAATAAAAATCACTTGAGCCTATCATTCAGCTGATAATTATTTTTCCCTATTCTAATGTCCATTCAGGTATGTATCATTTCAACCCATAATGATTCTATTCTAATAGAGAACTTACAGTGTGATCATATTCATAAACAATGTAAACACAGATACTAACATGCAAATGTCATAATATACTGCCATTTATCAAATGTCAGGTGATAATTAACAAAGTTATCATGGTAATAACATGGAATAGCATATCATATAATCATCATTAACTTGCATAAAAATTTTAGTTACTAAACACTTGTCATCAATTTACCATTTCATAAGTAGAAATGTCAGAGTGAGAAAGACTCACCTTTTCAAGCTGGCGTTAGCAAATAAAAACACATAGAATAGATTCCAGAAGGCACGATAGCATGACACAACATGACTATGGATTCAAGCGAGTGGAGAGAGCCAAGATGGTAATCTTGTAAACAACCCAAAACAAGACAATATATTCATGAATATATTCAACACAAAACACATTGAAACAAAGTGGAAATAAAAAGCAACAAATGCAAGATAATTAGACCTTGCTTTAATCACTTCAATGCTCGGCCTAAGTGGAACATGAGCTCAGCCGTGATGTGTTAAAGTTCGGGTTTGGGTCATATGGCACGGCTAGAAGTTGAGATGTGAAGGGGTAGGTGATGCAACATAAAGCATACAAGGGGTACGGCAAAAAGAGGCAAGTTTGTTCAACTTTTTGGCTCGGCCAAAGGCAAGTGGGGCTTGGTTCATTCTTGGTTCAGGTTTGGTAATGGTATAGAAGTAGCCAAAAGTGATGTAGTTACTAGTGGTGGTGGTTCTAGGTGGTGGCCGAAGTGCATATAGGAAGGGGTGATGAAGTTATGTGGTCTAGGCATTGTTTCCAAGGGTAGCTTTGCAAATTTAAAGGGTTTGCATCATAAAGAGGCCACGGCCTGGTCATGGTCAGAGGAAAGGAAGGAGGAGCTGCTGTAGATGGTGAAGTGGTGGTCGGTGGTGATGGTGTGGAGTAGTGGCCGAGCTATGCAAAGATCAAAGGAAAAAAAATCAAAGAAAAGAAAAGGAAAAATGAGAAAAAGAAGAAGCCATTTCCCTTTTTTTTTCTCCGGCCGTGAGTTGTGAGGAGAAGAGAAATATATTTCACTTGAATAGAAGAAAAAATCATGGTAATGTAAAAAATGGACGGCCAAATGATGAATTGAAAAGGAAAAAAGAAAATGAGGAGACAAGTTAATGAAAAGACAGAATATAAAAGGGCTTTTGACTCTTTGTTTTCTTATTTCTTTTAATCAAATTAAACAAATAAAATTTCAGTAAGTAAAAATAAAATGCTAAACAAAATAAAGTGAAAAAGAAAATAAATAAATAATTCATGGAAAAATAGAAAATAAATAAGAAAATCGTTATTAAATTGAAACTAGAATTAAAAATTGAAAACAAAATACAATGAACATTGGAAATTACAACTATACTTCAAAATAAAGTTTTTAAAATAAAAGATATACATAACATGTCATATTACAAAAATATACACAAACTATAATATGATTGGACAAACAAAAATATTTTTTATATAAATTAAAATAGACAATTTTTTTAAATAAATCAATTTACATACAATATTGTAAAAAGTATTTCACAATATAAATCAGATTTCAACAAAACAAAAAGCAGTATTCTTGAAATTTAATTTATTTTAATAATAAAAGATAAAATTCACATTTTAAAATTTTAAAATTATAATTTTAAAAGTCAAAGTTTGACTATATTGACCAAAATTCACATTTCTAGAAAATATTCTATTTATTCATGTTTGAAATTATAATTCACATAAAAATCAAAATATATATTTAAAATAACATAATTTATTCATTCAATAAATAAACTAAAGTTTTTAAATTAGGAATTCAAATTAAAATAATTAAAATATACAATTAAAATAATCACAAAATACAGGGTTGTTACACCTAGGCATTGGTGGGGTAAACTCATTATAGATAGAGCCAATAGTGCTCCAGAATGAGTCTGAGTGTAATATATATAGGTGTGTATTTATTAGTGAATAAATGTTTTATATTATGTCGGTTGACCTATTGAGTGGCTTAATAATTTTGACTCATGCGTTTGATTAATGTCATCGATGGGGACTTTCTAAACACCCGAACAAGTTAAATTAACACATATTATTTAAATTTGGTAAATGAAATAATTTTACCTAGGAATATATTATATATATATATATATATAAAAGTATGATTTTCAAAATCTATGTAATTATCTATGAGGAGAGTGGGTTAGGAATTAGTAATATTCAAATTATTAGCATTTATGGTTAACTAGTCATGCTTGTCCAGTTTTGAGCATTGATTATCGTTAGATTTAAAAGTAGATTTCCTTTTTCCATCAATGGGTTGGGTAGATATAATGTGTAGGAACATTGAATCGAACACCTTATGAATTAAGTTTCACTATTTGACTATAAGGCATTAGACGATACGTAGGGTTAAAAATTGAATTTTAATAAAGATGTTTAAGTAAAAGAAAATCTTAAGATAGTTTTATAAGATGAATTAAGATATATGATTTTACAAATCAGAACTATTAAATTGTTTTAAAAATGAAAAAGGTTTTGTGAATGTTAAGTCCTTGTGGCTTTGATAAATTCCAAATGATTTTGGAAAACAGTAGTAATCTTTCTAAAGTTATTTTAAGATATAGACACTTTAAAATAAAGTTGGGAGTAAGGTTCCCTCTAGACAGCTTGGGAATAAGTCTTGATCTGTTTTGTGATGATCAAAATAATCTTCTAAGCGAAAATCGAATGTTTGCTTAGGCAGATAGGGTAGTGCACTTGGTAAATTATTCTCTTTATCATTGTATGAATCAAAACAAGTTCAAATCCAAATGAATCTAAAGCAAGTGGATGATTTTTTTAAAAACTATTTACTTATAAATAGTATTGTTTCGAGAAGAAATTTGGAAGAAACAAGAAATAATTTTATTAACTAGTTCGACTATCTCGGAAATGACAAAAAATAGGTAAGAGATGTGTTCGGATCGTAAACACTTCTTTTGAGTATTGCCGTCTTAATAAAGGGGTATATGATACTATTTTTGTAGCACCCAGTTCCATGACATCGATTTGGAGTTACTCGGGATATCTAAATAGGTTTCTTGAAATAAATTGGGTATTGTGTTCTTGGATCCCTTAAAAGGAAGATTTTGCAAATTACAAAGATATTCTGAAGGTGGATTAATAAATAAATTTTTAACTAGGTTAAATTTAATAAGGAGGTTTAATAAACTTTGTTTATTTGAACTATGTCTTTCGATTTTAACATCTAGGATGTGAAAAATTATTTGATATTATTAGGCCGGCTAATAGACATTTTTACCTTAGTAGTGTCTAAGATAAATTAGAATTTTGGATGAGTTTGGATACCGGCATCCTAATCTTCTTAGCTACTTACCCGACTGATTAGGGTAAAGAGGTTGATTTGGTCAACTTATTTTCAAGAGCAAAATTATTTGTGGCTTGCATCTAATAGTTAAAATCAAAATAGAATTAAAAATCAGATGTTTGTATATACTCTTAGGATGTCAAATAATATTATATAAGTTAATAAGTTTAAATATTGATTCTTATAAAGCATGGTGGGAGGGTAGAAAGTAGTTAGATAGTAAGAATCAATAGATTAGTACGTAGGTTGTATGAAGATCAGCTCTCCTTTTCACCTTGTTCTCGATCCTAGATTCGAGTGGAGAACTGGAGGTGTTTTACACCATTCCAAATGAGGATTTATCACTCGATTTTGACGATGGGCGTTTATAAGGGTTCTTATGTGGAAGCAAAAGTTGTCTATCATAGTTTATGCCTATACAAGGAGAATATATGTTTTTAACTAAGAGCCCCGATCAAATTCCTTAGGAAGTCGGGAAAGCGACACTAGTTCGGAAGTAAGTTATGTTTTTGAGTGAATGATCAAATCAGATTTTACATTGGAATGATCTATGTACATCATACAGACTGATAAATAGTTTAAGTGTTTCTGGGAATTAAGGTGTCGTACAATTTCGAGGGTGAAATTATTTTAAGGGGAAGATTGTAACGACTCTTAATTTTATCGCCTTGATTTGCAAATATTTAATGAATTTTAAATATTAAAATAGTAGGTTTTATAATTAAAATATAACTCTTTTAAATAATAACAAATGATGATAAAATAGATTTGTAACAATCCAGGGTTTTGCCACACTGAAATAGGCTATTTAAATATATTTTATATAACTAATAAATGGATTTTTATTAGCAAATAGACCTATTTTAATTATTTAATAATGATGGTAAAATAGTTTTCAAAATTTGTTTACCAATATAGATAGTTCAAATAAAATAAAAAATATGACCGAAGAACGCCAAAATTTCGATAGTTCGACACCTGAGTCGTCGAGAACATTGTGCACACTTGGTGCAACATGCACACACATATATGTGTTAGGATTAGTACTAAGTAAACAGACTTATGTATATTAACTTATATATATATATATATATATATATATATATACCTAAGCATGGATGTAACAAATTATGTTCTAAAAGTCATATATATGTAGCGACCCGACTTTCCACTCCCGGAAAATCGCATCACTAATTAAGAAAGAAAGGGATAGAAGAAGAAAAGAAAGAGAAGAAAAAGAAAACAACACATCAGAATCTCACAGTGGAACGATTTAAATATAATATAGAACATATACATAGTATCATATACATCAGAGTACACAACTATACATCTCAATTTAGACAGTTTAACATTTCTGTCTAATACAATACAAGACAATCATACAGAATAACACATAGCGGAAACTCTAACTATATATCTACACGCTGAAGCCTCCTGCTCCAAAGCTCTTCCAAAATTCGTCAAGAGATAACCTGAATCACTTGACTAATCATACATAATATGAGTACCCAAGAGTTTAATAAAACAGAAAATAAACACTCGGGTCAGACAGGGGTCTGGTATGAGTAACGGTTTAGGATTGCTTAACTTTAGAAAATCCTTTGAAAACAAAAGGTATCACGTAAGACTTCCCACACATAAACATGGAAAAGTTTTTACCTTACGCTAACCAAAACATTTGATAGGAAATCCAGTGATATTATAATAGTGTCTAGGGTAAACATGAAATAGCCGAAATTGTTATATTCATTAAATTCCAGCTACTAGCCACAAAAGTGGGTAATACAAACAAAACCGTAGGGTCTCGTAGGGAAAATGGGTTTCCATCAATGGCAGGGCTACTGGGGTACCGCCCGTCACAGTACGTGGTCTAGATCACCGTACCGAGGATCCACCCTAACTCCCTTCAACACAAGGCCGGGACCATTCCTTACTGAACAGTCCCGAACAAGACCACCCCGCAGTTGGTTGCATACCAACTGCCCACACAGCCGAAATATAAAGGGACTTCTAGACAGGGATGTATCTTGCTCTCCAGTGGGAGCGACCCACGAAGCCTTGCTGCACCTCCCCTGTTTTAGCCATTCCAGGTTGATGAGGCTTGAGGCTGCGATTACCTTTATAGGACCAATTATCTTAGAATGCTCATCGCCCGCCTGACGATGTGCTGAAAGCATTCAATCCATACAAGTTCGTTCCGGGTTCGAATGAAACCGAAGGCACTATCTCATTGCATTCATTTTGGAATCACCCTCAGAGTCAACGACCATAGCCCTTGCACTCTGAATCTCCATCTCGAATCTATAAGCACTATTCCGTCAAACTCATTACGGAATCACCCACAGAGTTATACTGACGTATAGCCCTTACACCTCGAGTCTTCACTCGCTCCACTTGGATTAACGGCCTACGTTTAATTGGAACTGATGTGGTTTTCGGATATCCAAATATGGAAACCCGATCCCGGTCTCACCAAATGCAAACGCCATTTTAATGTCCAAGTTGTACTTAAGGGATTTAAACAATAGATATTTAGAAAATATCACTTAACATAAATGGATGTATTCATACCACAGATAGATAATCATTTATTATCACATGCATCTATACATATCACAAAGCAGCATATATATCACATTCATATATAGCATATTCACATCATCACCCATCAATCATGTCATCCACAACAACCAATATCATTACTCATCCAATGATATATCTCATCCAATCATTAATCATTCATAAACAAGTTTGATTTCAAACTTGATTAATTTTAATTAATCCTTAAATTAAATTAAACCTTACTTAATCACTTGGATTATCTTCAATCCAACTTCTTATTAATTAATTACAAATTAATTAACTAACATCGCTTAATTACCCAACTCAATTAATCTTTCCTGATTAATTATCACTTAATTACTTTAAGTAATTCTTACTTAATTACCATATTGATTAATCATCCTGATTAATTACTTTCAAATTATACTAAGTAATTACCTCTTAATTACCTTTTAAAATTAATCAATCTTGATTAATTATTCTCTAATTATTTTGATAATTATTCCTTAATTACCTTTAATTAATTTCACCTGATTAATTAATTTTAATTAATCACACTTGATTAATTACTTTTAATTAATCATATTTAATTAATTACTTTTAATTAATCACCTTTGATTAATTACTTTAATTACATTTAGTAATTAAAACTTAATTATAAATTAATTATTCTTAAATTATTAATTAATAATTAATTAATTATTTCCATTAATTAATGATTACTTCATTAATTATAATCTTAATTAATTACTTAACAAGTAATTAATCATATAATTAATTACTCTTAATCCTTTTATCAATTAATCATTAATCAAATAATTTAAACCTTTAACTAATTATTAATTAAGTCTTTAATTAATAACTAAAGTGATTATTCCTTAATCACATTTACTTAATTACTTTTCATAAAAAATTATCATTTACTTAATTACTTTTAGTAATTAATCACTTAATTACTTCACCAAGGAATTATATTAAATTAATTAATAAGTGATTATCTTAATTAATCACTAATTAATTAATTAACTTATTTAACTTAATCATTTAAATTAATTAAATGATTCCTTAATTTCTTATATTATAAAGACTCTTAATTAAGAAAATCATCATCTTAATTAAATCATTTATTAACAAATAAAACTTGATAATTAAAAATGATTTAATTATCTCAATTATCTTTACAAATTTAATTATCTTTAATTAAATCAAATTCAAAATAACTAAAGATAATCTTTATTTTTAATTGATCTCTAAATCTTAATTATTTAACTTAATTAAAATAAAATACTTTAGAAATCAATTTTAATTAAAATCATTGAAACACTCAAATTAAATATATGGATTTTCTAAAGTGATTAAATAAAATAAAATACTTATTATTTAAAATCCGCTTATCTCATTTTTTTTAAAACCTTTATGTTTTCAGAATATAAAAATTTATTAAAACTTAACTTTGAAACCAAATTAGTTCATAAGAGAAAGCTTGTTTATATTTTTATAAACTTTAATTAAATTTTATAAAACAAATTCTTCTTGCTTTCAAAATCTTTAAACATTTCTTTATATTATAAAACTTTGCAGCAAACCAAAACTGCATTACAGACTCGAACTACACTCGGCAAACACAGCAACAACCCAAGTAACCCACACGAAAATATCGCGTCAACCCCGTGCTTCCCACCTTCCTTCTTGCTTCGAGTCCCACACAACAAAAACACGAGTTCATCTTCGAGTCTCCTTCCCTCCTCATCCCAGAACCCATACTTCCAGATACCCCTTGCACCGTGCAACGTGCACCGTCCACCTTTCCACCAGTGATCATCGTCACAACTCCGACAAGTCAACTTCGACCCCAACGATACTTCGCATAACCCAGAAACCCAAAAACGCTTGAAAAACAAAATTTGCCCCTACAGCCAAAACTGTTCCGAAACCCACATTCCAAATCTTAACCGCCGCTGGCCATCCCCCTCACCGGAGTCCACGCCACCACCACCGTAGCTTCATCTCACTTCCCATCATCTCTCTAACCCCTCGCGATAGCTTACGTATTACCCTCGAAGTCGCGAAGTTAAGATGAACAGTGGCAATAAAATAGGACGAAAACCCTATTCTAACAAATTCCGATCACCTCGATCCATAATAAATTCCAATCTCATTTTTCCTCTGATCCCCATTGCCCCCTTCACCTTCATGCTCAATCCCGCAACCCAGTTCATCGCCGTTCACCAAGAATCGGCCAAAAACCCCAAAACTGATTAACCCAGATACCTCACAAATTACCAAATTAAAAATTATGGTAATCACACTAAAATTCATAATTTTCAATTGCTATTTCATACATGGAATCAAAACTAAAAATTGATTAAATTAATTTTTGATCCATACTTTGATTTTACTGTAAATTTAAAAAAAATAAACTAATTATTTACTTTTAAAACTTACAAGTATTTTTAGATGATAGATTTCTTGTTCCCAAACAACTTTTGTTTACAAATCGAAGGCCAAATCTAATTCAACAATAAGATATTGAATTTATCATGAAAGTTTAAACTGTTATGATAATACAGTATATATATTTTACCATATAGATAATCAAATGAAAACAGATGGGCATGCATCCATTTTTAATCCAAGAAATCAGGTAAATCATCATAGATTCCTACACACAACTAAATGAAATCCAAAATAAACTGTTTTTAAGAATTCATTTACTCACCTGACAATATGTAGAAATCAGAAAAATGGTTTCCAGGCTTTCAATTTCCTTTGCAAGATGAAGTGATGATTAATTTCCAGTATGCATGTTGAAGATTTACATCCTAATGCTTGATTTTCTTTAATTTCTTGAATTGCTTGAATTATTCAAGTTGCTTGCCTCTAACTCCATTTGAAAATCTTGTTTTAGCCTCTGTTTGAATTTCCAGACTTGCCATTTCATGTTTTACTGATTTCATAGATTTGCTAGTTGATTGTATTGAAAATGAACTTGTATTTAAATTTCTTGTTTCAAGTTTCATTTTTATTCTCAGATCTGGTTCTCAGATTTGTATTCATTTTTTTTCTGAAAATGAAGCTCATTTGTATTTTACAATTTAATTTTAAATTAAATTTACAAGAGAGTGACATTTGTCTATCTTATATTCTAATTAGCTTACACCTATACATATTAATTTACATTTGTCTTAACACATATTTAAAAGTTTAACAAGTGTTATTATTGTTAAATTAATGTTTAACAAATGTTTTTAATATTTAATTAATATTTTAAATGTTATTTCCTCATTAATAATCTATTTAAGCTACATACATACATTTATGTAATGTTATATAATTATAAAATGCTTCCATCTTATAAAAATAAACTTTAGGCTTTCATTAACTTAAAAACAAATTCATATAGGCATTTTTTTTAAATAACTTATATTTTAATCAATTTAATTTTATCATTTGTTCATAAATTGAGAAACTTAGTTTAACTCCTTATATAAATTTTTTTAAAACAATTTTATCTTATTAAAAACAAAAGCTAAAATATATGTTTATAAAATAAGAAATTAACCTTATTATTTAAAATTTAAATTTCAAATATCATTTCATAGACATTAAATCAAATTATCTTTTCGAATTCAAAACTAAATATATTCAAGTTTGAAAACTCTTATTAAATTTAAATTTATAATTTTCCTATTTCAAATATATATATACAAATATATACACATTTCAAATAGAAACATTCTAACATTAAATTTATTAATTTCCATATTAAATTTTAAAACAAATCTCAAATTACAATATATACATTCATATATATTACAATTTGAATATAAAGTTTTATTACATTAAACATTGCCTATTTACAAGATATATCAATATATATATTATAAATAGAAAATAAAATAAACCTTACCAATTTTAAATTACCAAAATAAATATTTTCAAAACAAAATATTATTAACTTTCAAAAGAATTAACTTGCCTATTTATAATGTTAAGAAAAATATTAATAGATATTAACAAATTATTATTTTCAGCCTTTAAAATAAATTTAACTTGTCAATTTATAATATAAAATGATCAAATCAATTTAATTATTATCAAAGATTATTAAATTGATATTGCTCAAAATTCCGGGTCGTCGCATTCCTCCCCCCTTAAAAAGATTTCGTCCCCGAAATTTAAAAGCAAAGATAATTTAATAATCCAGCTAAAGAATTTAAATTTAAATTAGCAATCACACAATCAATCATACACTACCAATCATAGCAACCAATTTAAACAAATAATTTTATCTATCCAGAAAAATTCTGAATAGAACTTACTAATATTATCTAGAGTTTTCCAGATACCTATACTGGAATACTCGCTCTACAAACCTTAAGTAACTACACTATTAAAACCAAGTACTCCCTCATCTGATTCTTCAAATCTGAACAAGATATCAGACTAAACTCAAAACCATCCCAATTATCAGATCCTTCTGAACTGCTAATTCTATCACTCAAAGAATCATACACATATTCCTCAGAGATATGTGAAATATAATGAATTCCAGTTATCCAAACTGGCAATTAAATCCTGTAGATCAAAAACCAAATCTTCAGAGAACACAGGAAAAAAAAAACTCAAAATACTTCTAGAGCGAACTCTCCAGTTTTACCCAGTCTTATATCTCCTTTGATTGGATAAAACTAAAACAATATTCAAACTCTAACTGAACATTCCAAATTTCCTCAATTCTTAACTGCACAACTCTTTAGATGCTCTGAGTCCTTTAATATCCCTAATCAGCTTAACCCTTGCTGATTGCTTCAAGAAACAACATCACCAACTCAAACCAAATCTCCAGATCCTATCAACAAAATGGCTTTCCCAAAAATAATTTGCTGAAATCCAAAATACGACTCTATACCACAAACATCAATGGACTTCAACCCTACCTCTCATATCTGGAATAGCCAAACAGTTGTACTTGACAACTTTGCCTTCCAAATCCAGAAAATTCCTACATACTTGAATTTCCTGTAGAAATCCTTTATTGCAACTCCCGGTTGCTCCCATTCTAGAATAATTCCTAACTCGCTTCCGCTGCACAACTCTGATTTAGAGCAGATAAGAATGCTATCGAAGAACACAAGCAAAATCTTTCTTCATTCCACTTGGTCAAAACATCTCAACAGAATCTCAACCTAGAATAAGATGATCAATCCAAAGAATCCTGAGCTGCCTCACCAAACTCTTCTCGCTTTAAGAGTCATCCCACTATATGGTTGAACCATCAAAATTACTCCTGAATTCCAAGTCGATAAGAAACTCAATCTCAAACCAAAGAATACTCAAAGATTCCCAAACTAATCGCAAGTCACTTTTGCGATCCCACTCAGTTCTGATTTCAAAGAACTATCTCCCCAACTAGAACAACTTTTCCTAATCAAGATAAATCTTTCCAGAATGGCTTATCTACTAGAAAACTGATAGATCACTTACAACAAATATCTCGCTCTGCTGAGCCTTCCAAAGAAAAGGATAAGCCTTACTATCGGCCTGGTCTGCCGATGGTAGAATCCCAAAGATTACTGAATCATCGAAGAAACAGACCCATGCTGCTACTTCCAAACTTCACTTCAATGATACAGCTAAGCCAAAGATTATCCTTAACCAAAAGCTCCTTGAAACTCAAAACTATCACCCAATTCCACCAAAAATCCTTGAGACGAGTAGACATCTTCTCAAGAAACTCGGCTCCAACCCAACACCAACCACTTATCTACTTAAGAAAACAATTGAGACCATGTCCGAAATGAGGTAACCCATCGACCTTAGTCTCATACTTCAATACAGATAAGTCACCCTTACTAGAGATCCAGAGAATCTCTAAACATTCGAATCTTCATTGTAGCAGACATCACAGTTCCCTTAGCTCCATCTAAATCTGGCTCCAAAAGAAACATCTTCAGAACCATCTATGGAAACTGCATCTCATCACACAGCTATTCCTTCTTGAAGCTATCAAGATACCACCACTTGCTTCTGCTCAGCGGACAATTCAACTCTTGGAAATCACTGCTCATTTGAGAGCAAATCAACCTCACACTTCAAGAATATACACCAGTTCTTGCAAATACTTCCTCTGGACTCAAAGAAATCCTTTCACCAAACTACACAACTAATTCGAGATGGTATTAGATCTACAATCTCGACAGAACCACTCCAACCACAACATATAAACCTCTTCCATTAGTGGTAGTCGTGTTCCACACACTCCTACCTTATCTACCTTTATAACCTATGTTGGAAAATCCGAATAGATAACCCAACAGATTAGGTAGTTATATAAATATATATATATATATATATATATATATATATATAAATTACAAGTATGCTCTCTCAAGATAGACACCACTCTAGAGCCTAGGTATTCACTCAACCTAATGCTCTGATACCAGCTGTAGCGACCCGACTTTCCACTCCCGGAAAATCGCATCACTAATTAAGAAAGAAAGGGATAGAAGAAGAAAAGAAAGAGAAGAAAAAGAAAACAACACATCAGAATCTCACAGCGGAACGATTTAAATATAATATAGAACATATACATAGTATCATATACATCAGAGTACACAACTATACATCTCAATTTAGACAGTTATAACATTTCTGTCTAATACAATACAAGACAATCATACAAAATAACACACAACGGAAACTCTAACTATATATCTACACGCTGAAGCCTCCTGCTCCAAAGCTCTTCCAAAATTCGTCAAGAGATAACCTGAATCACTTGACTACTCATACATAATATGAATACCCAAGAGTTTAATAAAACAGAAAATAAACACTCGGGTCAGACAGGGGTCTGGTGTGAGTAAACGGTTTACGATTGCTTAACTTTAGAAAATCCTTTGAAAACAAAAGGTATCACGTAAGACTTCCCACACATAAACATGGAAAAGTTTTTACCTTACGCTAACCAAAACATTTGATAGGAAATCCAGTGATATTATAATAGTGTCTAGGGTTTTCAAGTAAACATGAAATAGCCGAAATTGTTACATTCATTAAATTCCAGCTACTAGCCACAAAAGTGGGTAATACAAACAAAACCGTAGGGTCTCGTAGGGAAAATGGGTTTCCATCAATGGCAGGGCTACTGGGGTACCGCCCGTCACAGTACGTGGCCTAGATCACCGTACTGAGGAGCCACCCTAACTCCCCTGCAACACAAGGCCGGGACCATTCCTTACTGAACAATCCCGAACAAGACCACCCCGCAGTTGGCTGCAGACCAACTGCCCACATAGCCGAAATATAAAGGGACTTCTAGACAGGGATGTATCTTGCTCTCCAGTGGGAGCGACCCACGAAGCCTTGCTGCACCTCCCCTGTTTTAGCCATTCCCGGTTGATGAGGCTTGAGGCTGCGATTACCTTTATAGGACCAATTATCTTAGAATGCTCATCGCCCGCCTGACGATGTGCTGAAAGCATTCAATCCATACAAGTTCGTTCCGGGTTCGAACGAAACCGAAGGCACTATCTCGTTGCACTCATTTTGGAATCACCCTCAGAGTCAACGACCATAGCCCTTGCACTCTGAATCTCCATCTCGAATCTATAAGCACTATTCCGTCAAACTCATTACGGAATCACCCACAGAGTTATACTGACGTATAGCCCTTACACCTCGAGTCTTCACTCGCTCCACTTGGATTAACGACCTACGTTTAATTGGAACCGATGTGGTTTTCGGATATCCAAATATGGAAACCCGATCCCGGTCTCACCGAATCCAAACGCCATTTTAATGTCCAAGTTGTACTTAAGGGATTTAAACAATGGATATTTAGAAAATATCACTTAACATAAATGGATGTATTTATACCACAGATAGATAATCATTTATTATCACATGCATCTGTACATATCACAAAGCAGCATATATATCACATTCAGATATAGCATATTCACATCATCACCCATCAATCAATGTCATCCACAACAACCAAAATCATTACTCATCCAATGATATATCTCACCCAATCATTAATCATTCATAAACAAGTTTGATTTCAAACTTGATTAATTTTAATTAATCCTTAAATTAAATTAATCCTTACTTAATCACTTGGATTATCTTCAATCCAACTTCTTATTAATTAATTACAAATTAATTAACTAACATCACTTAATTACCCAACTCAATTAATCATTCCTGATTAATTATCACTTAATTACTTTAAGTAATTCTTACTTAATTACCATATTGATTAATCATCCTGATTAATTACTTTCAAATTATACTAAGTAATTACCTCTTATTTACCTTTTAAAATTAATCAATCTCGATTAATTATTCTCTAATTATTTTGATAATTATTCCTTAATTACCTTTAATTAATTTCACCTGATTAATTATTTTTAATTAATCACACTTGATTAATTACTTTTAATTAATCATATTTAATTAATTACTTTTAATTAATCACCTTTGATTAATTACTTTAATTACATTTAGTAATTAAAACTTAATTATAAATTAATTATTCTTAAATTATTAATTAATAATTAATTAATTATTTCCATTAATTAATGATTACTTCATTAATTATAATCTTAATTAATTACTTAACAAGTAATTAATCATATAATTAATTACTCTTAATCCTTTTATCAATTAATCATTAATCAAATAATTTAAACCTTTAACTAATTATTAATTAAGTATTTAATTAATAACTAAAGTGATTATTCCTTAATCACATTTACTTAATTACTTTTCATAAAGAAATTATCCTTTACTTAATTACTTTTAATAATTAATCACTTAATTACTTCATTAAGGAATTATATTAAATTAATTCATAAGTGATTATCTTAATTAATCACTAATTAATTAATTAACATATTTAACTTAATCATTTAAATTAATTAAATGATTCCATAATTTCTTATATTATAAAGACTCTTAATTAAGAAAATCATCATCTTAATTAAATCATTTATTAACAAATAAAACTTGATAATTAAAAATGATTTAATTACCTCAATTTTCTTTACAAATTTAATTATCTTTAATTAAATCAAATTCAAAATAACTAAAGATAATCTTTATTTTTAATTGATCTCTAAATCTTAATTATTTAACTTAATTAAAATAAAATACTTTAGAAATCAATTTTAATTAAAATCATTGAAACATTCAAATTAAATATTTGGATTTTCCAAAGTGATTAAATAAAATAAAATACTTATTATTTAAAATCCACTTATCTCATTTTTTTTAAAACCTTTATGTTTTCAGAATATAAAATTTATTAAAACTTAACTTTGAAACCAAATTAGTTTATAAGAGAAAGCTTGTTTATATTTTTATAAAATTTAATTAAATTTTAAAAAACAAATTCCTCTTGCTTTCAAAATCTTTAAACATTGCTTTATATTATAAACTTTGCAGCAAACCAAAACTGCATTACAGACTCGAACTACACTCGGCAAACACAGCAACAACCCGAGTAACCCACACGAAAATATCGCGTCAACCCCGTGCTTCCCGCCTTCCTTCTTGCTTCGAGTCCCACACAACAAAAACACGAGTTCATCTTCAAGTCTCCTTCCCTCCTCATCCCAGAACCCATACTTCCAGATACCCCTTGCACCGTGCAACGTGCACCATCCACCTTTCCACCAGCGATCATCGTCACAACTCCGACAAGTCAACTTCGACCCCAACGATACTTCGCATAACCCAGAAACCCAAAAACGCTTGAAAAACAAAATTTGCCCCTACAGCCAAAACTGTTCCGAAACCCACATTCCAAATCTTGACCGCCGCTGGCCATCCCCCTCACCGGAGTCCACGCCACCACCACCGTAGCTTCATCTCACTTCCCATCATCTTTCTAACCCCTCGCGATAGCTTACGTATTACCCTCGAAGTCGCGAAGTTAAGATGAACAGTGGCAATAAAATAGGACGAAAACCCTATTCTAACAAATTCCGATCACCTCGATCCATAATAAATTCCAATCTCATTTTTCCTCTGATCCCCATTGCCCCCTTCACCTTCATGCTCAATCCCGCAACCCAGTTCATCGCCGTTCACCAAGAATCGGCCAAAAACCCCAAAACTGATTAACCCAGATACCTCACAAATTACCAAATTAAAAACTATGGTAATCACACTAAAATTCATAATTTTCAATTGCTATTTCATACATGCAATCAAATCTAAAAATTGATTAAATTAATTTTTGATCCATACTTTGATTTTACTGTAAATTTTAAAAAAATAAACTAATTATTTACTTTTAAAACTTACAAGTATTTTTAGATGATAGATTTCTTGTTCCCAAACAACTTTTGTTTACAAATCGAAGGCCAAATCTAATTCAACAATAAGATATTGAATTTATCATGAAAGTTTAAACTGTTATGATAATACAGTATATATATTTTACCATATAGATAATCAAATGAAAAAAGATAGGCATGATCCATTTTTAATCCAAGAAATCAGGTAAATCATCATAGATTCCTACACATAACTAAATGAAATCCAAAATAAACTGTTTTTAAGAATTCATTTACTCACCTGACAATATGCAGAAATCAGAAAAATGGTTTCCAGGCTTTCAATTTCCTTTGCAAGATGAAGTGATGATTAATTTCCAGTATGCATGTTGAAGATTTACATCCTAATGCTTGATTATCTTTAATTTCTTGAATTGCTTGAATTATTCAAGTTGCTTGCCTCTAACTCCATTTGAAAATCTTGTTTTAGCCTCTGTTTGAATTTCCAGACTTGCCATTTCATGTTTTACTGATTTCATAGATTTGCTAGTTGATTGTATTGAAAATGAACTTGCATTTAAATTTCTTGTTTCAAGTTTCATTTTTATTCTCAGATCTGGTTCTCAGATTTTTATTCATTTTTTTTCTTCTGAAAATGAAGCTCATTTTTATTTTACAATTTAATTTTAAATTAAATTTACAAGAGAGTGACATTTGTCTATCTTATATTCTAATTAGCTTACGCCTATACATATTAATTTACATTTGTCTTAACACATATTTAAAAGTTTAACAAGTGTTATTATTGTTAAATTAATGTTTAACAAATGTTTTTAATATTTAATTAATATTTTAAATGTTATTTCCTTATTAATAATCTATTTAAGCTACATACATACATTTATGTAATGTTAGATAATTATAAAATGCTTCCATCTTATAAAAATAAACTTTAGGCTTTCATTAACTTAAAAACAAATTCATATAAGCATTTTTTTAAATAACTTATATTTTAATCAATTTAATTTTATCATTTGTTCATAAATTGAGAAACTTAGTTTAACTCCTTATATAAATTTTTTTAAAACAATTTTATCTTATTAAAAACAAAAGCTAAAATATATGTTTATAAAATAAGAAATTAACCTTATTATTTAAAATTTAAATTTCAAATATCATTTCAAAGACATTAAATCAAATTATCATTTCCATTTTAAAACTAAATATATTCAAGTTTGAAAACTCTTATTAAATTTAAATTTATAATTTTCCTATTTCAAATATATATATACAAATATATACACATTTCAAATAGAAACATTCTAACATTAAATTTATTAATTTCCATATTAAATTTTAAAACAAATCTCAAATTACAATATATGCATTCATATATATTACAATTTGAATATAAAGTTTTATTACATTAAACATTCCCTATTTACAAGATATATCAATATATATATTATAAGTAGAAAATAAAATAAATATTACCAATTTTAAATTACCAAAATAAATATTTTCAAAACAAAATATTATTAACTTTCAAAATAATTAACTTGCCTATTTATAATGTTAAGAAAAATATTAATAGATATTAACAAATTATTATTTTCAGCCTTTAAAATAAATTTAACTTGTCAATTTATAATATAAAATGATCAAATCAATTTAATTATTATCAAAGATTATTAAATTGATATTGCTCAAAATTCCGGGTTGTCACAATATACATATAAACACACTTATATATACAAGTCATCTCTATATCTTTAATACACACATGGAAGCTCTAGCATGATTCATTGCATGTGGGGGGGGGGGGGGGGGAGGGGGTAACGTGGATAAGTGATGGGATGGAGGTATGGTGATTGTCATGTCCATGTGCATGTATATATATATTATTTATATACAAAGGACATTTTAGTAATTTCTAGTTTTCTATGCTTATAAATACCTCAACCTTCTCATGTCATTCACTTTACACTCTCATTTCTTCATTTCCATTTTCCTAACACTCTTCTTGCATACTCTTATTTTCATGGCTTTCAAACAAACTTTCTAAGTTAAAAACTTATGTTTACACTTTAAAAACTAGCTTAAAGCATTCGACTACACTCATATTACCACTTCCTCCAAAACAAACCCCATATACCCGCAAAACCAATGGGCTAAGCTGAATACTAGCAAAGGCTAAGCCAATATTTTTCGTCCAAGACCACGCAAAGCCATGTTTTCAACCTTAGGCGATTTGCTAGTGTTGTAGCCAAGTTCAATGGAAGTTTAGTTTGATTTAGATAAGTTACGTACGGTGAGTAAAGTTTGTGTTTTTCAAACTCAAGTTACTAAATTTTTTAAGTTGTAAAATTTATGAGTTAAAATTTTGCTTAAGTATGTAATAATGTTATGTGTTGTGTATTCAAGCACGTATATATTGATTCGGTGTTGATTTCTTATGGCAGTGACGATTGTAGTTTGAGTACTAGAAAAGTCAATTAGTATTTGTGAAGTAATATTCTTGCTTATGATTGTGCAATAACGTTATGGTATGGTATTGTGACTGAATGTTATATGTAGGTTTATGACATGAAGCTAGCAAATTTGTAACATTCCCGTTTTTAAATCAAATTTAAATTGGTAATTTATTTAATTTTTGAAATTAAATTGTGAATTAATTTGGTATTTTCCTAATTAAATAGATATTTGTTTGTTTATTAATATAAATGTATATAAATATGATTTTAAATAGAATTTCTAATTGAAAATTCAAAAATAAATATTTTGAATAATATATTAATTATAAATCTAATTGTGGATTAATTCAAAATTTTGGGGTAAAAATATATCAAAAGATTGTAAATAAAGAAATTGATTTGAAAATTAAATAAATTATGAATAGAATTTTGATTTGGTATTTAAAAATAAATAGCTCAAAAATGAATTGGATTTAAAATTCTATATTCTAAATTTAATAGAAATTTGTTTTCTAATTTTAATATACATATATTTCGAAAGTTATGATTTGAATTTAATATAATGATTTTCAAAAACTATTTTTTTAAAATTCTATATATATATATATATGTTATATACATCTGCGTATATTTATTTATGTATAATTAAAATTTTAAAATCATTTTCCTTAAAAGGTTATATAAATGTTAATAAAGGGAAATGTATTTATTTAAATAAGAAAAAAATATAATATAAAGTTATATTTAAATATTATTATTGTTATTTTCAAGTGTTAAAAGTATAATTTGATTTCAAATCATTTTTCTTAAAGGTTATTTAAAAAGGTTAATATTCTTTTTAAAAATTTCATATGGTATAAATTTAGTTTATATATATATAAACCATAAAAATATGTTTCATAATTTATAATAAAGTAGGGGTTTAAAACAAAGTTTTAAATTTATTTAAAACAAGGATTTAGACATAAAATTGCTTATATTTTACAAGTGTAAAAGAATTAATATCATACAATCACAAGTGTTTATTTAACTTACAAGTGTTAATACAAAATGAACAAGTGGCAACTAATTTTTCTTTTAAATTTAATTTTAAAATTACATTAACAAGTGTAGTTTAAAGAGAATATGAATTTAAAAAGTGTCATACTTTATTTTTCTTTAAAATTAAAACATAAATAATATGAATTAAAGAGTTAAACCAGGCTACACATTTCTATCAAATTTTCTCTTTACCTTCATTCTCAAAATTCCAAATCTGGAAATCAAAGTGTGCAATTGTGCCTGATCAAATTAAATTCAAACCTGATTCATTGCAAAGATCAGAGCTGAACTTCAAAATATTCAACAAAAGTAAAGCAAAGTTTAAAAACAAATCTGGAAAAACAAAAGCAAGCTTCAGTTTTTAAATCAAAGATTCAACTCAGAACTAAAGCAAGTTGCAGGCAATTCAACAACTCAACAAATCAAATCCAAGTTTCAGCTTTTGATCATCATTTCTAGAACAATGCTTCTCTCTATTTTCATTTCCACGTTTCAAGCTTAAAAATTTGTTCTCTGCCTTCAAACATCAAATCCAGGTGAGTAAACTGAAGTTGGATCTGTTTATATATTGGATGTTGTGATGAATACTTCAAGTTGTTATAATGTTATGTGTGCATGCATATCTATGTGTATATATATCTATACATAGGTTGCTGCTATGTTAAATTTCAGGCTCAAAGCCATTAAACAAATGCATTTGCTCCTCCCATAATCAATTATAGACTCTGATTTTTGAAAAGAAAATACTTGAAATAATGTAAATTTGTCTATAAAATAGTTTCAGATAAATAAGTTAGTAAATATTATGAAAAGTGAAATTTACATTAAAACTACTATAAATCAGAAAAATCAAATCCAATTTTACAATCTAATTACATAATCATGTTCTGTTACAAAATGATGATTTTAGGTGAAGCTCTTATAATTTCTAAGCTTATAATGGTTGAGAATTTTTAAATTGAATGGAAAAGATATTTTTGTCAAATTTCGACAAACCATGATCATTCAAAAAACACGCTTGAGGTTGAGGGAAGTTTGGAGGATGCAGATCAAGGGAAAAATGGTGGGAAGTTTTTCTGATGATTATGGCGACGGCGCGGAGGAGTTTTAGGGTTTCGAACCCGGTTTTCTCGTTGAAGTTTGGAATAGAAATTCGTCAGCGTCATCGCATTAGAACGAACTGCACCAGGAGGAAACGTTGCTGGGGTCATCGGAGAAGTTTTGGTCAAAAGGGCATGGTCGATGGTGGCCTGGGTCGTCGGCATCAAGGGAATTTTTGATGGTGGTTGGGTTACAATGGGTACTCGAACCTGCTCGATTTTGATTCCCAGTTAAATTCGACAATCTGGATGTTTGGGTTAGTGGTTGTGGTCGTCGACGATATTATGGTGGTCGTGATGGTGATCGTTAGAGGCCGGAATGGATGTGCATGTGCACACTTGTTTTGGCGTGTTTGAAAATCATGAGATCGCGGAAGAAAAAGATAGCTCTGGTTCAAGCTCGGGTTTGTAGGCATTTTGGCTCGAAGGCGAGAGTGGATGGAATTAACCAGAAGTTGGTCTCGGTGGAATTCAGTAATGGCTTGGGTTTTTATTTAAATGGGATAAATTCAATAAGTTTTTAAATAAAAGTCAACCAAGTTTTTAAAATCTATTAAATTGAATAAATTTTAAAGGATGATAAATCAAGTTTTTCAAAGTGAATTTATTACAAGGTTTTAAATAAATTTCCAAGATTTATTTCTAAAAGATTAAGGCTTTTAAATTTTTAAAGAGGTTTCGTAATAAATTTATCAAGATGATTAAATAAATTTTCGAGTATTTCCAAATATAATGAAACGGTGAAGTTCAGAGGTGATTAACCAAAGGTTTCTCAAGAAATTTTGTATCAAACTAATGTTAAGCATTTAATTAAATTAAATGATGTAATTAAGTGATAGTTAAGATAAATGATTTATCTTAAGTATTTGGGTCCTATTAATAAAGGTAATTAATTAACGGTTAAAGTTGATTAAGTGATTAGAGATAACCACTTATTGTATTTAATTAAGGATAATTAATTTATGGGATTAATTAATTAAGGTAATTAATTTAAGGATAATTAATTAATTAAAGATTAGTTAATTAATGAAAGTGATTATGGGATGATTTATTAATTAAGGGTAATTAATTAAATGGTAATTAATTGGGGAGCTATTAATTAATATAATTAATTAAGGATAATTAACTAAAGAATAATTAAATAATTAAAGGTTAATTATTTAATGATTAAAAGATCGATTTAATCATTAATTAAGAATAATTAATTAATAATTTAAGGTTAATTAATTTATTATTAAAGGTTAATTAATTAAAATAATTTGTAATTAATTAATGTTAATTAACCAGGATTAGTGATTAATCTGGTTTAAATTAATCAGATGACTAATTGATCTTACCTATGGATATTTGGATTGTATTAAATGCCTTGAATTGTTTGATATCCTTGGTGTGTGATGTTTTGTGATATGAATTATTTTGATTTGAGCTGTGATAAATATAATTTATTTATATATGATGAATTTAAATTACTTATCTGTGAATCTATGAATGAAAATAAGCATTATGAGATTATACCGCTTATCGATACTGCTGTGATTGAATCTGTAATGATTAATAACGTTGCACTATTGTATAAAACCCCTGGACTACACTATACACACACAAATATGGATTTCACGAGGAAATCGATTAAGTCATAGTTTTTTGAATTTAATATTATTATATTCAAAATAGTTTTGTAAGTTGAATTTTAAATCCAAATGGTTTTGAAAATGGAATTGAATGGAATATGAAAAGCCTTTGAAAGGGAAGTTTTGAAAATGAAATTTAGTGTTGAATGAACTATATCTTGTTAAATATTATTTGAAACTATTCTGGAAATCATGGTTTGAAAGGTTTATACAATATATATAAATATGTAACATTCCCGTTTTAAATAAATTAAATAGATATTTGTTTGTTTATTAATATAAATGTATATAAATATGATTTTAAATAGAATTTCTAATTGGAAATTCAAAAATAAATATTTTGAATAATATATTAATTATAAATTTAATTGTGGATTGATTCGAAAATTTGGGGTAAAAATATACCAAAAGATTGTAAATAAACAAATTGATTTGAAAATTCAATAAATTATGAATAGAATTTTGATTTGGTATTTAAAATAAATATCTTAAAAATGAATTGGATTTAAAATTCTATATTTTAAATTTAATAGAAATTTGTTTTCTAATTTTAATATACATATATTTTGAAAGTTATGATTTGAATTTAATATAATGATTTTCAAAATCTATTTTTTTGAAATTCTATATGTGTATATATATATATATATATATGTTATATACATGTGTGTATATTTATTTATGTATAATTAAAATTTTAAAATCATTTTCCTTAAAAGGTTATATAAATGTTAACAAAGGAAAATTTATTTATTGAAATAAGAAAAAAATTATAATATAAAGTTATATTTAAATATTATTATTGTTATTTTCAAGTGTTAAAAGTATAATTTGATTTCAAATCATTTTTCTTAAAGCTTATTTAAAATGGTTAATATTCTTTTTAAAAATTTCATATGGTATAAATTTAGTTTATATATATATAAACCATAAAAATATGTTTCGTAATTTATAATAAAGTAGGGGTTTAAAACAAAGTTTTAAATTTATTTAAAACAAAGAATTAGTCATAAAAGTGCTTATATTTTACAAGTGTAAAAGAATTAATATCATATAATCACAAGTATTTATTTAACTTACAAGTGTTAATACAAAATGAACAAGTGGCAACTAATTTTTCTTTTAAATTTAATTTTAAAAGAACATTAACAAGTGTAGTTTAAAGAGAATATGAATGTAACAAGTGTCATACTTTATTTTTCTTTAAAATTAAAACGTAAATAATATGAATTAAAGAGTTAAACTGGGCTACACAATTCTATCAAATTTTCTCTTCACCTTCATTCTCAAAGTTCCAAATCTGGAAATCAAAGTATGCAATAGTGCCTGATCAAATTAAATTCAAACCTGATTTAATGCAAAGATCAGAGCTCAACTTCAACAAATTCAACAAAAGTAAATCAAAGTTTAAAAACAAATCTGGAAAAACAAAAGCAAGCTTCAGTTTTTAAATCAAAGATTCAACTCAGAACTAAAGCAAGTTCCAGGCAATTGAACAACTCAACAAATCAAATCCAAGTTTCAGCTTTAGATCATCATTTCCAGAACAATGCTTCTCTCTGTTTTCATTTCCAGGTTTTAGGCTTAAAAATTTGTTCTCTGCCTTCAAGCATCAAATCCAGGTGAGCAAACTGACCTGTTTGAAGTTGAATCTATTTATATATTGGAAGTTACGATAAATACATCAAGTTGTTATGATGTTCTGTGTGCATGCATGTCTGTGTGTATGTATATCTATACATAGGTTACTGCTCTGTTAAATTTCAGGCTCAAAGCCATTAAACAAAATGCATTTGCTCCTCATATAATCAATTATAGACTCTGATTTTTGGAAAGAAAATAATTGAAATAATGTAAATTTGTTTATAAAAATAGTTTCAGATAAATACAATTAGTAAATATTGTGAAAATTGAAATTTACAGTAAAACTATTATAAATCAGAAAAATCAAATATTTCAATTTTACAATCTGATTACATAATCATGTTCGTATTACAAAATGATGATTTTAGGTGAAGCTCTTATAATTTTTAACTTATAATGGTTGAGAATTTTTAAATTGAATGGAAAAGATATTTTTATCAAATTCCGACAAACCACGATGATTCAAAAATCGTGCTTGAGGTTGGGGGAAGTTTGGAGGATGTAGATCAAGGGAAAAATGGTGGGAAGTTTTTCTGATGATCATGGCGGCGATGCGGGGGAGTTTTAGGGTTTAGAACCCGCTTGCTTCTTGAAGTTTGGAACATAAATTCTTCAGCGACGTCGCATCGGAACGAACCGCACTAGGGGGAAACGTTGCTAGGGTCATCGGAGAAGTTCTGGTCAAAAGGGCTTGGTCGATGGTGGCCTGGGCCGTCGGGTTCAAGGGAATTTTTGATGGTGGTTGGGTTACAGTGGGTACTCGAACCTGCTCGATTTTGATTCCCAGTTAAATTCGATAATCTGGGTGTTTAGGTTCGTGGTTGTGGTCGTCGACGATATTCTGGTGGTCGTGACGGTGATCTAGGAGGCCGGAATGGATGTGCATGTGCACACTTGTTTTGGCTTGTCTAGAAATCATGAGATTAGGGAAGAAAAGATAGATCGGGTTCAAGCTCGGGTTTGTAGGCGTTTTGACTCGAAGGCGAGAGTGGGTGGAATTAACCCATAGTTGGTCTCGGGAGAATTCAGTAATGGCTCGTGTTTTTATTTGAATTGGATAAATTCAATAATTTTTTTAAATAAAAGTTAACCAAGTTTTTAAAATCTATTAAAATTAAGTTTTAAAGGATGATAAATCAAGTTTTTCAAAGTGAATTTATCAACAACGTTTTTAATAAATTTCCAAGATTTATTTCTAAAAGATTAAGATTTTTAAAATTTATTAAGATGGTTTCATAATAAATTTATCAAGATGATTAAATAAATTTTCGAGTATTTCCAAATATAATGAAACGGTGAAGGCAAGAGGTGATTAACCAATGGTTTCTCAAGAAATTTTATATAAAGTTAATGTTAAGTATTTAAGTAAATTAAATGATGTAATTAAGTGATAGTTGAGATAAATGATTTATCTTAAATATTTGGGGTCCTATTAAAAATGGTAATTAATTAACGGTTAAAGTTGATTAAGTGATTAGAGATGATCGCTTATTGTAAATAATTAAGGATAATTAATTTATGTGATTAATTAATTAAGGTAATTAATTAAAGGATAATTAATTAATAGTTAATTAATTAATGAAAGTGATTAAGGGATGATTTATTAATTAAGGGTAATTAATTAAATGGTAATTAATTGAGGGGAAATTAATTAATATAATTAATTAAGGATAATTAATTAAAGAATAATTAAATAATTAAAGGTTAATTATTTAATGATTTAAAGATTGATTTAATTATTAATTAAGAATAATTAATTAATAATTTAAGGTTAATTAATTTATTATTAAAGGTTAATTAATTAAAATAATTTGCAATTAATTAATGTTAATTAACCAGGATTAGTGATTAATCTGGTTTAAATTAATCAGATGACTAATTGATCTTACCTATGGATATTTGGATTGTATTAAATGCCTTGAATTGTTTGATATCCCCGGTGTGTGATGCTTTGTGATATGAATTATTTTGATTTGAGCTGTGATAGATGTAATTTATTTATCTGTGATGAATTTATATTACTTATCTGTGAATCTATGAATGAAATAAGCGTTATAAGATTATACCGCTTATCGATACTACCGTGATTGAATCTGTAATGATTAATGATGTTGCACTATTGTGTAAAACCCCTGGACTACACTATATACACACAAATATGGGTTTCATGATGAAATCAGTTAAGTCACAGATATTTGAATTTAATATTATTATATTCAAAATGGTTTTGAAAGTTGAATTTTAAATCCAAATGGTTTTGGAAATGGAATTGAATTGAATATGAAATGGTTTGAAAGGTTTATACAATATATATATATATATATATATATATATTATATGGGTTTAAAACTATTATTCTGGGAATTTGAATTTAGTTGAAATTAGAACTTGCCAATAGTACGGCAGTTCATTGATTCTCTGATTTATACTTTTAAAAACTATAACTTGTGTATGTTTGATCGGATTTCCCCGAAACGAAAACTCTTGTTTTCAAATGATAATAGCTTTCAAATTTAAAAAGGATTTCCAGTTTTTGTTAAAAGGGTTTCAAATTTGAAATGGAATTATTTGGAAACTATGAATAAATCTTTGTTAAAGATTGGTGAACTTTGTTTTCAAATTAAAGAGGATGTTAAAAATGTATCTTTTGTATAAAAGATTTGGAACTGAAATAGTCTTGAAAGCTATAATCTTTGTGAAAGATTGTTGGACTTTGTTTTTGAAATTGAAGAGGATCTTAAAGGTGTATCTTTGTATAAAAGATTTGAATCGTAAATAGTTTTGAAAGCTATGAATTAATCTTTATGAAAGATTGGTGAACTTTGTGAAGTGAATTTTTTTGTTTAAAGATTTGAAAATGGTAATTTGTTTAAACCATTTGAAGAAACTTTTGGGCTTTAAGTTGTGACATAACTGAGATCCCAATATCCATATGTTTTTAAAGATTGCGCTCATTATTCGGTTTAGCAGAGAGAGGACTTTGTGTCATATAAACCATTTCGAATAATGATACGATGTTATGGATTGCATTTGAAGACGATGGTGAAGACCAGATATTTTCGAAAGCGAAAGGATTACCTGTCGAATGTCTCTGCACCGGCTGATCCCCGGTATAGAGATTTGATCACCCTTTGTGATGGGGAGTCCGAACATGATTAGGGATTATCCGAATTGCAAGGGCTTCTTTGAAGTGCCTTCAGTTCTGTTCGAACCCGGAACAGACTTGTATGGATGTGTGTCTGATATTACACTTTGAGATGTAAAGCTGGTTTCTATCAAATACATTTCTGTTTGGTGGCCGAGAATTTATTCTCTTAGCTTAACAATCTTCTTTGAGAGTACGAGCTCAGAGGTTATGTAGTTGATGGTTACTAGTGATACATTCCTAATTTGGTAGTGTGGCATATGAAGTGCTGTTGATCATTTGTTGATCGAAGCATGGCTTTTGTGTAAAGCGTAGCTTTGTGGACATGACCTCGTCGGACCTTACAACCCAGAAATGGTCGAAACAGGAAAGATGCGGCAAGGTTACGAGGGTCATGCCCTTTAGGGTATGTCATTTCCTTCTGGAAAAGGGTGGTATCATGGTGTGGAACCCAGATATTTAACCTATGTGGTTACTGCAAATTTATTACTTTGTGGTTGTTGCTTTGTGGTTGAGGATCCTCGGATAAAGGTCGATAACGACTGGAGGATAGCATACTCGTGTCAGTAGTTATCTAGTTACAGAGGTAACCCGACCATGTGTTGGCACAGAGCTAGTTAAGTTCTCGGGACGTCCCTCTAGAGGAGGCGTACCCATGTGGCCCAGGAAGTTCCTTTGCCGGACCATTTGTTGAAAATCCAATCACCAATACGCACCTTGTACGGTTCTAGTTGTATAACCTGCCATTTACTTATGGTGGTGACCCACTGTTTAGATGGTAGCTATAGTAGGCATACAATAATGGTTGTATGCTGGCTAAGATTAATATTATACTTTCGAAAGATTTTCTGCACTATGCACTAATAATAATATCAAAAGGTTTTCGTTTATCAAGCATGTTTGACTATCATAGGGAGAAATCTCGTCCAATTATGCGTTTGCATTGTGTGTGTGGCGGGAGGCCTTATAGTAGTTTTGTTTTCCAAAAAGCATTACGGATTTCTTTTAAATTCTGTTGTTTGTTTTTGTTCAAGATAAACTGTTTTCGTTTGCTCATACCAGCCCCACGACTAACCTGGAGTTTATTGTTCCCTTTCTAAACTGTGGGTGCCCATAGTTTTCCACACGGGCGGCCTAGAGTTGGGATTTTCACATAATCAAATAGTAGGTGTAGATTTGATGGCATCTAGTTTTCGGATCTTGGCGATCGCATCGATGACCGACATTGCTTTATACAACGTAATGATGGTGGTTCGAGCTTTTGATTTGGAGCTTGGAGTCTTTGAGCTTTGGAATTACATCAGATTGTCTCTTTCTCTTGGAGTCATTGAAGATAGTATCTTTTCAGTTGCTGTTGTCTTCGCTATGGTCTTGTATCTTTGATATTGATATCAATTGTATCAGTGTGTTGTATCATTTGTGTATTAATAAAGTTATTGTTTTCTTTCGCTGTGTTGTTGTACTTAATGTGTTATAGGCTCCGGCGAACCAGATTCGACATTTGAATATGCGGCATTGGAATACGGGTGATGTATTCGGTGCTGATTTTCGAAGGCCGAGTTAGGGTCATTACAGAATTGCTAACCAAAAGTGACTTAGTAATCCTTCTTTTTGTTGAAAAGTTGTTTTTGTTTCAAAGTGGAGTGTTTTCAAGTTTAAATTTGTGATTTTGGTTTCAAAGTTTATTTTCACATTTTAAAAAAGACAAGAGTTCAAAATTAAAGTTTTAAAGCTTAGGAATCCAAATTTAAAAAAAAGTGAAATTACGTTTCCGTATAGCGATAGTCGCTATATGCGCACTTCGGAAAATCTAACTATTTTTCTAATCTAAACTTGTTTTAACTTAAAATCTTTTTAGAAAAGGATTTCTAACTTTAATTAAGTAAGAAATAATTATTTATTTATTCGATGATTGATTGATTGATTAATTAATAAAGGTAATTAGTACTTAATCATTTGTTAATAATGGTTTTTAAACTTAAGAGTTAATCTATTAAGTTAATCATGATTTGTTAGTTAATTATTATTTATTATTAATTAAAGATTAAATAATTAATTATTTAAGATAATTATTAATTAATTAATATTTAAAAGGGTTTTATTAATTAATCTTTGACTAAAGTTAATTATGTTTTAATAAGGTTTAATTGCCTTTAATTAGAGTTTAATTACTATTTAACAATGATTTCATTCTCATTTATAAGGGTATTAATTTATTTTAAAATCGCTTTGAGTTTAAGTAATCGATTTTATTTTAAAGAGTTTTCTTTTCAAATTTGTTTTAAATCAAGGGATTTCTGTGTCACTTACTCTTAAGTAACCCCATATGGTTAGGAAAACTAAATAACATTTATTAGCAGAGCAAAACATCATTCTGCTATTACAATTAATTTGGACATTTACTTAAGTTAATTGAAGGTTATGTGTTGATCCCTTATATACTTGTTGTTATGTGATGCCATGTTAAATTGGATAAACAAAATCAAAATAAAAGAACGATTATTGTTGCTAAGCCTCTTTTTGATTTTGTAAAGATGTATATTTCATTTTCTTTTTGATATGGTTTGACAGTTATTGCATTTTGAATAAGGTATTTAAAGAATGATTTTACAAATGGTTTCATAGAAGATGTTTTTAACTAATAGGGATGGTTTTCCATGTTATAAAAAGATGATTTTATAAAGAGTTTTGTAAAAGAATCTGGAAATTTATAAAGTTCTCCGGATAAGTATGTTTGAGCTTTTTTAAGCAAAGAAGGTCTCATAAATAAAGGAGATTATAAAATGGATTTTCTTGTTAAAGGAAGCTAATTTAATTTAGAGTTATTTAAGAAGTTGTTTAAAATATGAAAGATTTGCAATGAAGTTACATATAAATGATTTTGAATATTTATAAATGAGTTTTATAGATGAATTTGGAAGTTTGGAAAGTATTTTGAAATGTCTTTGGATTTTCAAGCAAAAGAGGTTTCATAATGAAATAGACTTGTTTGAAAAGGATTTATCGAAAGAAATATAAAAAGAAATAGAGATATAGTTTCTATAGACTGACCATTTAAAAATAGTGGTAGGAACATCCGTTCCACACTTAACACCGAGGGGATAGTGTATGTCCAATTTAAACAATGTTTGTTTAATCCTTTTTAACACTATTTGGAAGTGAGAAGTTATTCGCAAATGTTTTGTGAATATACTTATGTCAAAGAGATAAGTATATGAATGTTTTACACCAACATTTTGAAAAGAGATTAATTAAACAAAGATTAATTTTTAGGCTTAATGGTTACTGTAGATAAATAAATCTCAAATGGAATTAGTTGTTGTTTTTTATTTGATAATTAAATAACCAACTATCAAATATGAACCCAAAACGTAACTTTAGAAATATCTAGAAAAAACACATGAGTTATATGGCACGGTCATCTCCGATAATGTTATACTTTGTGCTAATTTAGAGATATCCTTTTGTGTGTTAATTTCGAGATGAAATTCTTTTAAGGAGGAAACTGCAATGACTCGTAATATAATCACCTTAAATACGAGTATTTAATATATTTTTAAATAACTAATTAATGGATTTTATAACTCTAATAAACCTCTTTTGATAATAACCGATGATGGTGAAGTTTTTTTTGGAATTTAGTTTATAAAAATAATTAGTTCAAAGAAAAATAAAAAATGTAACCAAAAATAGTTTTTCGGATTTTCAAATTTCATCATCTAAAAGTTGTCGGAAAACGTTGTGTACACTAAAATGTATACACACACACTCTTACATAATAACATATGAAATTGTTAAAGTTGAAATAGGTTTATATTTTTACTTAAGGAAATAAGGTTTGACTTTTCTTTTTAAAACTAAATAACCAAAAACGAAATAAAATGAAGGAAATGTCACATAACATGGCAACTCATCCTAGTACATACAAAAAGTGGTGAAATGATGGACAAGTGGGGGAGGTAGAGGTTGTGTGTGCTAGGGTAAGGGAGGAGGTGATGTGGCACAAAAATATGGAGGGTAAATGCATTTAGGGCATAAATGTAATTTTTCGATTTCATTTTATATAAAATCAATTTTCTTTCCTTCTTAATTCTCATTTCCATTTCATTCTTCCATTTTAAAACTTTATTTCTTCCATTTCAAGCTCTGTTATTATTTCCATGGCCTCCCTTTAAATCTTCAACTCAAAAACCTTTCTTTTTTTCGTTTAAATCCTTATACCTATTATAAAAACCTTCCTTTTACTCTCTACTTTACTTAGCATCCAGAAACAAGCCCAAAACATCCCCTCAAGGCCAAGACCGAGCCCACATCACCTGTCACGACCTGCAATTTTGCCGTCTTGATTTGCAAATATTTAATGCATTTTAAATATGAAAATAATTGGTTTTATAATTAAAATACAACTCTTTTAAATTATAACAAATGATGGTAAAATAGATTTGTAACAACCCAAAATTTTCCCGCTTTGTAATAGGCTATTCAAATATATTTTATTTAATCGATAAATGGTTTTATTAGCAAATAAACCTATTTCAATTATTTAATAATGATGGTAAAATAATTTTCAAAATTTGTTTACCACTGTAATTAGTTCAAATAAAAATAAATAATGTGATCGAAGAACTTTTTCCGAAATTTTGACTTTTCAACACCTAAAAGTCGTCGAGAACGTTGTGCACACTTGGTGCAACATACACACATTTTAATAAATTAGGATTAATATTAATTAAGCACAATTATGTATATTAATATATATATATATATATATACCTAAGCATGGATGTGACAAACTATGTTATAAAAGGCCTATATAGACATATAAACACACTTATATGTACACACACGCACACAAATCATCTCCATATTTTTAAGACATACATATCGAAGCTCTAGCATGTTGGTTTAAATTCATTTTGAATTATAAATTAGTTAGTAAGATTTTTAAAACTGAAATTTTAAGCGATTTCGAATTTTTTTGAAACCGTCAATTTAATCGATGCGTTAAATAGTGATCCGAGGCACAGTCTCGGAATTCGACGAAACTAGTTCCATTGGATCTGTAATAGTGTATTATTATCGGATTCCAAATTTCTTAGCGTTTGGAGTTATTGTTTGATCGTACGGGATAAAAACGTGTTGAAATTAATATCGAAATTTAATATAATAATTGGGTCCAAAAGCTATCTTCTCCATACGATCGAATTAGGACTCGAAACCTTTTATATTGCGTTCGGGATAGGGATATAACATTATGAACCCCCGGCCGCATGCCTCAATAGGAGGTCGAGATTTCACATATGTGATTCGAGATATTTAAAACTAAAAATAAATAAATATAATCGTCAGATCAAAGGAACAGTTGAGCCAACATATCCATCAGTCGACCTTCCCTTCTCTTTTCACTTTAAATCGATAAATCGACCACTGCTTTCTTTTTAAATGAAATTTCCCTTATCTCTTTGGATCTATCAAATGAAGTCAAACAAACTCAAAAATGGCGATCCTATTCCCTTCCTTCCTCTTATAAATCATGTATATTTCTATTTCCCTTCCTCTTTCATTAAATCGAAATCGAGCAGAGTAAAGATCGCGTGTACTCCTTTCTCCCTTCTTCGATTGAAATATACTCAGAAAAAAAGAGGGAAACAAATGAAGTCGAGCTGCGTTCTGGTAGAGGCGAAGTTGGTTCTATCGCGCACGAGAGGTTGAGGCATGTGGAGGCGGTAGTGGTTCGTGGGTGGTTGGAGAGGCGAGCGTTTCTGGCATCGGTTGAGATCGTGTGTAGACATAGTACGGGAGGTGCACGATGTTGGTTTACTCAGGATGGAGTATGCTCGACTTCGGCTTAGGGTTAGTGGATGGTAATGTTGGAGTGTTGGTGGTTGTAGCGATGCTGTGGTGATGGAGATGTTTGAAACTGGCAACGTAAAGTTTGGCACTGACAAGGAGATCGAAGGAAGCATTATGCTAGGACCATGTATAGTTATTTTTTTGTAGATTATTAAGGTAATTTAATTAGTTTAAATAGTTTTAAATTTTGAGTTAATTTTAATTTAATTTAGTCATCTCGATGTTAATAAAATTCATCAGTTGCTTGTACGAGGTCTAAAATTAACGTAGTAAGTCACGTTGGACTCGTGGCATAAATACTACAATGGAATAAATTTGGGATTGGAACGAATTGCAATTATAAATAAAGGTGAGAAAATTCTCACTCATTTGGAATACTAGAATTTATTTTAAATAGTTAAATAAATTGTTGAATGCTGGTTGTATTTATAAATTTTTATCTGTTGGATGTTATATATATATAGTAATATATATACTAGTATTTGGAGTGATATTCCCGCACGTTATAGCGAATGAGACCCTATGCGCCCCGTATAATAGCGGATGACCCTGTATACCCGCGATATCCCCCTCGAAGTGGGATTGGTATTTTTATGTTGTATTAACATTTGTGGATGTAGAAAAACAGGTTGGAGGGATCCAGCTGGATTCCTTAAATATATTGTTTATTTTTCATATATAGTGATATATGATGTGCGTAGATAATTTATTATAGATTATTGCGGTAATTGGAATTATTGGATGCTATTGTAGCACTTGCCTGAATTTTGGTATTTTAAATACCATAATATTATATTTTGGAATTTTAAAGGATTTAAAAGGAGAATTTGAATATAAAAATATTTATACCAAAGTTTGGATTACTTAGGTAAAATAGTAAATTGATTTTTGGGTTGTATTTAACTATTCATAAAAATATTTTAAAAAGAGATTTTTAAAATAATTTAAATAAAGGATTTTTAAACGATGGATTTTTATAACGATATTTCTGGAAAATATGGAAAGAAGTTGAAATCGATATTAAAGATAGATTGGCAGAAATGAATATAATTTGTAAGAAATTGAATTTATAAAATGGAATTTATAAATTTGATTATTTTAATTAAAAGGTGTAACTCCGAGAAGTTATATATTTATAAACGATGTTATAAATAAAGAAAATCGATAACAGATGAAAATTTGGGAATATAAAATTCATAGAGTGAATTTATATTGAAATATGGAAATATGGTGAGAAAAATAGCGAATACTATTTTTGGAAGTGAAAACAGTTAAGGAAATCAGAATGGAAGTGATGTAATGTGATTCGAGCGGAATTTATAAATTTAATGGGTTACGTGGTTTAAAAATTTTTCTTTTAATTTTAAGAAGTTAGGTTTGTTTTTAAACGGAAAATTTTATTATTTAATACTATGGAATTTAAAACTAAATGGGATTGAAATACTTTGGTGAGTAGATTTTCAAATATTCAGTATTTATTTTAGTAAATTCTAACTTTTAAAATTGGCTTTGAAAATTTGTTTGTTTATCTAAAAATGAGTTAGCGATGTTTATAAAAGTGGTTCGATATTTTAAATAAATTACTTGAACATGTTTTAAAAATAAATTATTATTCTTTTAAATACTTATATATATATAGAGTTTTGAAGTGATTGAAAAATTTTATGTATAAATTCTCTCGAGATTAGTAAATGAGGTTTTTAAACGGATATGATTTTTAGGGAAGGAATTTTATAAGGGATTTGGAGGAAATGAAATTTCAAAATGTTGAATATGGAAATTTGAAAATGAAATCCAAATTTACAAAAGAAGATATAAATTGTTAAATGGGGCTACAAACAAGTACATTGGGTTTTGGAAATTGGAAAGGGAATTTATTGGTGATTCCATAGACTTATGAGATAAGCTATGAAATATTCTCTTAAGTGTTGGTATTTGAAAAGATTTTGAAAAATAAGATATATAATATTTTTCCTAATTATAAAAATTGAAATTTGGAAAAATTTCTAAGTGTCGTGATGGTTTGAAAATATCCTGTTATGGATTTAATTATTTGAAATTGTTTTCAAATATTGGAATATGGAAAGGAATTTCAATATACAACTTAGTAATGATATTTTGAAGTAAATGTTTAAAGAATTACGAAATAAGGCCTAGTGTCTACTTATGGATGTTTATTGATAGTAAATAACCGACTATCAATATTGGCCAATTTCGTTAATCGTTTCGAAGAGATCGGGAGCGGATTTAATCATTCGAAAACCACTTGGATCCGGTTTAAACGTTATGAGTGAATAACGTGAAGATGATGAAGACAGTGATTTGGTTTGTTCAGACCCAAGACAACTTATATGGATGAATACTATCAGAACATCGTCATTGGGGGACGATGAGCATTCTAAGTGGATTTTTTTTGAAAGATAACGCTTGGCCCTAAGCCTCATCAACCAGGAATGACTAAAACAGGAGAGATGCAGCAAGGCTAAGTGGGTCGCATCCAATTAGGGTATGTTATCACCTTTCTAGATATCCTCGGAAACCTATGTGTTATAGATATGGTTGTGCCAGAAAGAAGGAGCGCTCGATTGTAAGGGTGGGAACACCCGGGGTGATAACATGTTCGGTCTATCCGGATTAGAGCTAGGCCGGTCTTGTGTAGCAGGGGATCTCGGCGAGGTACTCGGTACATTGTTTTTGAGGTGTACTATGATGACCGGTACCCCAGTGCCCCAGTCATTGTATGGAATCCATTTTCCAATACGAGCCTTACGGTTTTGTTTGTAGAGCCTAGTATGATAGAATTTAATTAATGTAACAATTTCGGCTATCTGAATAGGTATTTGTAATTAGACACTATTATAATATCAGTGGATTTTCTATAAAATGTTTTGGTTATCGTAGGGGAAAAACCCATCATGTTTGTATGTGACGCGGTCTTACGGGATACCTTTTTTTTCAAAGGATTTTGTTAAATCTAATAATCCAAATTGAGTGTGTTTTCTCACGCTGGTTTTCCAGACTGACTCGGGTGTTATTTTATTATAATGCTCGGGTCAGACCGAGTATTACAAATTCAGGTTTAAATGCTATGAACCTCAGAGACGAGCTGGTGGAGTACAAACGTATATGACGTACTTGGTTATTTCTGCTGTGTGTGAGTTATGTATATCAGGGAAGGTGATTTACAACTGTTTGGATTGATGTATTGATTATGTACTGTAATGATTGTAAGTATAAACAATTACAGATTCTTTTGTATAAAAATATGATATTATATATTATAATTTGATTCGCTGCATTTGTGAGATTCCAAGTTTGTTGTTCTATTTTCCGCTACCTTTTTCTTCTTTTTTACCCTAGTTATTCGCTCTTTCGTACAATTTGGGTTGAACAAGAGTGAATTATTATCAACACAAAGGGTACGGAATCGCGAGTCGCTACATTTGATATCAGGGCTGAAGGTTAAGCGAGAACCTTGACTCTGGTGGGATTACTCATTAGAGATAGGGTCAGTAGAACCTTAAAACGAGTTTGAGAGTATTAATAGATATGAGCGCGTATTTGTTAGTGAATATAAAATGGTTTATATTGTGTTGATTTATTGGTCGAGTGGTATATAAATTCCGACCGAATAGTGGGACGCCACTTAAATCGATTGAATTTTCTAAACACTTAGACTCGATAAATTGACACAGTATGGTTTTGAAGCAGGTAAATGAAATAATTTTACCCGAACTATATTCTGATATAAAGGAAAATAATTTTCTGCAAATTATTATAGTGGTGTGTTTGGTTGTTATTATAATCAAAATAAGATTATAAAATTGGAAATGGCTATATATAACCAAAGGGAGATTGTATAAGTATGAATAATACAAATGAGTTAAAAACTACAAATGGGTTCAAACTAGAATTTGGAATCCTGGAAATTTTTAGAAGTATTATCTGAAGTGTTTGAATATAAATAATATTATTATTATTTTGAAGATATTTTTGAATATAAAAATGGTTTTAAATGGATTTTGGAAGTGATATAGAACCGAACTCACTTTAGTCATTGGAAAATGATCCTCGTGATGACTGTAGCATCATCAGTGTTCATTTTCGAGTTTCTAGGTGACAGATTGCTTCCGTAGTAAATTGGTATGGAGATTTTTGGTGAAAACAAGTGTTGTTTTGGAAATTCCGAAGGGAAATTGTTTTGGAATGGAACCAGGTGAATTTTGATAATCCAAGAAAGTGGTTTGTTAAACCAAAATGAGTATAAATTACATATTTGGTTTCAAAATGATTTGAAGTGAAACCGTGTATTTGAATTTTGGAATCCTTATTTAAATGTTTTAGACAGTACCAGGAAATAAGTTTTGAACTTATAAGTGGAGAATGATGTTAATAAGGAGGGAATCGTGAAAAATTGAAGTTAGAATAAATTTAAAATCAGAAAGTTAACATGGAATTCAATTTAAGTTAGGATTGGATAAATTAAATTTTAGAAATTTAAATTGACTGGATTTGAAATGAATTAGTGTAGTGTCTTAAAGAAATGGGAGTTAACTTAAGCGAAGTAATTGGAATATATAATGAAATTGAATGAATTAATAATAAATTTGTTTGGAGTGAAATTAATTTAACTCGAATATAGTTTTTAAATGTTGGTTAAAAGGAATTGAAATTTAAATAAAAAGGAGAATTGGATTTGAATCGTATGGAATTGAATTAAATATGAAAATGTGAATTATAAAGTGGCTATAAAGTTATAAAATTGGATTGGATTAGAAATAATATCGAATGGAAGTACATATAAATTTTGAGTTGTGAAATAATTATATAACCGTATGGTTTAAATCTTGAATGAAATAAAATTTGAGTGGAAATCTGGAATTGTGAATAAATAAATTGGCATAGCTTATAAAAATTGAAATTAATGGAATAAAAATATACTTGGGCTATAAATAAATGTATAATCTCGAGTAAAAAATAAAATGTGAATATATTCGAGTATTGAATTGATGAAAATGTGAAAAATAAGTTGTGTGGCTTATAAAATTGAAAGTGAAATAGAAAACGCAAAATAAAATTATTTGATATTTTGGTAAGGGAAATAAATCCAGACTTGAATTATGAAATGAATACGAAACTCAAGAAAGTTAACTGAAGTGACTTTTTAAATAAAAATCAAAAATTGAATGTGGAACTTGAGTATAAATTAAATTCGACAAAATATAGGCGAATTTAATATAATTGGAAATATCGTCGAATGAAATGGAATTGGATTGATGTAACAACCCGCATATTTAACGATTTTATATTTAAATGTTTGATTTAAATATAGCGTCGTTATTCGGATTTTGGGGTCCGAAATGTTACTTTCTGCAAATGGTTTCGAGCTTGTAGTGTTGAAGTGGAGTGTAGTTGGTTGATTCCTTGCAATTGTGCTTCTTCATCTTCTTTGTTTTGTGTAAAAGGTGAGTTTTGAACTCACATCTACTTCTCTTGATTTCATTGATGTTAGGTATGAATTCCTAACACCTTGTTCATATGCACTTGCAATTGGTTTGGGTTGAATTGGGGAATATTCCAATTTTTAGTTGAGAAATAAAATGAAATGAAGATGAAATGAAGAGAAGGGTTGAGCTAGGGGTTATGTGAGCTAGTGGGCTGAACCCAATCCCAAACCCAATAGGAAAAGTAGCCAAAATTTCACAAACTCCAAACATATCAAAGATTATACTCAAAAAGATCGCAAACGCCATTTTGGATTCAATGGAAATGGTTTCGAGCTCCAATTCGGCCATTTGCAGAAAGTAACATTTCGGACCCCAAAATCCGAATAACGACGCTATATTTAAATCAAACATTTAAATATAAAATCGTTAAATATGCGGGTTGTTACAATTGAAATGATGGCGATGACTTGAGTTATAAATAGATTCAATTGAAGTGTAAATAAATTGAATATGACTTAGGATATTAATTAAATGAATTTGAGTGTGGAATTAAAAATTTGAAGTGGGTTGAGTGGAAGAACTAATTAAATAAATTAGTAAATGGAATGGAATTGACTGAATAAAAATCAATCAAAAATGGAAATGGAATTTTATTTCAAATGGAAAAGTACTTAGGGTTAAAATGATTTAAGTAAATGAATTAACTTAAGTAAATATTTTGAATGGAAGCATGGCTTAGACAAATTAGTGAAATGGTTATTTAATCAAGTAGCATGGAATGGTTTCGAGCTTAATAGAGTAGATTTGAATGTAATGAATGTGAATATGAATGGAATTTAGTTGAACTGAGTGAGAATAAATTTGAAATAGGATAAAAATGAAATATAAATAGATTTGGAATCAATTTAAAATAGCTATAAACTGAGATGGTTGTTTTATTAAATGAATAGCGTCGAATTTGCATAGAAAAATTGTTGTTCGACACAAACAGAAGTAAATAAAATTCTAAGAATAAACAGAAAGTGAATAAAATTGAGGTTTAAATCAATTTAGAATGGATATGTGTAACAACCCTGTATTTTGTGATTATTTTAAATTTTTATTTTAATTATTTTAACTGAAATTCCTGATTTAAAAACTTTATTTTATTTATTAAAATGGATAAATTTTGTTATTTCAAATATAAATTTTGTTTTCTATGTGAATTATAATTCCAAACATGAATAAATATAATATTTTACAAAAAAGCTGATTTTGGTCAAAATGGTCAAACTTTGACTTTTAAATTTAAAATTTAAATATTTGAATTTTTAAATTTTATCTTTTACTATGAAATAGATTTAATTTCAAGAATACTGCCTTTTGTTTCGTTGAAATCAGATTAATATTGTGAAAGTTATGCTTTTTACAATATTGTGTGTAAATTGTTTTATTTAACAAATTTGTTTATTTTAAATTTATATAAATAATATCTTTGTTTGTAAAATTATGTTCTAATTTGTGTAACATGATATGTTATGCATATATTTTATGTAACAGCCTAAAATTTTAATAAATATTTTTATTCATTTTATTTAAAAAAAAACTTTGGTGTTTAATTTTTTAAAAGTTTGAATTTTAGAATTTTCCTGAATTGGTTATAAATCATTTGCCCAATTTTATTTAATATAAACAATTCCTAGAATTTTAGATTTTGGGTTAAATGTTGACTCTAATTGAAACTTTAAATTTTAAATTCTAACTTCTAATCTTTATTTAAATTGTATATATTTACAACATTTGTTCCGTTTTTCCATTTAATTTGGACATATACTTTGTGAATTAAGTAATAAACAATGTTGAAAAAAGCAACTAATCTATATGTTTTATTGTATATCTTCTACATCCGTTTTCTTAGTTAATTAATAAACAAATCAAATGGATATATAAGAAATCAATTTTTTTATGTTGAGTAATAAACAAAGTTGTAAGTAGCAATTAAATTATACGTTTTATTTGATACGTTTTATATCCGTTTCTTGTTTATTTCTCTGATGTTTATTTATACGGTACGTTATTTACTGAATTATTATTTAGCATATATTTTATTGAATGAATAGGAAACAAATAAATATAAGATACGTTACTTTGTTATTTATTTTGGGCATACGTTTCAATTTATTTATTGCCTTTATAATGCACACCCCTTTGATTCCATACTAGCCATTCAAATCAAAAGCCGCCTATTTGCCTTGCAATTCACGTATAACATTTCATCTCATTCCACTTTTCCATTTGCTTCTCTTGATCTAATAGGAATAAAATCATTAAATTTCTCTAACGTTTCAATTATTTATTTCCTGTCGTTCTTCCCTCTAAATCAACGTGAAACTTCTCTATTAAATACAAACTCACGTACAAATTTCTTTGCCGCATCTCATTTGATCATCTTCTCGTGTGAAGCTTGCTCCTCTGTAAGTAATGTCTCTGTGTGTGTGTGTGTGTGTGTGTGTGTGTGTGTATATATATGTATATTTCATTTTCTTTTTTCTTCTTCCTTTTGCCTCGTTTTGGCCATGATTTCTTCACATATTTGCACGCTCTCCACTCTAGTGCCTGGGCCATCACCTCCACCACCTCCTACTCATCATCATCAACCACCTATCACATCCTCGTCCTCTGACTAGATCTGTCCATACCTTCCTCATGACCAAAAACTCCACAAAAATGTTGCAAACTCCTTAAAACATACCTAACTGAGCCTAGTGTTCATCACCATCACCTTGGATTGCCTTGGCCACCTTCCCATGCTCCACCACCACCATGATATGACCATTTACCCTCATCCTTACCTCTGTCCAGATCTGAAACATGTCATGGCCAAGCCCTAGGACCATGTAGCCGAGCCCAAAAGTTGGCAAAACCCCCCACTATGTTGCCTTGTCTCCTCACATTCATGTGTTGTGACTCCTTTCCACTTCTATCACATGTAGTCATGCCTCCATAGACTCAAACCTGATCCAAAACCATACCAAACCCGACCAAATTCACCCCCTAGGCCGAGCAAGTAGATGTTGAAAGCATGGCAAAAACTATTGTGTTCAATTTGCTTTAATTTCAAAGTTGTTTCAAATTCAACGTGTATTGAATTTATATTTATATTTGGTTTTGTTTATGGGTTGTGACAAGATCATTAGCTTGGTTCTCTTCCACTTGAATCTTTTGTCATGTCATCATGCCTTCTGGAATTTATTCGTGTTGTTTGTTTTGCTAACTCCAGCATAAACATGAGTAATTCACACATGACATATGTACTTATATAATTAGTAAATTGACACCATGTGAATCTGTAGATTTTATTATCATGTTATACCTACCTGTGTTATAATTATATAATGTTAATCCTATTTATTTATCTGTCACATCATCTGTACTGCTATATGTTATTACCATTTAGTTTATTTTGATCATCACTGTAAGTTCCCTATTAGTATAGAAATCACTATGGGTTGAAATGATACAAACCCGAATAGACTTTAGAATAGGGAGAAATCATTATGGGCTGAATGATAGGCCTAAGTGATTTTTATTTATTTGTATTTGTTTTGGGATTGCCGGTTTGAAATAATCAAAACCCGAAAATTTTACTGATTTCGGATATAAATGATAATTTCCGTATCACTTGATTTAGGTGTAAAATATTATCCGAACCCGTGTTTGATTTTAAAATATGATTTCTTATAAATTTCATGTATTGTAAATGAAAGAGAAAAATAAAAATATGAAATTTGACTTATATTGGATTTAAAATGGTTAAGCAGTGATTTTCTAACAGGATAAATGATATAAGTTAATAGATGGTTTGAGTTGTAGTGTGAAAGTTTGATTAACTTAATAATGGGAATTTAAGTAAAAATGGAATTATAAGATAAACTTGGTAATTAGTATAATTGATGCATGAATTGGATAAATATAAAGTGAAAGAAAATATCAAGTTATTTGTAAATAAAGTTAAGCAACTTACAGTGTATTTTGAATTTAGGTAATTAGTTTAAAATGTTAAATCAATGGACAGTTAAATGTAAATTTTGGAATTTAACTTAATTTGGAAATGTGAAATTTGGTTTGAAATTAAAGGTTAAGTTAAGAAATTAAAAATGGAATTTAAGTTATATAAATAAAATGGAAATTAAGTTATAATTGGAAAATGGTAATAAAAATCTAAGTGTTAAGAAATTTGTTAAAATGTGAAGAATAAGAAATTGTACACTTGAATTTATTAAGTGAACTATTGAAAATTTGATTTTATTTATAGGAATTTACTTTATAAAAATCATAAGTTAAAGGTATTTTAATGAACATTTTGAGTGTGAAAATATGATTTTTATAATGTTTAAAGGGTTAAAATCAAAGTTTATTTGTGGCTGAAATTTCAATATTTGAAGTGTTTAACTGAATAAATGAACTCAAAAAAGGCTAAATTTTTGGGAGTTGAATATTTGATTTGAAGGAATAATGACTTCACTTTTTAATGGTTTAAATGAATGATTTTGATTTGGAACTATAAATCATTTTGAAATTTATAACCACGGGTATGATGTTTTGTGTGTCATGTGATTTCCTTGTGATTATTTAATGCACACCTTTGGTTTTAAGAGTGTGGCTAGAGGTGAGCGGTTACTGCAGCTCTACGTTACCCTAGTCACAATTACACTGTTATTTGCATTGTTTACTTCAATATGGATATTTCTAGGATAGTGGTTATTACTACTTAATTGATGGTTTGACCAATCCTTAAAGGATGGGCGACCCCAAGCATCCTTTAAGTTATTGTGCATTGCTATTGTAGTTCACTTGAGTTAGTTTACATTGTATTAGTATGTATGTCCTGACTCGAGTGTTTGTGTTTTACTTTACACTCAGGTCAGCCTGAGAATGACAGCTTTGGATTCACTTTCTGGAGCTAGAGTTTAGCTGGAGCTTATCTGTCTATCTATTCCTCTACTTCTTCTAGTTAGTTCCTATTCGGTATATGTCTCTGTATTATTGATTTATGTATCTAGACTTCTATTGTATCCATTTTTAAACTATGATATTTTGTATATGTTTTGAGAGTTTGTATATAGTAGCTTCATGAACTGCTATGGTATTTTATTTCCGCTGCGAGTATTCTGATATTTCTGTGTCTCTGATTTTGTGAATGATTTTATTTTTTCCAAATCTTATTACAACATATTATTTTGAATTATTTAAGTCTGTCATGTGTAGATTATTGGCGATTTGAATGGTACAAAATAGTGGGTCATTACAATTTAGTATCAGAGCTTTGGTTTTAGGCAAACCTTAGCTTGAGGAGCAAAAACTCATTAGAGATAGGGTAGAAATACCCTAGAATGAGTGAAATCAATCTCAGAATCATTTCTTTGTGAGAGAACGGATTTTCGAAGTATAAAATGATTTTCGAATGAGTTTGAAGGATTTTTAAAGATTATTTTGGTATAAATTTTCTTATTTTGAAATCAAGATTTTCTAAACTTTATCCCTTCTATATCCACCTTGTTAGTAATCTCTTGGTTAGGATTCTTATCGATTAGGATTCCTTGAACTTTGGAACGCTCCCACTTGTTCTGAAATCTAGTCTTATCTTCTCTATTTTATCCTTTTGGTTTATGGCATTCCGTAACTCCACTTTGAATAACCTCTATAAAGGTGATTCCGCAAATCTTTGAATGATTTATAAAGGGATGAAACTCCTTTACAATTGGCATTGATTCATCGAAGAATTCCGTATCCTCGGTTTAAGATGCTATCTATCTTCTTCTCTACCTGGATTCTATCTCTAGCGATCGAATGTCGATTTGCCTTAGATTTCCGCATTGATTATATTCCTGAGGACACGGTTGACCCAGTTAAGGTCGCCCGTGATTTATTTAAGCTTATCCATCTTCTATTTGATAATTTAATTATCTTATCTTCGTTTGAGCTTATCTTTGAACCACAAATTCTATTTGAGAAGAGTTTCCTTAAATTTGAATCTCTGTTTGTTTTGAAATCCATCCTTGAATCATCCCTTAGAAATTTGTGTTTGATTGTATTTTTGAAATTGTGCGTACATCGAAACTATTATTTTGATAAGGATGACCACATTTTATATATCTAAGTTATTATTTTGATAAGTATGATTTTATCCAATATATAAAAGTGGAAATGTTTTCGATAAGGATTATATACCCTTTAAAAAGTAGATTTTGAAAATTTGAAGATTGTATAAGAAATTTGTTTGTATAAAAATGATTCATAACTGAAGGGTTTTGAACTTAAATTTAAGAGATTGAACTCCGGTATTTTGAAATTTGGTTTTGAGATTTCGAAAAATATAGTAATACGATTTGAAAGTATTTTTCGAATAAGAAATGTTTCAAAAGAGTTCAAATGAATTCCAATGATTTAGAAGAAATTTCAATGAAGTTTTCAAGAAAATAGTAATCCAGAACTCACTTTTGTCGTTGTAAAATAATTTCGGTGATGAGTGCGCGCATCATCGACATTGATTTTCGAGTTTCAGAGTGAGGGAGAGGCCACTGTGGTAGCTTTGCTATGCGAGTGATTTTGTGAAGCCATTTTGATTTCAAAATTTCCAAAGGATGATTTGATTTTCGAAAGATATATGTATATATATTTGAAATGATTTGAAGTGAGCCCGGTGTTCAGTCCTCGACTTTCGGATTTGATTTAGTATAGCGCTATTTATAAAAATTGATTTACTGATTTGATGCTAATTTCAAACTCTTGGATTTGAAATTTGATTTCACCGACTATTTTGAAGGTTCGAACACTTCCAAATCGAGGTTTAATTTTCAAAGCTAATAAATTTCGAAGAGTATAAAATAATTGATAAAGTATATAAGTTTAGTTTTGTATGTTAAAGTATGAAGAGTATGACTTCAATAAATTTGAAACTTTTGTTAAGTAAATAATTTGCAAAAGGAAAATTGGATCTTTCAAATAGAAATGAATAGTTTAAAGGTTTAAAAGGGATGTAACCATTTTGGCTATAATTGGTTTTGAGAAAATATTTGGTTTCGAAAATAGATTGGAATTTAAAAACCAGTATTTATATGATGATTTTTAGAAATAAATATGTTTGGCAGAAATTATATTGATTTGGAAATTTGGATTATTTTCTAAACCTATTATTTTTGAAAACTTTGAAACTGAAGATATTTAATTTGGAAGAAATGATTTGGTGAAATCATATATGATTTTGAAACTGAATTGATTTTGAAATAAATTGAAATTGAGAACCTTATTTTTTAAAATACTTGGTTTGGGAGTGGTCGAACTTATATAAAATGAATTTGTATAAGTATGAAGTTGATTTGAAAACTATTGATTTGAAAGGTACTCAATTTGGAAAGAGAAATCTTATATAATCGAAGTCTATATAAGTATGAACTGATATATTATTTATTTTGGAAAGTATTCGATTTGAAAATGAAATCCTATATAATGGACTTTATATAAGTATGACATTTGAATGTGATTTGAAAAGGTACTATATTATTCATATTTTCGAAGTAAAGATATGGAAAGTGCCTTCTGCTTGATATCCGCTCTGTGGCCACATTGTGGATTCATTCTATCAATATTATTCTCTCTGATTTTTGGTTTTCCGGATGTGATCCTTGAGTGTCCCACCGTGGCGTAGCCCATGGTTTTTTTTCGAGCGCGACTGCATAGCGTAATTTGCCTGGCTGAGATGGCCTAGGGGTATGGATTGTTTCCTGGGGGATCCAGGCGTAATCATTGTGTATCCTGTGAACTATGTAGGTCGCATTAGTAGCGAAATTCGCCTGACTGAGATGGCCTAGGGCTACAGATTGTTTCCTGGGGGATCCAGGCGTAATCATTGTGTATCCTGCGGTCTACTAGTCATCATGGCGGAACTCGCAGGGCTGAGAAATCTTACGGATATGGGTTGTTTTCTAGGGGATCCAAGCGTAATCATTGTATGTCTGCGAACCATGGTTAGACAAAGGTTTTGGTTTGGTTGTTTTGTTTGGATTGTACTTTCCATATCTGTTTTTAAAAGTTGTTCAAGTATTTTCACTGGGTGTTGAAACAAGTCTACTAAGTACCTGGAGAATTCTAGCTTTGCGCCTGATCAACGCATAGCCAGAGCCTGCAGGAACAAGGATAAACTCGTTAAGACATCGAGTTATAAAAGTATTTTGATAAAGTATTATATAAAGGATATTTTTATCATTTACTTTACCTTTCTAAATAATTAAAATTTATATAGCTTTAAAATAATGGTTCATCCTTATCTTTCAATCTATTTTTTTCCCTTCTAGTTATTCCTATTCTCCACCTTGTTAAACTTACCTATAACAACAGTTATCAGGTATAATTTCAATCTTCTTGTCATCTTGTCTTAATCTTATTCCATTTTTATTTTTTTTGTGTTTTCCTATACCTCATTCCTTTTCGGGGACGAAAAGTTATGAGTAGGGGAGAGTGTAACAACCCTGTATTTTTTGATTATTTTAAAATTTTATTTTAATTATTTTAACTGAAATTCCTGATTTAAAAACTTTATTTTATTTATTAAAATGGATAAAAAAATTTATTTCAAATATAAATTTTGTTTTCTATGTGAATTATAATTCCAAACATGATAAATATAATATTTTACAAAAAAGTGGATTTTGGTCAAAATGATCAAGCTTTGACTTTTAAATTTAAAATTTATATATATGAATTTTTGAATCTTATCTTTTATTATGAAAATAGATTTAACTTCGAGAATACTGCTTTTCATTTCGTTGAAATCGGATTAATATTGTGAAAGTTATGCTTTTTACAATATTGTGTGTAAATTGTTTTATTTAACAAATTTGTTTATTTTAAATTTACATAAATAATATCTTTGTTTGTAAAATCATGTTCTAATTTGAGTAACATGATATGCTATGCATATATTTTATGTAACAACCCAAAATTTTAATAAATATTTTTATTCATTTTATTTTAAAAAACTTTGGTGTTTAATTCTTTAAAAGTTTGAATTTTAGAATTTTCTTGAATTGGTTATAAATCATTTGTCCAATTTTATTTAATATAAACAATTTCTGGAATTTTAGATTTTGGGTTAAATGTTGACCCTAATTGAAACTTTAAAATTTAAATCCTTACTTCCAATCTTTATTTAAATTGTATATATTTACAACATTTGTTCCGTTTTTCCATTTAATTTGGATATACTTTTTGAATTAAGTAATAAACAATCTTGTAAAAAGCAATTAATCTATATGTTTTATTGTATATCTTCTACATCCGTTTTCTTAGTTAAGTAATAAACAAATCAAATGGATATGTAACAAATCAATTTTTTTTATGTTGAGTAATAAATAAAGTTGTAAATAGTAATTAGATTATACGTTTTATTTGATACGTTTTATATCCATTTCTTGTTTATTTCTCTGATGTTTATTTATGCGGTACGTTATTTACTGAATTATTCTTTAGAATATATTTTATTGAATAAATAGGAAATAAATAAATATAAGATACGTTACTTTGTTATTTATTTTGGGCATACATTTCAATTTATTTATTGCCTTTATAATGCACACCCCTTTGATTCCATACTTTAGCCATTCAAATCAACAGCCGCCTATTTGCATTGCAATTCACGTATAACATTTTATATCATTCCACTTTTCCATTTGCTTCTCTTGATTTAATAGGAATAAAATCCTTAAATTTCTCTAACGTTTCAATTATTTATTTCATGTCGTTCTTCCCTCTAAATCAACATGAAACTTCTCTGTTAAATACAAACTCACGTACAAATTTCTTTACCGCATCTCATTTGATCATCTTCTCGTGTGAAGCTTGCTCCTCTGTAAGTAATGTCTATATATATATATATATATATATATATATATATATATATATATATATATATATATTTCATTTTCTTTTTTCTTCTTCCTTTTGCCTCGTTTTGGCCACGATTTCTACACATATTAGCATGCTCTCCACTCTAGTGCCTTGGCCATCACCTCCACCACCTCCTCCTCATCATCATCAACCACCTATCACATCCTCTTACCAGATCTGGCCATACCTTCCCCATGACCAAAAACTCCACAAAAATGTTGCAAACTCCTTAAAACATGCCTAACCGAGCCAAGTCTTCATCACCATCACCTTGGATTGCCTTGGCCACCTCCCCATGCTCCACCACCACCATGATATGACCATTTACCCTCAGACTTACCTCTGTCCTGATCTAATACATGTCATGGCCGATCCCTAGGACCATGTAGCCGAGTCCAAAGGTTGACAAACACCCTACTATGTTGCCTTGTCTCCTCACATGTGTTGTGACTCCTTTGCCACTTCTAGCACATGTAGCCGTGCCTCCATAGACTCAAACTTGATCCAAAACCACACCACACCCAACCATATTCACCACCTAGGCCGAGCAAGTAGATGTTGAAAGCATGGCGAAAACTATTGTGTTCAATTTTCTTTAATTTCAAAGTTGTTTCAAATTCAATGCGTATTGAAATTTATATTTATATTTGGTTTTGTTTATGGGTTGTGACAAGATCATTAGCTTGGTTCTCTTCAACTTGAATCTTTTGTCATGTCATCATGCCTTCTGGAATTCATTCGTGTTGTTTGTTTTGCTAACTCCAGCATAAAAGGTGAGTGATTCACATGACATATGTACTTATATAATTAGTAAATTGACACCATGTGAATCTGTAGATTTTATTATCATGTTATACCTACCTGTGTTATAAATTATATAATGTTAATCCTGTTTATTTATCTGTCACATCATGTGATACTGCTATATGTTATTACTATTCAGTTTATTTTGATCATCACTGTAAGTTCCCTGTTAGTATAGAAATCACTATGGGTTGAAATGATACAAACCCGAACGGACTTTAGAATAGGGAAAAATCATTATGGGCTGAAATGACAGGCCTGAGTGATTTTTATTTATTTGTATTTGTCTTGGGATTGCAGGTTTGAAATAATCAAAACCCGAAAATTTTACTGATTTCGGATATAAATGATAATTTCTGTATCACTTGATTTAGGTGTAAAATATTATCCGAACCTGTGGTTGATTTTAAAATATGATTTCTTATAAATTTCATGTATTTTAAATGAAAGAGAAAAATAAAAATATGAAATTTGACTTATATTGGATTTAAAATGGTTAAGCAGTGATTTTCTAACAGGATAAATGGTATAAGTTAATAGATGGTTTGAGTTGTAGTGCGAAAGTTTGATTAACTTAATAATGGGAATTTAAGTAAAAATGGAATTGTAAGATAAACTTGGCAATTAGTATAATTGATGTATGAATTGGATAAATATAAAGTAAAAGAAAATATCAAGTTATTTGTAAAATAAAGTTAAGCAACTTACAGTATATTTTGAATTTAGGTAATTAGTTTAAAATGTTAAATCAATGGATAGTTAAATGGAAATTTTAGAATTTAACTTAACTTGGAAATGTGAAATTTGGTTTGAAATTAAAGATTAAGTTAAGAAATTAAAAATGGAATTTAAGTTATATAAATAAAATGGAAATTAAGTTATAATTGGAAAATGGTAATAAAAATTTAAGTGTTAAGAAATTTGTTAAAATGTGAAGAATAGGAAATTGTACACTTGAATTTATTAAGTGAATTATTGAAAATTACATTTTATTTATAGGAAATTTACTTTGTAAAAATCATAAGTTAAAGGTATTTTAGTGAATATTTTGAGTGTTAAAATATGATTTTTATAATGTTTAAAGGGTTAAAATCAAAGTTTATTTGTGGATGAAATTTCAATATTTGAAGTGTTTAACTGAATAAATGAACTCAGAAGAGGCTAAATCTTTGGGAATTGAATATTTGATTTGAAGGAATAATGACTTCACTTTTTAATGGTTTAAATGAATGATTTTGATTCGGAATTATAAATCATTTTGAAATTTATAACCACGGGTACGATGTTTTGTGTGTCATGTGATTTCCTTGTGATTATTTGATGCACACCTTTGATTTTAAGAGTGTGGCTAGAGGTGTGCGGTTACTGCAGCTCTACGTTACCCTAGTCACAATAACACTATTATTTGCATTGCTTACTTTAATATGGATATTTCTAGGATAGTGGTTATTACTACTTAATTGATGGTTTGACTGATCCTTAAAGGATGGGCGACCCCAAGCATCCTTTAAGTTATCGTGCATTGCTATTGCAGTTCACTTGAGTTGGTTTACATTGTATAGGTGTGTATGTCCTGACTCGAGTGTTTGTGTTTTACTTTACGCTCGGGTCAGCCTGAGAATGACAGCTTTGGATTCACTTTCTGGAGCTAGAGTTTAGCTGGAGCTTATCTGTCTATCTATTCGTCTACTTCTTCTAGTTAGTTCCTATTCGGTATCTGTCTTTGTATAATTGATTTATGTATCCAGACTTCTATTGTATCCATTTTTAAACTATGATATTTTGCATACGTTTTGAGAGTTTGTATATAGTAGCTTCATGAACTACTATGGTATTTTATTTCCGCTGCGAGTATTCTGATATTTCTGTGTCTGTGATTCTGTGAATGATTTTATTTGCTTCAAATTTTATTACAATCTGTTATTTTGTATCATTCAAGTCTGACATGTGTGGATTATTGTCGATTTGAATGGTACAAAATAGTGGGTCGTTACAATATGAGTTTGTTTGGTATAAAAATAAATTGAATGCATGTAAAGTGATTTTAAAATCATTTAAATTGAATGAAATAGTATATAGATTGATTGAAATTTATTAAATTGTATTGGAACCTCATAATTGCTTATAAATATATGTTTAGCATGCATTGCTTATGAAATTCATGTGTTAACTAGTTGAATGGATGAAACGTTATTTGACTTTCATGTTTTGGTACTTATATGTTTAAAATTGAGTAAGTACAGGTACAGAGGGACTATTTGCTAGATTTGGGTTGTGAAATTTCTTTCAAAGTAAATGCTTGCTTAATAATGCTTAAAAACGCTAAAAAGGTACGTTTTTTGATTAAATACAGCAAAATATAAAATATTGATATGTATATATATTTTTTCGATCGTTTGGGTCAATGTATATATATTTACTTCTCTTATTGTATTGCAAAAGGTGCTCCGAACAAAGGAGACTCTGCCAAAAAATTTCAAAAATTTAGGAAGTTAGAAAAATTTTGAAATTTTTTTGAAAATTTTTGTTAACTAAAAAGTTGAGTTTCGAATTGTAATTAGATAAAGGATTTTGAAATTAGAATTGAAAAATAATAGTATTGGATGAAACTAAAACATTAGAAAATTGGAATATCAAACTTTCATTAAGTGGGTTTTGGATAAGTAAATTGGTTTGGAGAATTTTCCTATCTTAGCAATTTCGGGGACGAAATTCTTTTAAGGGGGGAGGAATGTAACGACCTAGATTTTTTGTCGTTTGATTTTGAATATTTAAGTGGTTTATTTATTTGGAATATAATTTGATTTTTGAATATGAAGATGTTGGTCGAATTTTAAAATGAATTTAAATTCCAAATATAGTGATTTACTGTATAAATTTAATTATTGGATTATAATTGAAAATCGTTAAATAATTAGAAAATTGGAGTTATTTATGAATCGAAAATTTTTCTAATGTTGGTATAAATTCTATTTGAATTAGAAATTAGTTAGTAAGATTTTTGAAACTGAAATTTTGAGCGATTTCGAAATTTTTTGAAATCATCAATTTAATCGACGTGTTAAATTCTAACTTTTAAAACCGGCTTGAAATTTTGTTTGTTTATCTAAAAATGAGTTAGTGATGTTTATAAAAGTGGTTCTATATTTTAAATAAATTACTTGAACATGTTTTAAAAATAAATTATTACTCTTTTAAATACTTAATTTGTATATATAGAGTTTTGAAGTGATTGAAATTTTTATGCATAAATTCTCTCAAGATTCGTAAATGGGGTATTTAAATGGATATGATTTTGAGGGAAGGAATTTTATAAGGGATTTGGAGGAAATGAAATTTCAAAATGTTGAAAATGGAAATTTTGAAAATGAAATCCGAAGTTATAAAAGAAGTTATAAATTGTTGAATGTAGCTATAAACAAGTACACTGGGTTTTGGAAATTGAAAAGGAAATTTATTAGTGATTCCGAAGACTCATGAGATAAGCTAAGAAATATTCTCTTAAGTGTTGGTATTTGAAAAGATGTTGGAAAATAAGATTTATAATATTTTTCCTAAGTATAAAAATGGAAATTTGGAAATATTTCTTAGTGTCGAGATGGTTTGAAAAAATCATGTTATTGATATAAGTATTTGAAATTGTTTTCAAATATTGGAATATGGAAAGGAATTTGAATATATATCTTAGTAAAGATATTTTGAAGCAAATGTTTGAAGAATTATAAAATAAGGCCTAGTGTTTATTTATGGATGTTTATTGGTAGTAAATAACCGACTATCAGTATTGACCACTTTCGTTAATCGTTTCGAAGAGACAGAGATCAGATTTAATAATACGAAAACCACTTTTATCCGGTTTGAACGTTACAAATGAATACCGTGAAGATGATGAAGATGGTGATTCGACTTGTCCAGACCTAAGACAACTTGTATGGCCGAATGCTATCAGAACATCGTCACTGGAGGACGATGAGCATTCTAAGTGGAATTGTTTCTTCAAAGGTAACGCTTAGACTCAAGCCTCATCAACCGGGAATGACTAAAATAGGAGAGATGTAGCAAGGTTAAGTGGGTCACCCAATTAGGTATGTTATCACCTTTCTAGATATCCTCGGAAACCTATATATTATGGATATGGCTGTGCGTGAAAGAAGGAGTGCTCGACTGTAAGGGTGGGAACACCTAGGGTGATAACATGTTTGGTTTATCCATGTTAGGGAATAGGCCGATCTTGTGTAGCAGGGGATCCTGGCGAGGTCCTCAGTACATTGTTCTAGAGTTGTATTGTGATGGGCAGTAACCCAATGGCCCAGTCACTGTATGTAATCAATTTTCCAATATGAGCCTTATGGTTATGTTTGTAGAGCCTAGTATGCTGGAATTTAATTAATGTAACAATTTCGTCTATTTGAATAAGTATTTGTAACTAAACACTATTATAAAATCACTGGATATTCTATAAAATGTTTTGGTTATCCTAAGGGAAAAACCCGTCGTGTTTTTGTGTGACGCGGTCTTACGAGATACCTTTGTTTTTCAAAGGATTTTGATAACTCTAATAAATCAAATTGAGTGTGTTTTCTCACACTGGTTTTCCAGACTGACTCGGGTGTTATTTTATTATAATGCTTGGGTCATACCGAGTATTACAGTTTTAGGTTTAAATGCTATGGACCTCGGGAGACGAGTTGGAGGAGTTCATACATATATCACGTACTTGGTTATTTCCGCCGTGTGAGAGTTATGTATATCAAGGCAGGTGATTTATAACTGTTCGGATTGATGTATTGATTTTGTAATCTGATGATTGTAAGTATAAATAGCTAAAGATTCTTTTGTATAAAATTATGTTATAATTTGTTCCGCTGCATTTGTGAGATTCTGTGTTTGTTATTCTATTTTCCTCTACCGTTTTCTCCTTCTTTACCCTAGTTATTCTCTCTTTCATATAATTTAGGTTGAACAATAGTGAATTATTATCAACTCAAAGGGTATGGAATTGTGGGTCGCTACACCATACCTGAATAGGAGCACACATATGACCCTACAGCATGTCCGATTATTGTCATTTCCCGGTTGATGAGGCTTAAATCTACGCTTTACCTTTATATATTCCTTCCCACTTGGAATGCTACGTTGCCTTTCAATCGATGACACAATGTCAGCATTCATCCATACATGTCATTCATGAAATGAACGAACCGAAGGCCCTTCAAAGAGCTCCATCTTCAATATCATCATCTTCAAGATGTCTTCATTTCGAAACGCATGAGCTGGATCAAAGTGGTTTTCGGATAATATATCCGATCTCGGTCTCTTTGAAAAACTGTCGATAGTTTCTGGTAAACTCAACCCTGATTCTTTAGAAAATAAACAGACAAAGATAAGAGTGGAGATCACCTCCTAACCGTTAGTGGACGGATTTCCTTATCATTTGTCCTAGGAGAATGAAATGAGATTTATACGAACAGTACAACATCATTAGAGATGACTATGCCATATAACTCACATGATTCTCCTAGATATTTCCGAAGTTACATTTTGGGTTCATATTTGATGGTCAGTTATTTAACTATCCACAAACACATATCCAAATCAGAGATTTAATTCCATAGGTAAAACCAACATTGGATAAGCACATAAGCAACTACTAACCTCTTTTAATAAATCTTTTCATTTATTAAAATCATTTTTTAATATTTGCATCAAAATACTTTTACAAAGATAAATTCACAAATCCCTATATTTTCAATGCTTAGAAAATATCCATATACTCAACTCAATAGTATAAGTATATTCACAATATTACACTTCACAACTTAGAAAATGTACTCATATAATTATCTCAATGGTATAGTATATTTACAAAATTGAGAAAGATTTTCTTCTTGTTCAATTCTAAAATCATTTATAAACTCCTTATGAATCTCGAAAACCATTCACACAATTTTATCAATCTCGGAACCATTTATAATTTCTTTTATAAATTTAAATCACTTATAAATTCTTTTTACACATTTTTAAAAATTCTTTACAAAATCATTGTAAATCCATAAAATGATTGATAAAACTCCTTTTATAAATCTATAAACCCCTTTATAAAATCCCTTTATAATATCTAAGAACAAAATTTAACTCTTTTGTAAATATATAAAAACCATTTATAAAACTATTTTATAAATATTTGAAACCATTTATAAAACTCTATTTACAAACGTTGAAAACATTTAGTAATAAATAATGATCATTTACTTCAAAACACTATTATATAATAATTATTATTAATAATAAACATTATAAATAAGTAATAATTATTAGCTTTAAGACATCATAAAAATAATTAAAAATTACACATTATTAATAAAATAATAGTAAATGAATTTTCAACATTATTACAAATAATAATAATTAGTTTCCAAAACATTATTATATAAATCATTATTATTAATTTCAAGCCATATTTGTTTTTAAAACAGTTAACTTTTCAAAATATTGATAAATAACTTTACAACAACAATAAACAAATAAATAATCTTTAAAAAAATATTTAATATCAATAACCTTAAAAAAATTAAAATATAAATAAATAACTTAAAAAAGACAGATAAAAAGGCTTGGGTAAAATAGAAGTTAATTCCTTTAAAATAATATATTTCCAAAAAACAAATTTCATGTTTAAAATCATATCCTCTTTCAAAAACAACTCCAACTCAAATGACGATGTACAGTATTTTAAAAATACTAATTTGAGGCCAGTTGCTGCCGAACGTTTAACCAATATCGATGTCGATTTCCTATTACCATAGAGTTTATGTTTGAGCATATAACAATGTCATAACCCATAGTGTCAACAATTAGGTTTGATTTTCAAAAATTCATATAACAAGAATATTCTAGAAAATAATTCAACAATGGCGAGGATCCTGTTAGATCCCTCCAACCTGTCCCTTGCATTACAACACACACCCACATATATATATATATCATCTCATATAGAAAAATAAAATTCAACAGTGGTAAGGAATTCTTTTGGATCCCTCCAACCTATTTCCCTACATCACAAACAATATATAATCATATAATATGGGTCATCTGCTACTATGCAGGAATATATAAAAGTCATCCGCTCTAGGGTGGGAATAAATCCAAACCAACTGATAAAGTAGTAAATCATCCAAACATCTAATATACATTTTTATCAACTATATAACATACTGGTTAGCCAAAAAGGTAAGTTTAACTCACAGTTATTCCGGTTGTCTCTGACATGTTCTGGTTCTGCCTAAATTCGAACAACTTTCGAATTCAGAGTAAAATTCGACAAGCTCCAATCTTTCCCAATCCAATTCCTAAGCGTAGTTCACGTCAATACGATCCTAATTCGACTGACCACATTTGATTTGGACCCAATATGAGTAAGATATTCAAATTTTAAGTCAACGATTAATTAAATTAATTTAATTACACTAATTTTATAGTTATATTAACATTTAAATCCATCTTCTCAAATTCTAATTCCGGCTCGCATAAGTATAATCACCCCCTTCAACCTATCGCTGCACTTCCACCAGCTACCCAAACGTCGCCGCGTCGCCACCAACGGCAAGCCCAAGCTCTGCCACCCCATAAGACACCAACCTCGTCGACGGTCCGGCCTCCACCGTCGAGAAATACCCTACAAACGATTTTTTTTCAATTCATGATTTCGGCCACCATAGTCGATCGTTCCCACCAATCTTTGGCCACGCCTCGCCTCCAACTTCCTACACTTTCCCTTCAGAATCCATGGGCCAATAACCCTTCATGTCACCGCAATTGGCAAAAATACAATCGCCATTCAACGGAGAACCCCTCCACCTCGCCTCAAATGACAATGATCCAACCGTCGATTGCACTCATCTTGATGTCGACAACATTTACCTAGTTGATGACTTGACCCTACGATGCTTGGATGGGCATCGATGGATATGGGATGTTGGATGGAGAGGAGTAATTTGAAAAATGGCAAATGAATTTTCTGTTTTGGAGATGCGATTGTAATGAAGGGAAGGGATGGGCTACACAGTGAAGTATGATGAGGATTGATGTGGATATGAGCTAGTGGTATGGGTATATATTATTTTATATTATAATATCTCGTTTTAAGCGCTCAAAAATCTCATACTCTAAAAAAGACGTGTTGCCCAGCGTTCTGTATTAAATATCCCTATTTCGAACATAATGAAACTAGTCTCGGGACGTAGTTCGATCATATACAGAAGATAGCTTTTCCAACCCAGTTATTTATATTAATTTCAATAATTAGTTTTCTAAGCATTTCGAGCTCGCACGACCGGTGATACGTCTGATGGCAATGGAATTCGATGCCACATTGTAACTCACTATTCAAATCAAATGAAACTGGCTTCATCGAAATCCAAGATAGTGCCCTGGAAGGCCAGTTTCACATATTAATTAAAACAATTATTCTACAACAAGTTTATCGATTTTAAATTTAGATTCAAAAGTTTACTCTCTTCATTCTTATCCAAATCAAATTTAAATCAACTTCCGAAATCATTTTCATTCATGTAAAATTCAATATTTAATTACTTAAACAATTTCAAATATTCAAATAACCATTATATTTGAATTTTTAGTTTTTTAACTTATAAAAATAATAATTCAATATTAAATACCTCAAAACTCAATTGACTAAAATTTTGGGTCATTACATTCTCCCCCCTTAAAAGAGTATCGTACCTGAAATTTTCAAGTAAGAAAAATACCCCAAACCCATCAAATTTTCGAAACCAATTAGTTGAAATAGATTACCAAATTCTTTTAAGCCTCTAACTTTCCAAATTAAATTTGATAAAACTTGTTACCTGTCTTTTCAAAGTCTTTAATTCATTCATATTTACTAACTAATACCATTTAAAGTCATAACATAAACATCAAACTTTAGTTATCAAAAAATTTCTAATGCCTAAAATTTCTGGATAATTTCGCTGGTGTCTCATTTGTGCAGTTCGATCGGAAAAATTTAATATATATATATATATATATATATATATATAGTCACAAATATGGATCTCATCTTCAAGGATGAGGCATCCCGCATGGAAAAATATAAAAATATTACATGTAATCCGAGATGTGTACCTTTTATTAGTATTTGCAAGCATATACAATCAATATAACGCGAAAGTAAGCTCCAAATGCGAAGCATAGGCCATCTGCACCTACTATTCACACAATAACCAATGAGAACATGTATAGGGAAAGTAATATCAGTACATAACATAAACTATATAATAATTATATACAAACGTAACAAAAGAAACCATCCAACAAATAATATCCATCTAATTTATTGATAACCATATCAAATTACATTTTCCAATGTCAACTTTTTATTTATTAAAGCCCGTACTACGTACATATATCATCCGTACACAATATCAAATCTGATAACTTGCTCGGTCATACAATTTCACTTTCGAACTATTATCGTTCACCCGACCACTCTAGTGCGGATTCAGATCTGGTTCCTTGATTAGAAACCATCATCCTCCTTGCATAGCTATATACTATGATAGAGAATCCTAAAATCAGTGAAAAATCCATATCCAGTGTTTGCCATTGAGAGTCGAGTGAAAAATTCTAACTCGAATCGATGTAAATTATCTCGAAATCATGTGCTCGAATCTGGATCAAACAGTGATGCAAATAAAATAATATACATACAACTTACGAATTTATTTTGATTGGTTTCTCATTATTCAGATTCTTTTATTTACATTCATTTATTCATAATCATTATTCACATTGCTTTATTCACATTCATTTATTACTTAGTATATTTCTTTTAATACTAATGTCACTTAAGAACCATGCCTTCAAATTTTACTTAAGTTTATTATAAACACTTTATACAACCACTTCTCTTGTTTATTTTCACTTCACAACTTAAGTTCATATCTACTTCAAATCAAATTCAATTTTCGTTTAACCCATTTCATTGTTAAATTCCAATATTTAGTTCTATCAAACAACATTCTAAACCTTATTCAATTCACTAATTTATTTAATTAGTTCATTTCATTAATTTATTTCAAATCATAATCAATTAAAAACCATTTCATTTAACTTAATTTAAGTTAAGTTTCATTTCAAATTTTCTTTTCTTAACATTCATATTTAACAATTTAAAACTTTGTTTTAACTCATTATTCCTTAATTTATAAGTTATGAAAAATGATTTTTTATATTTTCAACCAAATACTTAGATACAAATTTTCAGAATTTAAACACTCTCTTTTATTTCAATTTTATTTTGAAATAATACATAATACATAATATATATATATATATATATATATATATATATATATATATATATATATATATATATATATATATATATAACGAATCATATTTAGGATTCAACTCAAAACTTATTTTACCAAAAAAAATATCCATAATAATTCCTCTCATGGAAACCCAAAAATGAATGTTGATGATGCTGTAGTCATCATCATAATTATTTTCCAACGAGAAGTGAGTTCACTGCTTTCTTAACCCTTTTATTCCATTTCAAAATTTCCAATAAAAAATATTTTCCAAATAATATCATTATTCTTTTCCAAAACTTTGAAAAACAAATTTCCAAAACAACGGATTTTAAAATCTCAAATTCTCAGCTTTTAATCCTTTTTAATTACAGATCACTTTGGTTATATAAACTCATTTCTTAATTGTTTATCTTTGTTTATATTATACTAACAACTTTTAGTAGAAAACAAACAACAAACAACAAATGATAATAATTGAATATTATCTCTATCAATCAAACACACCATATATACTATAATTATTTTTGAAGATTATTCCTTTATATATATAATATAATCTAGGTAAAATTATTTCGTTTGCCAAATTTCAAGCAATACTGTGTGGAATAGCTTTGTCTGAGTGTATAGAAATCCCCATCAATAACGTTAGTTACTTGTATTGACCAGAATCCATAACTACTCAATAGATCAATCAACACAATATAAAACAATTTTATATCACCAACAAATAGGTTCTCATATACATACGCACGCACACTCAAACTCATTCTAGAGTGCTATCGACCCTACCTATAATGAGTAATCCCCACCAAAGCCAAGGTTCTCGCTTAACCTTGCACTCTGATACCACAAATGTAACTACCCACTTTTTCTATATAGTTTGATAATCAACCACACAAGACTCACTCAAACTGAATGAAAAGGCGATAGTTAGGGAAAAGTAGAAGGAAGAAAGAAGAAAACTGAATAGTACAGAATCTCAAAGTAGAACGAATAATCTATAATATACAAAATAATCTTTACACAAAGAAAAATTATAATATAGGTACATCAATCAGTGTACACTAACCTATTTCAGCTTGGACAGTTACAATAGCACGTCCTTACAATTTTCGATAATTACAACCAACATACAACACGGTAGAACACAACCAAAAACGTAGATACGTCTTAGGCCTCCAGCTCATCTCTTAAGCTCCAATGAATCCAAAGCAATCTGTAATATGCTCGGTCTGACCCGAGCATTATAATAAAATAACGCCCTAGTCAGTCTAGTAAGCCAGCATGAGAAAACACACCCTAAATGGAATTTGATGTTTATCAGAAACCTTTCAAATAAAGTATCTCGTAAGATCAAACCGCATATAATGGACTGGTTTTTACCTTAGATAATCGAGCATTTTCTATAGAAAATCTGGCAATATTATCGTGATGTCTAGCATTTTCAAATAAATAACTAAAATAACCAAAATTACCACATTAGTTAAATTCCAGCATAATAAGTATACAACCAAAATCATAAAGGCTCATATTTGAGAGTGTATTTCATACTATGACATAGTAAGGAACTACCTTTCGATGGTACATCTCTAGATAAAATGCATCGGGGTCTGATAAGAACATCTTGTACCCCAGCAACTGGCTTACCAATTGACTAGCGGTGCCAAATATTATAACCCCTCTTTGGGCCCCGAAGCATATATGAGTAGATAGTAATCGATTAAGATTTGGGATGACCATACCCTAATGGGAGGGACTCACATGGCCCTATTACATGATCGATTTTTGCAATTTCCAAATTACTGAGGCTTGAGGCTATGCTTTACATTTATATAGCCCTTCCCACTTGGAATGCTACGTTGCCTTCCAGTCGATGACACAATGTCATCATTCATCCATACAAGTCATTCAAGAGATAGACGAACCGAAGGCATTACTTCTACTACATCCATTTTGGAATCATCCTCAGGATTAGTACCAACCATCCCTTGCACTTCAAAGAGCTCCATCTTCAATTCCATCATCTTCAAGAAGTCTTCACTTCTAAATGCTTGAGTTGAATTGAAGCGGTTTTCGGATAACATATCCGATCTCGCTCTCTTCAAAATGACGCTTGATATTTTCTGCTAAACTCAACCCCAGTCATTTAGGAAATAAATAGTCCAAGATAAGAGTGGAGAACAACTCCTAACCATTAGTGGACAGATTTCCTCATCATTTGTCCTAGGAGAACAAAACGGGATTCATATGCACAACACAACATCATCGGAGATGGCTGTGCCATATAACACATATGTTTATCCTAGATATTTCTAGAGTTACATTTTAGGTCCATATTTGATAGTTGGTTATTTAACTATTCACAAACACACATCCATATCAAGGATTTAATTTCGTAGAGAAAATCAACATTGATTAAGCATATAAGCTACCACAAACCTCTTTTAATTAATCTTTTCATTTATTAAAATCATTTTTTAATATATGTATCAAAATACTTTTACAAAGATATATTCACAAATCCCTAAATTCTCAATGCTTGAAAAATATCCATATACTTATCTCAACAGTATAAGTATATTTGCAACATTACACTTGACAACTTAGGAAATGAACTCATATACTTATCTAAATGGTATTGTATATTTACAAGACCGAGAAAGATTATCTTTTTATTTAATTCTAAAATCGTTTATAAACTCCTTATGGATCTCTCAAACCATTTTATATAACTCTATAAACCATTGATAATTTCTTTTATAAATTTCAATCACTTATAAATTCTTTTCATACATTTCTACAAATTCTTAACAAACTCATTGCAAATCCGTAAAACTGTTTATAAAAACCCTTTATAAATCTATAAACCCCTTTATAAAACCCTTTATTATATCTAAGAACAATTGTTAACTCTTTTACAAATCTATAAAAACCATTTATAAAACTATTTTATAAATCTTTGAAACCATATATAAAACTCTATTTATTAACCTCAAAAACATTTATTAATAGCTAACAATCATTTACTTCAAAAAACTATTATATAATTATTATTATTAATAATAAAAATTATAAATAATTAACAATTATTAACTTTAAAACATCTTAAAAATAATAATTAAGAATTTCAAAACATTATAAATAGAATAATATTAAATAAATCTTCAACATTATTACAGATAAAAATCAGTTTACAAAACATTATTAATAAATCATTATTATTAATTTCAAGCCATATTTATTTTTAAAATAATCAACTTTCCAAAATATTAAAATATTGATAAATAACTTTAAAACAACATTAAATATAAATAAATATTCTTTAAAACATTATTTAGTGCAAATAGTCATTAAATATAAATAAATAACTTGGAAAAGACGGATAAAAAGGTTGGACTAAAATAGAAGTTAAATCATTTAAAAATAAAATATTTTTGAAAACACATTTTAGGTTTAAAATCATTACCTGTCTCAAAAACCAACTCCAACTCAAATTGCGATTTATAGTATTTTTAAAATACTAATTTGAAGCCAATAGCTACTCAACGTTTTACCAATATCGGTAGTGGTTTACTATTACTACAGGGTTTACGTTTGAGCATGTAATAATTCCATAACCCATAGTATCAACAATCAAGTTTGATTTTCAAAAATTCTTGTAACAGGAATATTCAAGAAAACAATTCAACAATGGCGAGGAATCCTGTTGGATCCCTTCAACTTGTCTCCCTACATCACAACTCACACACACACACATATCAACACATATATACAAATAAAATTTAATAGTGGTGAGGAATCCTGTTGGATCCCTCCAACCTAGTTCCCTTGCATCAAAATAAGTATATAACCATATAACATCGGTCATCTACTACTAGGTGGGAATATATAAAAGGTGATCCGCTCTACAGCAAGAATAAATCCAAACTAACTGATAAAGAAGTAAATCATCCAAACATCCAATCAATAATTTTTATCAACTATATAACGTACTGGTCAGCCAAAAAGGTCAGTTTAACTGACAATTATTCAGGTTGTCATCGAGGAGTTCTGGTTCTTCCCGTTTTCGAATTCAATGTAAAATTCAACAATCCCCAATCTTTCCCAATCCAATTCCTAAGCGTAGTTCACAACAATATAATCATCTTAATGTGATTAACCGCGTTTGATTTAGACCTAATATGAGTAAGATATTCAAATATTCTGTTATCGAATAATTAAATTAATTTAATCATACTAATTTCATAATTATACACTAATTACAAATACTTACATTTAAATCCATCTTCCTGAATTCTAACTCCCACTCGCATACATATAGCCACCCCCTTTAACCAATTGTCGTGTCGTTACCAGCCACCCCGACGCCATCGCACCGCCACCATTGGCAGGCTCAAGCTCCGTTGCACCCTAAGACACTAACCTTGCAAAAGATCGAGCCTCCACCGTCGAGAAAAACCCCACAAACGATTACCGTTCAATTACGATTTCAGCCACCACAGTTAATCATTGGCCTCCAAACTTCGGGCATCCTTACCCCCACCTTCCTCCATATTTATCTTAAGAATCCATAGGTCAATAAGCCCCCACATCGACGCAATCGACAAATATACAATCTGTAGCGACCCATAGTTTCGTACCATTTGAGTTGATAAAAATTCTCTCCTGTTCAACCCAAATTGTATGGAAAACGAATAAGTAGGATAAAGAAGAAAACATAGAGGAAGAAAAAGAAACAACAATATCAAATCTCACAGTCGCAGCGGAACAAAATATAATATATAATAATAGATTTTTATACAAAGTATCTGTAATTGTTTTATATTCAAAATCATTAGGGTATAACAATCAATACACTAAACTGGACAGTTATATAACTTGTCCTTCCACAGCAGAATATAAGCCAAGTATGGAGATACATCTCTGTCCTCCAGCTCGTCTCCTGTGCTCCATAGCATTCTATTCTGAATCTGTAATACTCGGTCTGACCCGAGCATTATAATAAAATAACACGCGAGTCAGCCTGGAAAACCAAATGAGAAAAAACACTCAATTTGAATTATTAGAGTTATCAAAATCCTTTGAAAAACAAAAGGTATCTCATAAGACCGCGTCACACATAAACACGATGGGTTTTTCCCTTACGATAACCATAACATTTTATAGAAAATCCAGTGATATTTTAATAGTGTCTAAATACAAATAATTATTCAAATAGCTGAAATTATTATATCAATTAAATTCCAGCATACTAGCCTCTACAAACAAAACTGTAAGCTCGTATTGGAATGGATTCCAACAAATGACTGGGCCACTGGGGTACCGTCCATCACAGTGCATCTCTAGAACAACGTACCGGGGACTACACTGGGTTCCTTTGGTACACAAGACCGGCCTACCCCTAACTAGGATAGACCGAATATGTTATCACCCCGGGTGTTCCCACCCTTACTATCGAGCGCTTATACCCATATCTAAGATAAATAGGTTTCCAAGGACATCTAGAAAAGTGATAACATACCGTACTTGGTGCGACCCACTTAGCCTTGCTGCATCTCCTCTATTTTAGTCATTCCCGGTTGATGAGGCTCGAAACTAAGCGTTACCTTTCAAGAAACAATTCTACTCAGAATGCTCATTGTCCTCCAATGACCATGTTCTGATAGCATTTGTCCATACATTGTCCAAGGGCTGGACAAACCAAATCACGGTCTTCATCATCTTCATGGTATTCATTCGTTACGTTCAAACCGGATTGAAGAGGTTTTCAGACAATTAAATCTGATCCCGGTCTCTTCAAAACGATTAACGAGATTGGCCAATATTGATAGTTGATTATTGAACTGTCAATAAAACATCCGTAAGCAGTCGCTAGGCCTTATTATAAATTTTCCCAAAATATTTATGTGACGCCCCACCTCTATACCCACGCTAGCCAAGAACACTACGGTGTAGTGCTATCAACTAGCATGTAGAATAAGGCTGTTGAGGAGCGACCATCCATGTAATTGCTTATCACACGGTGGCTATGAATAATCTTCGGAAACAAACATAGAAATAATCATAACACAAATCAGTCACAGACATCCATATCACAAGGGCGGAAGAAGATATGAATATATATCTAACACATGAAAGTGTACATCAGAGTAGTGGTCAGTAAGATCCACAATAATACAAAAGAATAGCAACACGTGCTATACAAAAGAATACAACTATGAGTCTATATCTCAAGTGTATACCACAAAAACTGCTAATCTAAACAGTTAGCCAAAAGTCAGAGTGATGAATCCCTGGGAAGAAGTCAAGCAGAAGCACCTGTAACATCTCGGTCTGACCCGAGTATTATTTAAGAAAATAATAAACGGATCAGTCTAGCTATAAATATCAGATGACATGATACAACATAAAAGATATGGCATAAACATAAAATATCCATAATGACATACCACTATAAGTATGTAAATAATGATCAACAGAAGATCAGTCAATAAGAGATAATCAATATCACAAGAATCTTCTCAAAGATTCGGAAAGGGCATCATACCCCAAACTTGTACTCATGACAAGTCAATGACATAAATTCTAGAAATCAATACAAGAAGTACAGAAATCATAGAAAAGAGAAAGAGGCCTATCACATGACGGTCCGAAGACCAAGGGGAGCTACCCCACATGTGTGAATGGAATCACACAGATTGAGGTCAAGACTAACCAAAAAGCAGAAAGGTATGCGTGAATGGAATCACACAAGTGGTGTCTAGTCTAACCTTGCAATGAAAGAGACATCGCGCAATTGCTAGTCTAATTCATAAAGCGATCATCAAGATCAACGAGAAGTGTCAATTACACTAAGCTAGTAAATATAGAAGTTTAGCTTCATGTCCCATAACCACTTGCTTAACTTAAATATTTACGAACAAACTGTAAATCTTCACTAATAAAATTGTCACAAGAGGTTCAATCGAACAAGTCCAAGAATTAACCGACGAAGTGAACGCAAGCGTTTCATACCACTTGTTTTACTAAGTCGTTTAATTAGATTTCTCATCCGAGTGAGGTAAAGGCTTGTATATACTAATAGATTGGAAAACGGTTTAAGAAAAGAGCTTTGTTATTAAAAATAGAGTTGAAATTGTTTGTTAAAAGAGTTTTGATATTTACTACTAGTATTGAAACCTTTATATTTTAAAGTGACAAAACACAGAAGCAATTGTACAAACAATCAGTCACAAAAATCGCATACAGAGATGTGAATAAAATCCAAGGAAATCAGCTCAATGTTTTTCAGATAAGATCCCCTACGGAGGGGGGGTCCAGGGGGGTGGCAACGACTCAAGGGTCTAACGACCTAAAAGTATTCGCGACTTAACGGGTTATAGGCCTAACTCGTGAGCGACCTACGAGATAGGCAAGTGGAACGACCTAAAGATGAATGGGTCGAACGACCTAACGTGAGCACAGGTAAAGCGACCTATCGGTCCAACGACCTAAGGGGAAAAGGCAACCTAGGTCTAACGACCTAACTGCTCGCGACCTAAGGGTCTAAAGGCCACGCGACCTAGAGGGAAAACAAGGTTAAGCGACCTAAGTGGGTTTGCGACCTAACGATATAAACGGTTGAGCGACCTAACGGTGCAACGACCTAAGGCCAAACGACTTAAGGGTTCTAGTGGAGAGCGACCTAAAGGAGACGCGACCTAAAAGAGGCGCGACCTAAAGGAGACGCGACCTAAATTAGGCGCGACCTAAAGGAGACGCGACCTAAAAGAGACGCGACCTAAAAGAGGCGCGACCTAAAAATATAAAGGTCATGCGACCTAGCGACCTAAGGTCATACGACCTAGCGATCTAAGGTCCATACGACCTACGACCTAAGGTCATACGACCTAACTCCGAAGACGTTAGAAATGGCCAGAACGACCTACGACCTAAGGTCCATACGACCTACGACCTAAGGTCATACGACCTAACTCCGAAGACGTTAGAAATGGCCAGAACGACCTACGACCTAAGGTCCATACGACCTACAACCTAATGTCACAACTCCGAGCGACCTAAAGGTATAGGCCATTTTAAGGTCGGAAACGACCTAACTCCAGTGCGACTTTTCACACAGAACGACCTAACAAAGGCAGAACGACCTAGGGGTAGTTTTTCACCAAAAACACTAAAAAGTGGAGTTTTTCGCCAATCCAATCCAAACCAAATGCAAATGTGCGTGCAAACATGATAGGGAATCATTCCCAACAATCCAATATGGTTATAGGCTAGAATTGTGAGATAAAAATCTCACCTTTGCACTAAAATTTATGAAGATGAAGCTTGAAAGCAAGGAGAAGCAAGGAGAAGCAATCCAAAGCTTGAATCCAATATCTTCTACTTGAATTTGGAGTTGAATGTTGGATTTGCAATTGAATTTGTGCTTGGAGTTTTAATTTCCCATTCTCTTCACCATTAATGCCCAAGCTTGAGTTAGTTAGGAAATTTATGAAGAGTGAGGAGAAGAGGGCTGGAACTTGGGCTTAATAGGCTAAACTAACCCAGAGTCCAAAGCGGGAAAAGTTAGTGAAATTTCACTAACTCCAAACCTATCGAAGTTTATACTTAAAAAAGTTGTAAACGACATTTCGAACTCAATGGAAGTGGTCTCGAGTCCTAATTTGACCGTTTGCAAAAAGTAGCTTTTCGGACCAATATCCGATTAACGACAAAATATTTAAATAAAATATTTAAATATTAAATCGATAAATATGCGGGTTGTTACAATTTATTTCCAAAATATCTTTAAAAGACATATCAATTCCTTCCAACATTTGGGAACAACTTTCAAATACTTAAATCCGTTACAGGATACTTCCAAACATCTTGACACTTAGAATATTCCCAAATTTCCATTTTCTATACTTAGGAAAATATTATAAGTCTTATTTTCCAAAATCCCTTCACATATCAATACTTAAGAGAATGTTTCACGACTTAACTCATAAGCCTTCGAAATTTACATTAATTCATTTTCCTTTTCAGAATTGATTATATCTGCTTATAATCTCTTTTATCTATTTATACTTCTCTATGACTTCAGATTCACCCCGAATTTCTTACTCCTGATATATTGGAACCTCCCTTAAGTTCCAATTTTTTTATTATAAGACTTTCCCTTTATAAATTCCTACCCGTTAAATAACTTCATTCGCAATCTCGAGAGGATTTATAAATAAATTCCCATCTTTTATAACTTTATGTACAAAATAAGTATTCTTTTTTAAAGGATAATAGTTTATTTTAAAATAGGTTTAAGTAAATTTAAAATATCAAAACATTTTAGATAACATCGATAACTCATTTCCAAATCATTTTTAAATAACTAGTTAGTTTACAAAACCAATTTATAAAATTAGAATTTATTTCAATAAACATTAATATTAGAATAACTAACAATACAGAATATTATAAACAATAATTTTAGTTACATAGTATAGTACTTTAAAATCCCATTTAAAACAATTTTAATTCCTCGACAAAAATCTATTTAAAAATTCCAACATTGCCAACTTCAATTTATAAATCCCTCTCGATTCATATCACATTGATTTTATCTCAATTTTATCACAATTCTTTCATTCAAAAATAGTTCGCTATTTCTTTCCCAATGATTCCCATAACTCGATATAAATTCACCTCGTAAGTCTATATATCCAATTTATCAATTGACCATAATTTTATTTATTTATAAACATCGTTTATAAATTTATAAATTCCTTTGAGTATCAATTATTTATAAAACAATTTCATTTGTAAAACCTCATTTATAAACCCATTTCTTAATAACTCCCAATTTTATTTCAGATCTATTTTTAATATCGATTTTCAACTCCTTTCCTATTTTAGAATATCATTTATAAATTTCTTTGCATAACTCATCTTTAAAATCTCTATCTTAATTATTCACGAATAGTTAAGTTTAACCAAAAATCAAATATATATATATATATATATATATATATATATATATATATATATATCTTCTAACTCAATTTTCTTTATAATAACTCTAACTCCAATATAATTATTTTTACATCAAAAATTCTCTTTTATTTTAAGAATATGTTTATAATATTTAAGTTATCAAAATTCAGGACAGTGCTACAATAGCATCCAAATAATTTCAATAACCACAATAATCTATACTAAATTATTCTACACAATCCATATATCACTATTATGAAATTAAATTCAACATTTTGAGGAATCCTGTTGAATCCCTCCAACCTATTTTCCTGCATCCATAGATGTTAATACAACATAAAAATACCAATCCTACTTCGAGAGGAAATCGCGACATATAGGGTCATCCGCTATTATGTAGGGCGTATAGGGTCTCATCCGCTATAACGTGCGGGAATATCAACTACTCTAATATATATACATTATTATATACAATATCATAGCCAACTGATAATAATTTATAAATTTTATCAATCAATCAATAGTTAATTTTACTATTTAACAATTAATTACGGTAAATTCAAAATTGAGTGAGATTAACTCATCTTGATTTTAGTCTGCAAATTGTTCCAATTTAATCCCTTAATGTATCTGTAACAACCCGCATATTTATCGAGTTTGTATTTAAATATTTTATTTAAATATTAACTCGTTAATCGGATTTTGGTCCGAAAAGCTACTTTTTGCAAACGGTCAAATTAGGACTCGTGACCACTTCCATTGAGTTCGAAATGTCGTTTACAACTTTTTTAAGTATAAACATCGATAGGTTTGGAGTTAGTGAAATTTCACTAACTTTTCCCGCTTTGGACTTTGGGTTAGTTTAGCCTATTAAGCCCAAGTTCCAACCCTCTTCTCCTCACTCTTCATAAATTTCCTAACTAATCAAGCTTTGGCATTAATGGTGGAGGGAATGGGAAATTAAAATTCCAAAACTCAAATTCAATTGCAATCCATCTTTCTACTCCAAATTCAAGAAGAAGACATTGGATTCAAGCTTCTTGTGCTTAGATAGAAGAAGGATTGATTCTTGCTTGCTTAAAACTTCATTTTCATTGATATTTGGTGCAAAGGTGAGATTTTTATCTCACAATTCTAGCCTATAACTATATTGGACTGTTGGGAATGATTCCCTATCATTTTTGCATGCATGTTAGCATTTGGTTTGGATTGGATTGGCGAAAAACTCCAATTTTTAGCGTTTTGGTGAATTTTCTGCACTTGGGTCGTTCTGGCCATTTTTTAGGTCGTTCGGAGTTAAGTCGTTCGTCCATAGGTCATGAGTCGTTCACGAGTTAACCCTAGGTCGTTCTGGCCATTTTTAGGTCGTTCGGAGTTAAGTCGTTCGTCCATAGGTCGTGAATCGTTCACGAGTTAACCCTAGGTCGTTCTGGCCATTTTTAGGTCGTTCGGAGTTAAGACGTTCGTCTATAGGTCGTGAGTCGTTCACGAGTAAACCCTAGGTCGTTCTGGCCATTTTTAGCTCGTTCGGAGTTAAGTCGTTCATCCATAGGTCGTGAGTCGTTTACGAGTTAACCCTTAAGTCGTGCAGCCCTTCAGTCACGCAACCCTTAAGTCGGTTACGAGTTATCCCGATAGGTTGTTGGACCCTTAACTCGTAGGTCGTTGGACCTTATCTCGTTAGGTCGCTCCTGGCCTAACCCTTAAGTCGTGCAACTCTTAAGTCGTGCAACCCTTAAGTCGTGGAACCCTTCAGTCACGCAACTCTTAAGTCGGTCACGAGTTATCCTGTTAGGTCGCGACCTCTGCTAAATCGGCCATGTTGGGTCGTGAGTCATCGTTAGGTCGCGAACACCTCTAGGTCGCAACCACTAAGTCGCTTGACCCCTTAGACCCCTAGGTCGCAATGGTTAAGTCGCTCGACCCTATCCCTCTTAGGTCGTTAGACCCCCTTTTTGTCTTCACCAGGTCGTTAGACCCCCTTTTTGCCCCCGCACCCCCACCTTGGGGGGTTGCCACCCCCCTGGACCCCCCCTCCGTAGGGGATCTTATCTGAAAAACATTGAGCTGATTTCCTTGGATTTTATTCACATCTCCGTATGCGATTTTTGTGACTGATTGTTTCTACAATTGCTTCTGTGTTTTGTCACTTTATAATATAAAGGTTTCAATACTAGTAGTAAATATCAAAACTCTTTTAACAAACAATTTCAACTCTATTTTTAATTACAAAGCTCTTTTCTTAAACCGTTTTCCAATCTATTAGTATATACAAACCTTTACCTAACTCGGATGAGAAATCTAATTAAACGACTTAGTAAAACAAGTGGTATGAAACGCTTGCGTTCACTTCGTCGGTTAATTCTTAGACTTGTTCGATTGAACCTCTTGTGACAATTTTATTAGTGAAGATTTACAGTTTGTTCGTAAATATTTAAGTTAAGCAAGTGGTTATGGGACATGAAGCTAAACTTCTATATTTACTAGCTTAGTGTAATTGACACTTCTCGTTGATCATGACGATCATTCTGATGATTTAGACTAGCAACTGTGCGATGTCTCTTGTTGCGAGGTTAGACTAGACACCACTTGTGTGATTCCACTCACACATACCTTTTTGCTTTTTGGTTAGCCTGGACCTTAATCTGTGTGATTCCATTCACACATGTGGGGTAGCTCCCCTTGGTCTTCGGACCGTCATGTGATAGGCGTCTTTCTCTTTTCTATGATTTCTGGACTTCTTGCATTAATTTCTAGAATTTATGTCATTGACTTGTTATGAGTACAAGTTTGGGGTATGATGCCCTTTCCGAATCTTTGAGAAGATTCTTGTGATATTGATTATCTCTTATTGATTGATCTTCTGTTGATCATTATTTACATACTTATAGTGGTATGTCATTATGGATGTTTATGTTTATGCCATATCTTTTATGTTATATCATGTCATCTGATATTTATAGCTAGACTGACCCGTTTATTATTTTCTTAAATAATACTCGGGTCAGACCGAGATGTTACAGGTGCTTCTGCTTGACTTCTTCCCAGGGATTCATCACTCTGACTTTTGGCTAACTGTTTAGATTAGCAGTTTTTGTTGTATACACTTGAGATATAGACTCATAGTTGTATTCTTTTGTATAGCACGTGTTGCTATTCTTTTGTATTATTGTGGATCTTACTGACCACTACTCTGATGTACACTTTCATGTGTTAGTTATATATTCATATCTTCTTCCGCCTTTGTGATATGGATATCTGTGACTGATTTGTGATATGATTATTTCTATGTTTGTTTCCGAAGATTATTTATAGCCACCGTGTGATAAGCAATTACATGGATGGTCGCTCCTCAACAGCCTTATTCTCCGTGCTAGTTGACAGCACTACTCCGGAGTGTTCTTGGCTAGCGTGGGTATGGAGGTGGGGCGTTACAGTATCCCACATCATTTCGGATCCAACATCGCTTTTAATTCTTTTTTATCTTTTAGTGAAATTCCAAACTTGTATAAACATTATACAATTTTATAAGCATCCTTTTAATTAAGTAAAATTATTTAAATTAACTGAAATTGTAAACAGCAAATTACCCAGACCTGGAGGACTACCCACAGCCATCACGTTTACGTGAGAAAAGAAAAAACAGGCAGTCCACCGGTCTAGCTTCTCGACTTTTCTACCTTGATTAACGACACCGGAGTCGGTCATCCATCGCTGCCGTGCACAGCGTCGCCTTTGCAGACCTTCCACCGCCAACATCTCGCCAACCCTCTTTATCGCAGCTAGGCACCGCGATTCCCTTTCTCATCACGAATACCCTCTTCTAGGTAAGAATGCGAATAAGACAATGGCCACGCCGGCATGCAACAGCACCAAAACTGCTATGCCTCTCCTCCTTGCCGCGCAGAATTCGCCTACCCTCTTCACGTGGGGTCGTGGTTCGTCAAGCCTGCCATTTTTTTTGCCGATCGATTTCTCGAGTCGTATGCGATTGAAGAAAAGGAAGGGAGTGGATTGCCATTTTAATTCGATTGTTCAATAGAACTGGAAAGGGTAAGTGAAATCGCGATATAAAACGGAAGGAGAAGGTTCGACTACTATTTCTCTTTTTCATTTTTTCTTTTTTTAATGCTCGGCCATTTTTTTCTTTTTCTTATTCTGCTTTTTCCCTTGGCTGGGCTGCGATGTTTAAAAGAGGAAGACGTGATTTTGAAAAGGAAAGTAAAGTGATTTGATCAGTTGCGCGTTTGAATAGGCTAAGGTACAATGATTTGGAAAGGGGAAAAAGCCGATGTGAATATATGGGTCAAACAATATAATTATATATATATTATTTAAATTTCAAACGTCTTGGTTTCGTAGCATAAAATCTCGAACCCCTATCGTGGCATGCCGCTAGGCGTTCATAATGCTACACCCCTATTCTGAACACAACGAAAAAGGTTTCGAGTCTAAATTTGATCGTATGGAGAAGATAACTTTTTGGACCCAATTATTATACTGAATGTCGATATTAATTTCAACGCGTTTCTATTTCATACGATCAAACGGTAACTCTAAAGACTTCGAAATTTGAAATGCACTAATAATACACTATTATGGATCCAACTGAACTGGTTTCGTCGAATTCCGAGACTGTGTCCCAGATGGCTATTTTTAAATGTCAATTCGAGCAAATTATTTTTAAAATTGAACAGATTACTTTTTAATTCAATTTTCAAACTTTTATTATCTCCATTATTATTAATATAAATTTTACAAGCCTTTAAATTATTTTATCGAGCTTAAAACTCAAGAGACAATAATTTAACCAATATTCGGTTATAAAATTCAATAATTAAATTATTCAATAAATCGCTATATTCAAATTTAAATAAAAAAAACCAAAATTTCCATATTAAAAATCAATCTATAATTGAAACTCAATATTTAAAACCATTTAAATAATCCAAATCAAAGGTCGAAAAATTCGGGTCGTTACAGTCCTCCTCCTTAAAAGAATTTCGTCCCCGAAATTACTAAGGCAGAAAAAACGCTCTAGACCAATTAAGTTATTAAAATCCACTTAGTAAAATTTGATATTTCACTTTCCTAATCTTTTACCTTCAACCCAAACAATTAGCTCTCCATTCTAAACCAAAATCTTTTATTTCAATTATAAATTCCAAAGCGATTTCCGTTAACAAAAAGATTTCCCAAATTTTTTCTAACACCCTAAATTTCCAAATTTTTTTGGCGGAGTCTCGAAAAGGCTTTTGCAATATGATAAGAGAGTTAAATACATATACATCGACCCACGCGGTCGGAAAACAAAATATACAATAATATTTTATATCTTTGCAGTATTTAATCTGAAAACGTACCTTATTTTAGCATTTTTAAGCGAGCAGGCTTATTTTATTTTACTACTCATGCAATCGAAGTAAGGCAAAACAACTTCAGGTACCTGTAATTACTCAATTTGAACAAGCAAGTATCAAAACATGAATTTAAATAACATTTCACTTATTTAAATGGTTAAAATACATAAGTTTCATAAGCAATCCATGCTATACATATATTCATAAGCAGTTTTGAGGTTCCAACACCCGTTTAATCACTTTCAAGCAACCTGTATACCGGTTTGTTCAGTTTAAATGATTTACAACCAATTTATTTGTATCCAATTCATTTTACACTAACCAAATCCATATCCATTACAAATCAATTTTATTCACTTCCACTAATTCATAGAATTTTATTTACTTCCATTTGCATCGAAAAAAATTATTTTTTCAATGCAAATTCGACGCTATTTATTCAATAAAATAATCATTTCCACTTCTTGCTATTTTAAATTGAATCCAAATCAATTTATATAGGATTCTATTTTATTTCTGATTTGTTCACAATCAGTTCACTTACATTCCTTTCAAATTCATTTTATTAAGCTCACCATCCAATGATAATTTATTAAGTAGTCATTACATAAATTATTTAAGCCAAGCTTTCATCCAAACTATAACCTTATGTTAATCCCTTTATTTTTAACTATTCCAACTACATAACTTAAGTTCATTTCTTTTGCAACCAAATTTTATCTCCATTTTGGATTAGTTTTCCTTCAGTCAATTCCATTTCAATCAATAAATTAATTCAATTAGTTCATTCACTTTATCCATCTCTATTTTAATTCGCATATTCGAATTCATTCTTGAATTTTTTAAAATGAAATTTAATGCTATATTAAATTTATTTATACTCAAATTGAATTTATTTGTAACTTAAGCCATTTCTATTTCAATCCAATTTCATTTTATTCGATCACACTTCCAATTATATTTTAGTCACTTACAGCTTAAGTTGAATTTTATTTGTTACTCAAGTTTCACTTCTAATATTCACTTTTAATCCACAGTCCAATTTATTAAACCAAGTTAAGTGCCATTTACATATTCACTTAACTAATTTATTTAGCTAATTAGTTCACTTCCAATTTATTATTCAATATCTGATTTCTATTTTAAAAACCACTTCAATAAATTTACTCGAGTTCAATTTTATTTTATAATTCAAGTTTGGATTTTAGTTCCTCCGCCAAAATATAAAGTTATTTTTGTTTTGGTTTTGTCGTTCCATATTTTTTATAAGTTACACAACTATTTTTTTTTTGACTTTTCCATCAATTCTATACTCGAGTACATTCACATTTTATTTTTAACTCAAAATCTACATCACTTAATAGCTTAATATGAACTTTCATTTCAGAAATTCCAAATTCTATAAGCTTTTGAAAATTTATTTATTCCACTTCAATTTTTTTAAACTTAACTTACGCTAAATTTAAATTTCATACCATTTCTTTTAATTCATTTAAGTAAGAGTTCAATTCCATTCAATATCATCTATCACTCCATTCAATTTTATTTTCAATTCAATCCAAACACACTCAATTTTGCCTAACTTAGCTTAAGTTAAATTTCAAATCTATACCATTTTCTTTAACCAAATTAATTTATTTAACTTGTATAAGTCCAATTTAATTCATACATCCCACTTCAATTAATTCACTGATTCCTTTTTATTATTGCCATCACTTCATTTATTTGTTCCATTTGCTTTGCTTAATTTTAATTTTATCCATTTTAACATTACTCAAGCTAAAATTTAATTTCGAAATCCAATTTCCATACTTTCCTTATATAGAATCATTTTCAATTTTTAAGTTTATAACTTATTTTCCGATGATCATAATATTATTTAAATAAGGCTTTCAGAATTCAAACACCCAAATTTTTTTGTCAAATCATTTTGAAATCTCAAATATCTCGAAATCACACTTTTTACATTTCAAACCAAACCTAGTTTTTATCCAAAATAAATTCCCTTCATAATTTCCAAAACAAAACTAGTTCACCCAAAAATCTAAACAAATCAATTACGATAGCAATCCGTCACATAGAAACTCGAAAATGAATACTAATGATGTTGTGCAGTCTTCACCGAGATTATTTTTCAACGACTGAAGTGAGTTCAGTGTTATTATCGCTTTCAAAAATCCATTTAAAACCATTTTTATATTCAAAAATTATCTCCAACTAATAATACTATTATTTATTTCAAAATACTTTGGACAACACTTCCAATAATCTCCGGGATTTAATTTTTCAAACTCTATTTTTAATCAAGTCTTAGTTTTAATTCTATTGTATAATCCATACTTATATAATTTCCATTTGGTTATATATAACCAACTCCAAATTTTATAATCTTGTTTTGATTATAATATTATCATCTAAACACTCCAAATATACCATAATGATTTTAGAAAATTATTCCTTTTATATAAAAATATAACTTGGGTAAAATTATTTCATTTACCCGCTTTGAAACCATACCACGTCTGTAACGACCCGATATTTTCAACCATTCGCATCCACACATGTTGGATTTGAATTGTTCAAAATACCCGATTTTTAATTTATATTTGGAAAAAATCAACATATACAGTAAATAAATAGATCATAGAATCATGGATACAGAGTAATATACAATATGCAGCGGAAACAAGAGAAGAGTAGTTCATGAAGCTACTATATATATAAGAGTCAAATAAGATACAATTGATGTCTCGAATACAATAGTCAAATATAAGATCAGAATACATCACTAGAATCAACCGAATATCTAAAATCTGGATAGATAGTTAGATCTCCAACGAAGCTCCAACTCCAAAGGTGAGCCTCAAAGGCAGTATCACTCAGTCTGTCCCGAGCGTAAAGCAAAACACAAAACACTCGAGGCAGGATTAACATTCTTATATCAATAAATCCAACTCAAGTAAAATAACAACTAAAATACAAGTAATCAAAGGATGTTTGGGATAACCATCCTCTGAGGATCCATTAAACTATCTACTATGTAATAATATACGCTATTATAATAATGTCTAAAGTAAAGTATAATATATTTTTAAAATAGCGTTAAGGCTTTACATTTACCACCTTAACACAATTTTTATATTTCCATAGTCTATATAGTACCGTAATCTCCCCCGTACTGGACGTCGTAAGAGGGCACTCCATATGTATAGTACAAAACAAAATCATATAAGGCACGCTAGGGTAGGTGACACGGCACAACTAGGCAATGCTAGGGTAGATATACCAATTACACTTTTGGACCGATGGTAGCGCATAGCCGCAGCTACCACCCACCTCGAGCCACACTCCCAAAGTCAAAGGTGCACACAGTCAATCACAAAGTAATAGAATGGTATCAAAGGAGTGTGTCTGATCAGAGGAGCTACCTCATTAGCCCGTCAATTGCTCCTGTTTTAGCCACCTTATGCCAACTCACGGGATTCCGGTCCACATATATACCTCATATAGGATCGTCGCCACCATCCTACTTCATTTTGGAATTTCCACCACATACACAATTGTTAAAGTAGTTTTCGGAGTTGGCAGAGAGTATGACTACTTCCAATCCCAGTCTCTTTAACAACCAAACGTCATTATAACGCAGCAGTCATTTCAAAATAGTTTATACATCAGAACCAAAATATCATCGACATTTCAAAACCATATCAATACAATATCATTTCCATTTCAAATATATCCATTTCTAGAAATCATAGCACTTTCAAAGTAATAACACTTTCGAAACCAAACACTTTGAAATTATAACACTTCCAAATCATAATACTTTGAAATTCATAACTTTGAAAATATAACATCCACCACTTAATAGTTTAAAAATTAAATAGTATATATAATGAAATAGTTTATAAAGTAAAATAGTTTATATAAAGAGTTATAAGTTAAAATGGTTTATATTAAAATAGTTAGTATACTAAAATGGTTTATATTAAAATTATTTATAAAGTAAAATATAAATTAGTTTTAAATTTAAAGTTACTTTATAAAATAATTTCCTTAAACTTCACAAATTGATTCAAATCAACTGGAATCCAAAATTTCAATTTAAATCAAATCTCAATTCATAAATTTCACTCAGTTCAGTTCTCAATAAACCATTTCAATTTATATTGATTTAACTACAGATTTGAACCTCAAATAAACCATTTCAATTTCCATATATTTCAAAGCTTTAAATATTCCATAATTTCAACACTAAATTTGGTAATTTTATACATATCCTAATTCAATTTACTATTATTTGGCTTTTAAATATTTACTAAAAAATTCAATATCTTTTAAATAAAACTCAAACTTGAAATATTCGTTAATCACATTAAACCAAAATCAAATTATAAAATCATACCTTTAAAATCCAAATTTTAAATAAATTTCAAATCAAACTTATTTGAGTATAATTCTTAAAAAAATTCAATTTCAAAACCTTGGAAATAATTTCCAATATATATAATCTCAAAAAAATCAGTATTTATTAAATCATATATTTCTTTCCAAAACCATAGAAATCCTTTTCCAAATATTTATATATATACCAGCCGTGTCTGTATATAATTTTCTATCCCATGGTCAAGTGACACGGATATTTATTATTTCAATCCGCAATTAAATTTATACGGGTGTATATCATTTCAACCTGCAATCCCAAATTCAATTCAATGAAAATCGCTTGGGTTATCATTTTATCCCATATCGATCTTCTCATATTCTAAAGTCCATTCGCGTACGTATCATTTCAATCCATAGTGAATTCTATACCAACATGGAACTTGCAGAGTGATAAAAGAAATGATGATAATATAACAAGCATATATCATCAATATAAATAACAGTGAATGTTGTCAGATGTCACAGGTGAACAGATACACATAATAGCAGATATGTATAGCAATGTAAATAACTAACAACAACATATTTCAATTGTCGTTTCAATTGAAATCAAATTTAATAAATATAAGAAAATTAATCGTGAGTGATTACTCACCTTTCGAGGCTAGAGATGATTCGGCAATGGAATGAGCTACAAATCCAAGCACGAATTGCAAAGCAAAGTAGATTGGCACGAATTCAACAGACAAGATGATAGATAAGTGAATGATGAAATAAATCAGAATCTGCTCGATATAGGCGGAACAAAATATACATTATATTATAATTTTCCTTAAACCAAATATTCAGTTTTAAGATACATATACATTTTATATCACTCTTCAATTTTAAACACATACTAATATATATATATATATATATATATATATATATATATATATATATAAGAAAATCATTGGTTTAAATTAAACACACACATATATAACTAACAGAAAAAAATAAACTCATATATTATAAGTAAATATTTAAACTTCATATATGCTCAAAACACATCATATCTATATACCCATACTTCATGTAAACAAACACTATCATGCATATGTAAAATACAATAACAAAGAAAAATATATATATAACTTCATATATAACAAATAGTTGAACAATGTATATCTTTCATACATATTTGTACATTATATAAAATGTTACTAACATATTAATATATTTAATAGCTACAAGTAAATCTTTCAAAAATTTTATTGCTCATATATATACAAGCACACTGCATACTCCATATTTACCATATATAAATACTATAAAAACATGCAACTAGGAAGCATACAGAAGGCATATGCTTACTATATAAACAACTGTTATATAAATATATACAAATACACACACACACACACACTTGGCTATAACAACTATTACATAAATAAGATATTTAAACTGTTACATAAAAACTGTTATAAAACTTACAGCAAGATATGCATATAACTTACATAAACCGTAAGCCAACATCCATTATATTCAAAACAATGCTTAACATAATATATAAATAAAATATTAACATAATATATATAAGATTTTGGAAACGATATGCTTTGAAAATGAAATATAGGTAAATGAAATAATTTTGCCTATTATATATTTTGTATATAAAATAATAATTTTATAAATGATATATTTGGTTGTAATATATATTTTTGTTAGGTAGTGAAAATTTATATGTTGGTTGAAAATAAAAATTTGCAAATAAATAAATATAAAATGGAAAATTTAGAACTTAAATTCTGGGATTTTTGAAAACTCCTTTCGAAAGATTTTGAAACATAATATTAATAATATTTAGAAGTATTTTTGGATGTGAATGTTTCAATATGATTTGAAAGTAATGTTTTAAATAAATTTGAAGGAAATAAGTTTTGTACTCCCCTCTCTGTCATTGGAAAATAATTTCGGTGATGAGTGCATGCATCATCGACGTTCATTTTCGGGTTTCAAAGTGACGAGACCATTGTAGTAGTTTACTATACATTCGTTTTGATAAATAAATGTAAAATTTTTATTTTCAAATATGGTTTATATATATATAAGATATGATATGTATATTATTTTAAAATGATTTGGAAACGGAACCTGGTATTTAGTTCTTATGTTGTTGTAAGTTAATAATTTTAATTATGGTAAGGTAATGAAATTTTAAATATATTTTGGAACTTCTAAAATGAAATATAAGAAATTAAATGCCATGTTATTAATGAAATATATAAGAATTGAAAACTCGTAACTTATAAGTCAAAAGAATTGAAAATAAGGAAATGTAAGTATTGAACATTTTGATTTAAAATAAATAAGATAAACTTATGTAACTTTCTATTGCATTTTTAAAGACATATATAAACTTGCCAAATATTAAAAGTTGTAATGCTAAATAGGATAGTAATAGAGTATTATACAAGTAAAACTTAGAAAATGAAAGTGTTCAATGAAATTCTTTATAAATAAGAGCCTTGATATTATAGTTGTTATAAACTTAAGTTATAATTGAAATGTTACTATAATAAAACGTAATAGAAAGTAAGAATTGTAAGTAAATGATTGTAAACTTAATTAATATGCTAAGTAATTGAATTGAACATGAATAGTATAAATAAATAAGTGTAAACTTAAGTTAATGATGGAGGCCATTTATAATTGAAATAAATAGAAAAATGAATACTATAATAAATTAAATAGTTATAACTTCAGAAATTGTTGAAATGATTTAGAAAATGGATTTAATATCCCATGACATTATATAAGAGAATGAATGTAAATTAAAAAGTAAACTTAAGTATGAACTTCTACATTGATGAATATTATTATCTAATGGAAATCAAGTATATAAATTAATAAATGTGAACTAGACTGCAAGAAAATGTATGTAATACTTGAATAATGAAATCATTGATTTTATTGGCAACTGAATGGAAATAACTCATGAAAGCAGTGAATGTAATGCAATAAATAAAAAGAAATTTACATGATATGAATAAATGAAAAATGAAGTTTTGTAAGTAATGAATAAAAGCCAATGAAAATAAGCATTGAATGAATAAATATGAATTTATTTGCGAAGAAATCTATAAAGTACTTCAAAATTTGATTTACATATGTTTAAATAATTATATATATGTAACATATGTAAGGGAATGAAAATAACTAATGTAAATAAATGAATGTGAATGGATAAAATGATCATTATATGAATGAAAATGAATAAATAGTAAATGTTATGAAAGAGATTTATAAGAATAAACTTAAAAACATTGTAATTTATTGTTTGTTTGACTTATGGATTGTTTGGGAAAGGATATTTCTAATTTGTGTGGATGTATGAATAATCTGTTGAGTTTTATCTAAGATGTTGAGTAGATGATATACTTGGTAGATATTTGTCATTCCAAGCAATTAAAAGTTTATGAACCTAAACAAATCTTTTTTTTTTATTTCCATGGATGGATGATTGAATGCTTTGATTGCATGTGATGATTGTATGATTCTGTTGCTTGTGACTATTGTATGTCGGGTTGATCTTGTTGAGATTAATTTGAAACAACTTAAGCATTTCAGTTTTATGTAATTATTAACATCTTTGGATTATATACGTGAAATACAGGTTATGGAAGCAATAGTTACTGCTTTTGGTTTCATAAATTAAGCGTTGCTTCCCCGACAAATAGGTACGCTCCCGGATTACGGTTTTCTAAGAATCTTATATTGTTTTCCCGCTGTTGGGATATATTATTTTGAAAAATTATGATATATATATATATGTATGTATCTATATATATATATATTGTTTTATTTGTATTATTATTTCTTCCAGACCTCTTCGTACAAAGGAGACTGCCGAAATTTTTCGAACGAAACTTTGGACTTAAATTTTTTTAAGAAATGTTTTCCAAACTTTATTACTTTGAGTATAAAAGGATTTAGTGGTATTTAGTGGTTATAAATTGATATATTTTATTTAAATGAATTAATTTTGTAAATTTATTAATTTATAAATTTAATATTTTGAATAAAATATATTGATTTCTAAATTCCTTCTTTTCCCTCCTTTCCTTATCGGGGACGAAAAGTGTTGAGTGGGGGAGAGTGTAACGACCCGTAATTTTAGATAATTAAATTTATTAATTTAATTAGATTTTCGAAAATTTACTATGGAAAAAAAATTGTAATTTAATAATGAAATGAATACTAAAATAAAATGTAACAATGTTAATTAAAGCTAATTATTAACAATTGAAATGAAATTCCAATCAATGGAAATAACGTAAATGTATAATTCGGTTATGAATTGAATAGAGGAAAACAAATGTAATATTGGATAAATTAATGAAATAATATAATTAAAGGGGCTTGATTTGAAACAGTGTTAGGTAAGTAATTATAACATTTAGTGTAAGTAATAAACTTAAAAATGTAACTAAGGTTAATAGTGACAATAATTATATGTTACTCATTTTGTTAATCTGTTAAATGAAAATTGAAAATCAATTGTAACTAATTCACTTAATGAATGCAGTTAACGTAGATTAAATAGATCGTTGTATAGTAATAATTCAATAAGATGTAACCAATGTAAGTTATAATCATAATATGACTATTGATTTGAATAAAAAGAATTGGAATCAAGTTTGACCAAATTATTGGAATTTTAAATTATAATAAGTGAATTCACTGCAATTAAATATAATTAAAGATTACTTTAATGGAAAGTAAGTTGAAATGGCGAATATATATTGTAATAAAGGTATGGGAAGGTCATTATAGGTGCAAGACAACAATTGATGTAATGAAAGGAGTAAAACAAAGATAAACTAAATTTGTTGAGATTTTGAATTAGAATATAATAGGAAAAAAAATTCAGTACAAGAAAACTATAGTAATTATAACAAAAATATAAGGTGGAAATTAGAGAATAGTAGTGTAATAAAATATAAAACAATGTTAATTATGAATGTAGAATAATAATTGATTGATTATAAAGATTGAAATCAAATTGAATGAATTTGTTTGGATTAAATTATAATTAATTTGATTTAATTACAGTGGGAATTGAACACTGTAATTGGTAAATCGATTAACTTTAAATTGATCTCTGAACTTGCTTAAATTATTGTGAATGTTTAAGAAATCAAAAATGGTAAAAAATTTAATCATAGAATTTGAATTGAAAATTTTGATTTAATTAACTTAATATTAATTTATTTAATTGACGTGAAAATAGCCATTTTGGCCACTAACTCGGATTCGGGGAAACCAGTTTCATCGGATCCGCAACAGTGAGTTTTTGTAGGATTTTAAGTTTTGTAGCGATCAGACTTGTCATTTGAACGTACGGACTCGAAACGCCTAGAAATCAATTCAATTGAAATCAGTTGAAATCAATTTGTAATTAGCTGATTTTTAAACTTCTTCATACGATGGAATCAGGACCTGAAACATGTTTCATTGGGTTTTAAAATAACTAAAATATCTATTTTGTTATATGGTATGACCCATTTTCGTTCCGGAGACAAAATGGGCTTTTTGGTTGTTTATCGTTCAACTTTCAAACCGATCCAATCCATCCTTTCTATTTTAACCTACCTATTTATAGCCCATTATAAACCCTAGCTCAATTTTATTCTCTATTGTATGTATGTTCATTTCTTTGTAATCTCCTCTTTCCGATGGCAGACAAACAGAAAACCGTAATTCCCAAATTGCAAATTCAATTGCAAATCAAAACAAAATTAACAAATTTAATCTCCTCCAACCCAAATTTTTTTTATATCATTTTGAAGCTCTCGATGAGCGTAATCTTCTGCAATAATTCGTTTTTCAATTCAATTCCCCGTTTGCCCAGACTTCACGAATCAATTCCGACCGTTCATATTGGATTCCGAACGATCCAATGGCGGATCTGTAGCCAATCGACAATCGGCTAGTGCCGTTGTGGAAGTGATGTGGAGCAGGGCATGGTGTAGTTGTCGTTTGCCGTAAATTGGTCAGGATTCACTAGAAACCGGTGATTGGCGACCGACTTACGTTCTCGTTCTAGGGACGCGTGGCAACGTCATGGAGGACCCGTCGGTGGCCATTGGGGCGGCGTGACGTAGCCTTCGTGGCGGCATGCTTGGATTTTGGTCAAAGTGCCTCGGGCGGCGATGATTTTGAGCGATCAGTGGCGGCTGGGTGAGCAGCATCGCGTGATGTGGGGTTTCGTTGATTTGTAGTTCGAGAGTGCAAGTTGTAGCTGATGACGTGGCAAGCATGTGAGTTTCTTTATTTTTCCGTTTTAATTTAAATTTTGATTTCCAAATGTTTTAAATTACATAACTTTTGCATACGAGATCCAATTCACATGCAATTTGTTCCCCTGGGATCGTATTGGAATTTCGGACATTTTGATGCTGATTTGGACGAATTCCGAGACTATTAGGATTTTAGGCTTAAATTGGATTTAAATTCGATTTAAATTCTAAGGTGAGTGTTTTAACCCACTCACAACTTCTAAAATTTCTTATGTTTGTTAAATAAAATTTATGGTGTGACTGGAAATTTATCTATGACTGTTTGGTATAATTTATATTGTCATCTCAGTTAATATGAATTTATTGAATTAAATCGTCATTAAATTTATTATTGAAATTAAATTGCCAATTAAATACCTGTTATTGTAAATTAGTTAATTGCTGATATTTATTTGGTTGATTTGAATGATGATTATGATGGATGCTTGATTTTTGATATGGGGTGAATGGATGTTGTATTTTATATCATTATAAACTGCAAGTTCACTATGGGTTGAAATGATATATACTCGTATGATCTATAGATTTGAAAATGAATATGCTTTGATTTTGGAAACGATATGCTTTGAAAAAGAATATGGAGACCTTAATTCTAGAGGATGAAGACGAAGATTTATGCTATTATTATTTACTATATTTATTCACTACATTCATACTGTTCCGCTGCATTATTTATTTATCTCTGATATGTGTAACTCTGATTCTGTGTTGTATAAGTAAAATCAAATATTTGTAAATAGTTTCATGAACTGTTATTTGATTATTATATTTTGTCATTCCGCTGCGAGATTCTGTTTTTTTCTTCTTTCTCTGTTATTCTTATTTACCCCAATAATAATCTGCCCCTTTGTATGGTTTTGGTCTAACGTGTGTGATTCATCGTCGATTTAAACCGTCCAAAAAGGCAGATCATTACAACCGCTCGCACTTTCAACTTAAATAAAATTCGAGAAAAGCAAGGTCCTTGTATTCCTTTTTCGAATGGATCTCTCCATCCATGGATAAGTGAGATATTTTCTCAGTTGGATTTAGCAAAAGGTTTCCATCAGCTTAGAGTAGCAGAGGATAGTACTCCTTTGATGGCGTTTAGAACTGGATATGAAACGTACGAATGGTTAGTGATGTCGTTCAGACTAACTAATGCGCCAACATTCTTTGTGGATTTGATGAATCGAATTTTCGGAGGGCGCTTGGATAGGTTTGTGTTTGTTTTTATAGATAATATATTGATATAATCCAAGAATGAAAAAGAGCATGAAGTTCATCTTAGAGTTGTACTCGATACGTTGAGGCAGCATCAATTGACGGCGAAGTTTTTGAAGTATCATTTCTGGATAAAGGAAGTGAAGTTTCTTGGTCATGTAGTCTCAGTGAAAGGGTTGTTTGTGGATCCGACTAAGACTGAAGCGGTGAATGGTCAGAAGAGACCTGAGACATTGACCGAGATAAAGAGTTTTCTTGGATTAGCTAGGTATAATCGGAGATTCATTAAGGATTTTTCACAGATAGCAGTCCCAACAAATAAGTAACACAAAAGGATGAAGTTTTTTGGACCGATAAGTGTGAGGAGGCATTCTAGAAGCTGAAACATTTATTAACTAATGCACCCGTGTTAGTTGTTCCAGAAGGGAACTAGGATTTGGTAGTATATATGGATGCATGTGGAACTGGATTAGGAGTTGTGTTAATGCAGAGAGCTAAAGTGATTGCCTATGCTTCTCGACAGCTTAGACTGCATGAGGTTAGATATCCAACGCATGATTTGGAATTAGCTGCAATGATATTTGCCTTCAAGGCGTGGAGACATTAACTTTTGGGAGAGGATTTTGAGCTTTATATGAATAATAAGCCGTTGAAGTATTTACTCTCTTAGAAGGAGCTGAACATGAGGCTACAAAGATGGTTGGAGTTTATTGCTGCTCATGACTTCAGAATTGAATACACACTTGGAAAAGGCAATAAGGTTGCAAATGCACTTAGCAGGAAACATCAAAATACAGTGTTGGCGATGATATTTGAGTGGAAAGATTTGGAAGCGTTGACAACATGTAGAGTGCAGTGGAGATCCGAAGTTAGATCTAGTAAGGAAACTGCTATTTTGTCATGTTTAGAAGTTCGACCAGTTATGATTGAAAGGGTTGCTTCTAAGCAAGGAGAGGATCCGGTATTAGTTGAACGGATCAGGAAGTTAAAGGATAGAACCAAGAGCGATGACCTAAAAGATTTTAGTCTTAACCAGAATAGGTGGTTAAGAAAGAAAGGAAGACTATTTGTTCCGAATGTGGGAGACATTAGGAAGGAGGTTCTTGAGGAATGGCATCGTTCGAAGTTAACTATTCATCTGGGATGAACTAAGATGTATCAGGACATGAAGAGGGATTTCTTCTAGGAAGGTATGAAGAGGGATGTAGGCTTATGGGTGAAGCAATGTCCAAACTGCCAACCAGTAAAGGCCGAACATGAGAAGCCAAGTGGGTTACTTCAGCAATTAGATATTCCACTATGAAAGTGGGATTCTATTTCTATAGATTTTATAGACGGATTACCAAGATCTAGTAGAGGAAATGAAAGTATATGGGTCATAGTGGACATGTTAACTAAGGGTGCCCATTTCATTCTCGTTAAGTCAACTAGGACGGCACTTCTTTTCTCTAAGTTGTTTATGAAGAATATGGTTAGACTACACGGAATTCCTAGTAGCATAGTAAGTGACAGAGATTCCTTGTTCACTGGGAGTTCTGGAGAAGTCTACGGTAAATTTTAGGAACCAAGCTCAAGGTGAGTACCACTTACCATTCGCAAACTGATGGGAAAATGGAAAGAGTTAACAAAGTCTTAGAAGATTTGTTACGTGCTTATGTGACAGATTTTGGGGGATCATGGGAAGACCATCTACACTAAGTCGAGTTTTCATATAATAATGTTCATCAAGCTAGTATAGGGATGGCATCATTTGAAGCTTTGTATGGAAGGCCATGCAAATCTACAGTTTGTTGGTTGGAGACCAATGATAGATTGGTTAGAGAAGCTGCATAGAAGATTGAGTTAATTCGGGATAGGATGAAGGAAGCTCAGTCTAAGCAGAAGATTGATGCAGATAGAAGATGAAAATCCTAGAGTTCTCTATTGGAGATCATGTTTTTATTAAGGTGTCCCTAATGAAGGGTGTAATTCGATTTGGAAAATCAGGGAAATTGGCACCAAGATTTGTAACACCATTTCCTATTGTAGAGTGGATCGAGAAACTCGCATATAGAGTAGAGCTATCAAACAGTTTGGTAGGAGTCCATGATGTTTTTCATATCTCACACCTAATGAAGTGTATTCAAGATTCAGAGACTACTATAGCACCGACTGTGTTAGAGGACTTAGTAATAGAGCCGAATTTGACTATAGTTAGAAAGCCAGTTCCTTATAGTCACGAGATATGAGAAGAGGCTAAGGAGCAAGACAGTTAGATTAGTTAAAGTCCAAGGGAGTGGCGACAATAGGGACTGCACTTGGAGACCAAGACTGAGAGCAGGATTAGGGAAGCTTATGCTGATATGTTTGATGGTATGCTTTACCTTTTTGGCTGATTTATTGAGTACCTTATCATAATTTCAAGGATGAAATTCTTTGAGGAGGGGAGTCTGTAATGACCCTAATTTTTTGTAACATTATTTAGGGTGTTTAATTGGCAAAATAAATAAAATAATGTAATGATTAGGGATTGAGATTTGTGACTAGTAAGGGTAGTCGTGTCATGTTAACAAATAACCTAACATGAGTTAAAATAAAATAAGTTAGGGAAGTTGGACGAGGGAAAAAATAGGAATAAGTATATCCTTAACAATAAATCCTTACACTCATTCATTTCTTATGTTCATTTGTAAAAATTAGAACTAAGAGGTCAGTTACCATTAGAAGACACAAGAGGAAGATAAGCAAAAGAAAGAAGCTAAATCAACTTAATCCATTCTCAAGTCTCAAATTCCTTAATCATAAAGCTAAGGTGAATAATGCCTACATCTCATGTTTTCTAATTTTTTATCGATTTAGGTTAAATTTGAATCATTTTGCAATATTTTGCAAAGTTTTGGTTGTCAGAAGTAAATGTATATACTTGTTGACGATTTATGATATTTTATATGGATTTTATGATATGTTTTAATGTGAAAACCCTATTAAATGACATCTAAATGCCTTGTGATTTTAGATTTGGATCAGAAATGATATTTTAGAGATGGATTTCAATTTTCATAATTTTCTGAATTAATAAGGAATTTATATCAATTTTCTAGTGAGGAAAATGAATATTTAGGTTTAAAATAATTTACAGCTAAATTATATATGTTTTGGATCTAAAATTTGTATATGTTAGAAAACATATTAAAAATGATTTATAGGAATTTTTATAGATTATTCCTAAATGTTTTAATAGATATATAAAATTATTTAAGGTATGGGACTTAAATGTTTTATATATTTATAAAAGAAGAAGGGGTATTTTGTAAATAAATTAAATTTTTTATTTTTGAAATTTCGATAGAAATTTTAGAGAAGAAAATTAGCAACCAATAATATTTTGACAAACAAGGGAGGTTAGTTGAAAAGATTACTTTATAAAGATAAAAATCAGATTTTGCGTGCTTTTTACATGTTTCACCACTTTCGGCACCTAGGTTGCAATGGGTACTTCTGCCTCCATCGCCATTGAAACCAATGCACATAGTATTATTGATTTGGTACATAGTGAATTGGATATAGGCGGAAGGTGTTGGGTTGAAACAAGGGGATCCGATGGGGTCAAAGTGCTACTTTGCTTTCAAATAACAATGCACCTGCTTTGCTTTCAGAAGGAATGCTTTCGACTTGGTTGGCTTTTGACTGGGTCAAATTGATTTAAGGAATGGTTTCGAATGAGATTGTGCCTTTTGTTTGAAGTAAAAGCTTTCAAATGGGGTCGAAACCCCTTGCTGCCGCTTTCTACCTTTCAAAGCAAATGGTTTTGAAAGTATTTTGTTTTTAAAACCTAACCACTTCTCCAATGATTTTGAAGGGTTGGTTTCGACACCATCACTTCTTTACTTAGGAATTGCTTTAGAAAGAGTGCTTTTGACTTAGACGTTTTATGACCCTTTTGCTATGTTGAAGGTAAAGCCCAAAGGTTTCGAAAGGATGGGTTTTTAAACGATTTCAAAAGGTTTCCACATGTTTTACATGAACCCAAATGCTTTCGAAAGGTTTAAATGAAGGTTTCGAAGAGGTGGTTCCCCAATGGTTCCGAAAGGTTTAAAAGGAAGGTTTCTAATGTTTTTGAAAGGCAATGTTAAGTGTTTTAAAGATAGGATGTCTAAGGTTTTAAGGCTTTCGAAGGTGATGTTTTCCAATGGTTTCGGAAGGTTTATTATGAAGGGTTTCGAAAGGGTATGCTTTGACCTACTGCCTAAGGTTTGCTTGTATCGAAAGAGGCACTTTCAATAGATTCGAAAGGGGTACTTTCAAAGGTTAAATATTTTCATCAACAAAGTTTTGTGTAAAGTATATATAACATGGCAAGGTGATTTGAGTAAAGCATAGAGTATATTTTCCTTGTTTAACAAATGTTTTAACGGTTTAATCAGTTTGAAAGAAATGGTTTTCAAGAAAAAATTTATAGGGAGTTAGCCCTAAGTAAAATGACCCGGATATTAGAATACCAGATGGGATGGGTATGGAGTAGCTCCTTATTCATTAGCTATTAGCCCCTAGCTAATTTAGTCCAAAATTCCAATGTGTAGGGCTTTGTCATAGGTAAGACTAAAATGATGTTTCAAACAGAAAGAAATATACAAAGAGAGAATAGGTTAATGGTAAGCCCACAAAACCATTAGGTTCAGTTGACCTTGGAGAATTAACTTAGAGACAGGCCGTCCAGATGAGGAGTATCTAACAGAAGTTAGATTGTTTATTTATTTTGTCTATTTGGCCTGAGTCAGCCAAAGGTTAGTGGTTAGCCAAACAAAACTACAGTGTTCAGACCGATAGTCCATTTGTTACCTAAGTTATATGCTTTCATGAAATTGAAATTATTATTTTAACCAGTATCAGTTGTAGGATTAAGATTTGTAAAAGATATGTTTTAAAAAGATATTAGTAAGGGAAAACCCGTTCTGCTAAGCGGCGTGGTCTCACTTAATATCAAATAACCAAGATGTATAATACTATTCACACCAGGCTTTATGTCTGACTCGAAGTTTATGTTTTCCCCTTAAACTCTTGGGTGCTCAAAATTGATTTGAGTAGGCCGAGGGTTGAGGATTTTCAGGTTTTAGTAGGTGGATGAATAAAGCTTTCGAAGATGAGCAGGCGGCAGACGGATAGCTATTTACCAGTGTTGTTTTTGTTTGTTTTAATTTTGTTATGTTATATTAAGTCAGTTATGACTATATAGTACTCTGGTCAACCAAGGGGGCATCTTCATATGCCGCTCTTGGCGTATTTTGTAATAATTATATTTGATCGGAACTTGGGAAATGATTGGGATTATGTAATGGAATATATTGTTTTTGAAATCTGTGATTTTGTTTCATATTCATGTGCTTTTTATATTATGACACCATTGACATTGCTGTATTTGGTCACTGGAAGTTAATACTATGGATGATTGCAGCATCTTTAGCGTTTAGCTTCGGGCCTCCAGATATGGGATGTTACAACTTGGTATCATAGCATAAGTTTACAAAAAACTTTAAAATAAAATGATTTTTGAAAAATATAATCCTAAGGAATTAGAGATAAGATTGGGGTATGCGATAACGCTATAGTAACGTTCTTGCATTTGTTATATATAAGTATATGCTATGTCTCTAGTTTCCTATCTCTCTTAGGCTATTCTTTTGAATCTTACGAGGCTTGAATACAGATATGGATGTTGAAAGTGGAAGAGTTAACCTTGGAGGGGGAAGCATCACAACACATGGAAATGCCAGGTCAAATATCAGAAGAAACCCAAGTCAAGCATAAGCCAGAAATGTGGGTCCTGGAGTCCCGCAAGTTGACATGGGAGGAATGTATCGGTTCTTTATCAACATGATGCAGGCGGGTGTTGCTGCAGGAGTAGTTGGAGTAAATGCTGGAGTGGGGAATTAGGAAGCTTCGATGGTCAACAATTATGCTATTTTGAGTAGAGACTACGCTAGGCTGGTAAGAAAGTCATTCATTGGAACTGAAGACGCCGTTGAAGTAGAACACTAGTTGCTGCAATCTGAGGGGATGTTTGCAGATTTGGGGCTCAATTATAAGTAGAAGAGAAGGCTTGCTTCTAGGAAACTTTAGGGAGCATCGTTGTACTGGTGGAATAGTGTGACGGTTAGAGTGAATGAAGAGACGATGACCTAGGCTGAGTTTAAGAGGAGTTTTGAGGAAAGGTGTAACAACCCGCATATTTAACAATTATATATTTAAATATAGCGTCGTTAGTCGGATTTAGGTCCGAAATGTTACTTTTTGCAAACGGTCGAATTGGGACTCGAAACCACTTCCATTGAGTCCAAAATGGCGTTTGCGATCTTTTTGAGTATAACCTTTGAATGTTTGGAGTAAGTTGAATTTTGCTACTTTTTCTAGTTGGGTTTTGGGTATGGGTACAACCAACTCATCCTATACCTCAACTCATCCCCCTCTCCTCTCCACTCACTCATTTTATTTCATAAAACTCAAGCACAACTGAAAATGGGGAAAGAGAATGGGAAATAGAAATTCCAAGCCCTAGTTTACTTTGCAAACTTGAATTCTTACTCCAAAATCGAAGAGAAGCTAGTGGTAAGCCTCCTCTTCATCTTCTCCAACTCTTTCTCCTTCAATTTCAGAAAGTTTCCTAAACCTAACTTAGGAAATTCTTGTTTTGATCTTAGATCGAAGCTTGTTGGGTTGAGGTAGAGATTGGTTGGTCTTCTCCTTGCAATTGATCTCCTTCTCATCCTTGTTTGTAAGTTAAAGGTGAGATTTTTATCTCACATCTATGACTATAATTATCTTTGGTTGTTAGGCATGAATTCCTAACACTTATTCATGTGCATTTGCTCTTGATTTGGATTGAATTGATGAATATTCCAAATTTTGGTGTTTTGGAGTCAAATCTTTGAAAATCATAACTTTGATGTTGAACATGTTTTTGGTGGTGAATCGAAGTGTCAATGGTGCTGGGTTATCGATTGGCAAAAGACCCTTAAGTCCATTGCTCGACTGGTTGCAAATGGTGAGAGTTTGCTCCTCCATTTGATAGGCTGGAAAACAGTTTCAGCTACAGCCAGTCGACTGGCCCACTGCAGTCAGTCGACTGACTGCAGAGTTTGAAAACTCTCGGGTTATAGTTCAATCGACTGACTGCAGAGGACCAGTCGACTGACCTGCTTGTTTTGGCCCAGTATGCCTATTTGTTTGTGATTCCAATTTTTATCGATTCATGTTGATTCCAATTAGTTGTTTATGCATATTTGACCTTGATGATTCCTTTTTGACTTCATCCACGGGTTTTTATAAAATAATCTTCTAAATTGTATTAAAACTCGTTTCTCCAATTTATAATTTCTATTTAAAACACTCACACAAGTTCGCACTTCGAGCAAAGTGGAAGGGAGATTAAATGGCTAGGTAAAATACGGACCATGAATCCGTGCGTTTGTCTTTCCGATTAATCCCCGACCTATTTGATTAATCGTTTTGACCTTTTGGGACGACCTGGGATTTTTAACAATTAAATTGGAATATTCAATTGATTTTAAATATTTAAAAGTTATTTTTAACTTGAATTCCAGATATCAATATATGTTGATAATTAAATCATTGAATTTTATAATTGAAATTGGGTAAATTGTTGTATAAGAAACTTTTAAACCTGTTAAAAATAATTCGAAGGCTTATAAAATTTTTAATAATGATACTGAAGATAGTAAAATAATTGAAATTTAATTTAAAGGTAATTTGTTCAATTTAATAATATATCGTTTAAATTGGAATTTAAAAATAGTCTTCCGAGGCACAATCTCGGAATTTGACGAAACCAGTTCCATTGGATCCGTAATAGTTAGTTATTATCGGATTTCTATTTTCGTAGCAATCGGAGTGATCGTTTGACACTGACAGCTCAAAACGCTTAGAACTATTTTAATTAATTTAATTTAAAATTGATCGTTTTCTTCTGTAACTCGCACATACGATCAAATTAGCCTTTGAAACATGTTCCATTGTGTTCGGAATGCGGGTAGAACCTTATAAACGTCTATCGGCATGTCTGATTCAGGGTTTGGTATTTCGCGTTGTGGAACACGAGATATTTTCATATTTAATTAAATAAAATCAGGCGTACCCGGGAAGCTATTCCTAACCCTATTATACGTTTCCATTCCCCTCTCTATTCTCAAAACAGATCGTTCTCTTAAAAAAAAGGGCCGAAGCCTTCGGGAAAAAAAATTTGGGAATGACTCGCAAATGGCACTGGGAAATCGCGAATGGCTTGCGATTGAATCGCGTCGTCAAGTGGGCTAGGGTTTCTGTTTCGACATGGGTTGCTGTTGCGCGTGCACGAGAGTGAGGGTGGCGGTGGCATCCAGGGGCGTGCAGTGGTGGCTCGCGCTTGGAGGGGGAGTTCGTTGTAGTGGCGGCTTCGACTCGTGCTCGACCTAGGATTGTGTTAGGGTTTCATTTGAGGCAAGGTCCGATAGCTGGGAGCACGTGCGCTACACTGATGTATTCAGCAAGTCTAAGGCAGTATCAGTTATTTTTTAAAAAATTTTATTTTATTTTTAATAATACAGGTTTAAATTTGAAAATATGTCAGGACCCGATTCTTAGACTTCCGAAAACCGACATCATACGTCCACTGTATCAACTGCCGAGCAATCGAATGCCGGAAAACCGAACCATGAGGGTTAAAAAGAAGAGGTAGAAGAAAACAATAGAAGAAATAAGAAAACAGAAACAATATCAGAATTTCACATATCACAGCGGAACAACATATAATAAATAAATGAATAATCTTTAAACAAAGAACTATATCAGTTATTACATTACATCACTTTACATTACATCATCAGAGTGTACAACAGCAAACAGCGGAAAAGAAATACTATATACTAGTGAATACGCCATGCCATCCAACTTGCCTCTAGCAGCCCCTGAATTCCAGAATATCTTGATAAACCTGACTCTTCACTGCCCGTGTGGAAATTGGTGGGCACCCAGAGTTTGGGAAGGAAACAATAAACTCCGAGTCAGTCATGTGACTGGTGTGAGAACTAAAACAGTGCATCTTTTAAAACCAACAACAACAACAAAGATAATTTTAAAGTCAATTCGCAATGCTTTTGGAAAATGAGACTACCATAAGACCTCCCGCCACACACACAATGCAAACGCAGAATTGGAGGAGATTTCTTCTTATGATAGTCAAAGATGCTTGATACGCATTAAAAAGAAACATTTGATATTATTACTAGTGCATAGTGTAGAAAAAAATTTCGAAAGTAAAGATATAAATCTTAGCCAGCATAAGCATTCCGCACTTATGCCTACTATAGCTACCATCCAAACAGTGGGGCGCCACCATAAGTGAATGATAGGTTCTACAACTAAAACCGTACAAGGTGCGTATTGTTTTATTTGGATTTCCAACAAATGGTCAGGCTAAGGACCTTCCTACTACCACATGGGATCGCCTCTGGCGGGACGTCCCGAGAACTTAACCAGCTCTCTGCCAACACAAGGCCGGGTTACCTTTGTCACTAGGTAACTACTACACGACTATGCCATCCCCCGGTCCCTTTGGACCTTTATCCGAGCGCTCGATTCCAACAACACCACACAGTAATAGATATAGTGTATCAACATGAGTAAGTATCTGGGCTTCATACCATGATACCACCCTTTCTAGAAGGAAATGACATACCCTAAAGGGCGCGACCCTCATAACCTTGCCGCATATTCCCGTTTTGACCATTTTCGAGGAGTGAGGTCTGACGAAGTCTCGTCCACAAGGCTAGGCACAAAGCCACGCTTTTATCAACAAATGATCAATAAATAATCATCACACAGCAACACTCAACATGCCACATTACCAAATTGGGAATATATCGCTGATAACCTTCAACTACATAACCTCTAAGCGCGTACGTCTCAGAGAAGGGTGTTAAGCTAAGAGAATAAATTCTCCGCCACCAACAGAAAAGCATTTGAAAGAAATCTGCTTTATATCTCAAAATGTAATGTCAGACACGTAACCATACAAGTCTGTTCCGGGTTCGAACAGAACCGAAGGCACTTCCAAAGAAGCCCTTGCAATCCGGGTATTCACAATCCCGATTGAATTTCCCATCACAAAGGAAATCTCCATACCGTAGCTAACGGTGCAGAGACAATCGATAGGTCATGCTATCGTTTTCACAAATACCCGGTCTTCACCACCGGTCTTCAATTCTATCCATTACGTCGTATCACTATTCGGAATGGGTAATCCGAATAACGAGCACTATAATTTGAAAATAAGTGTAGCATTTTAATTTCAACCAATTTACAACAAATACCTATTTAAAGGTCAATATTGATAGTCGGTTATTCAACTATCAATCAATATTCACAACATCACCCGATTATAAATAATTTCCCAAATTATTTATTTTCAAAAATATCCTTATAAGATATATATCCCACACTTCAACCCTTTGAAAACCAATTTCAAATAAATTTACACCCTTACAACTTTCATTTCAAAATGGTTCATTTAAACCAATTAAATAAATCCTTACCAATTTATTAAATTTACGTTCCAAATCCGTAAATTAATTTCCACTTTTTAAAAATAAATAAACGTTTATTTTTAACTAATTTCCCTTTCTTTTATAAATTCCATAGTGAATTTACAATTCCAAAATATCTATGAATATAAGATTTTTAAATCGATTTCTAATATTCCTTTTCAATTTATCTTTAAAAGATAAAATCTCAAAACATTCATTCCATATTGGAAAACATTTCCATACTTATTAAATAATAATAAGTAATTCACAAATCCATTTATTTTCAACACTTTGAAAATATTCAATATACTTAAATCTAAATTAAGTATATATTTTACTTTATAAGGAAAACATTCTCTTAAACACATTTATTTGGGTCAAAACGAATGTTACGTAAAACATCGTTACGACAACCCAAAATCACTAGTATAGGGATTCGAACTTAAAATAGATATATAAATCCCAATACAATATAAAACATTTCCTTTCGGAAATCACTTACTATAACAACAGTGTTATAGTCCAACATTTCCTTCTATTTCTCGAACATCTATTTCAACAATAAATGTTGAAATCTATGATTTCGATACTTAATACATTTTAAAACGTTTTCAAATCGTTTTAATTCTATTTTAAAATATCACTTTTCCAAATTTCTTTAATATATTATTCACTGTCCAAAATCGTGAATATATTTCCATATCCAAATTAAACATTTCTACATATTTTATTTAAAGGATCATTCACTATCCAAAATCGTGGATATATTTCCTTTAATAAGCTCTAATAATTAACTTATCAAAATAAGTCGATTTCGAATTTATAAAACAACGTTTATAAATTCCATTTATATTTTATGGCAACTTCAACTTATAAAAATCACTTTATTAACAAATTCTATCCATATTCCATTTACATGCAAAAATCCAATTTATAAGTTAATTACTTATAAATCTTTTATTTTATAAAATCTATTCGTCTTATAATTCCACAATTTATAAATATATAGATTTCATTCACTTATAAAATCCATTTATATTCCATTTTAACACTATAAAAACTTTTTTTGTAATTCCAATATTTTTAACTTATAAATATCAATTTTATAAAAAAATTTTATAAATCATTTATAATAATTCAAAAATCCCAATTTAAACCATTTTATAAATTTATCAACTATTTATCTAAAAAATCACATTTTGGTTATATTTCTCAAAAATCATAATTTTTATAACATATAAATTACAACGTTTTATTCATTAAAAATGAATCAATTTCAAAATTAAATTTTATTATGAATCCTCAACTTAAATTTTCAAGAACCAAATTTTATTTATTTTCGGCATCTAACGATACCAAAATATATTCGGCTAAAATTTAGCCTTTAACAATCTCAATCACAAAGATAATCACGCAGATTATAAATAGATCAACACACAACATTGAAAACAATTCAAATGTTTGAGGAATCCAGTTGGATCCCTCCAACCTGTTTCCTGCATCCAAAGATGTTAGCACAATACCAATTTCGCTTCAAGACGAAATATCGCGGTATATGGGATTTATAAAATACTATCCGCTATTATGCGGCACAATAGGGTCTAATCCTCTATATAATGCGGGAAATCAACTCCAAGTACATATTTAATACCAATTTCACTATATGGTGAAATATTCGCGGTATATGTTTTTAATAAATAACCTCCGCTTACTAACGGCGCATACTGTCTATTTTAACAATCAATAGATAACAAATTATCATTCAAACATACAATCAAGCAATTTTAAATCTAACTATTTAAAATTAAGATCGAAACTAATTCGATTGAGTGAGAAGTTCTCACCATGATTTTAATTTCGTTTCAGCGTTTTATTTCGAATAAAATTAAACGTGCGTTTAATTTTACCCGAAATTTTCACTAGCTCCAAACGACTCCAATCCAGCTCCATTGCGTAGTGGTCGACGAAACGAATCCGACGTAAGTCGTTTCGTAATTTTTCGACCTCGTATCACAAAGTTATAGCAGTTTAAAGTTTGAACGAATTATAAAATAATTTAACACTTTATTTTTTTCTTAATAAACCTTGGAATTAATCAGCGCCGTTCAATTTGCTTGCTTAGATCCTGGCCGCGTTTCCCTTCCTCTCCCCTTCGTTCATTTCCAGGTCACGAAGAACCCATACGCACGCACACGACTCGAACGACGCAGCCACCAAACGTCGACGAAAACACGATCAACACCCTTCACATAGAAGCCCATCACCATGTTGACCTTCGGCCCAAGCGCCACGAATTCCGGTCGCCTTCCTTGCACGAAAATCAAGGACGAACGCGGCGACTTTGAACGCGAATTTCCATTGATCGGCAACAAATTTTCCGATCATAACCGTTGAATACGTCGAGCTCGTGAAGCTCTTCAATTTCCTAGTTGAAGTCGTTGCCTAAAAGTGTGTGGATTAGGAGTTCGAAGGGGAAGAACGAAACTAATTTCTGGCCATTGTAGTTAAGGCTGGCGGCTAGGGTTATCCTTATATAGAAAATTCGCCAAAACACTATTCATCCGAAATTTTCCGAACTCCAAACGAAGCGTGCCGGCTGGCGTTTCTAAGGTTTACCCCACGTTCCGAACACAATGGAACGTGTTTTGGAGGCCAATTCGATCATCTGTGCGAGTTATGGAAATAAACGATCGATTTGAAATTAAACCGATTAAACGATTTCCTAGGCGTTTTAGCTTGCCCCGGACAAACGGTAAATCCGATTGACACAAAATTTGAAACCATACAATAATATCACATTACGTATCCGATGAATCTAGTTTCGTCAAAATCTGAGACCGTTTGAAAAATGACTATTTTAACTCACCAAATTAAATATTAAAACAATTTCGATGCGTTTCGAGCTGCCACGGTCAAACGGAAACTCCGTTTGCTATGAAAATTGAAATCTGATAATAACAAACTATTATGGATCCATTGGAACTAGTTTCATCCAATTCTAAGACTGTTCGAAAATTGGCTATTTTCACTAGTCGATAAAATATTAAAATATTCAATTTTCACAAATTAACTTTAAATTCAATTTTAAAAGTTCTATAATGTTATTCTAACTTCAATATGATAAAATAAAATTTTCCAAATAATTTTCAATCATATTAAACTCGATTTTCAATTATTTCTGTAATTTCAACTATTAAATTATCGATTTAATTATCCAATTAAATCCAATTGTTCGAAATAAAATTTATTCGACTTATAAATTTCACATATTAATATTTAAAATCAATTAAATATTCGAATTTTAATTAATATAAATTCTGGGTCGTTACAGACTTCCCCCCTTAAAAGAATTTCGTCCTCGAAATTACCAAGTAAGAAAAAGTTTCGAGATCCATTAACTTTTCAAAACAAACCGTTCAAGTTTGATTTACAAATCTCTTAAGTGTTCAACTTTCCCAAAATTCATAGTTAAACTTCTTACAAAATCTTTACTAAGTTTCCAAATCCAAACTTAGTTTTCAAAAATTTCCCAATTTTCTCAAAAATATTCTAACGCCTTAAATTTTCGAAAAAATTCGCCATAGTCTCCTTTGCGTGGCTCGATCCGAAAAAAAATTGACAGTATATATATCACAAATATACATCTCATCAAGTGATGAGGCATCCCGCAGGGAAAAAAGTGTAAAAGTACGGTATTTAATCCGAGATATGTACCTTATTTATTATTAGCGAGCGTATACAGCTAATATAGCGCGAAAGCGAGCTCCAAAATGCGAAGCAAGCGCAATCCGCAGCTACTAAACACTCAACAAACTATGAGAAACATGCATATATGAAAGTAATATCAATATACAACATATATCTACATATGCTAACATAGCAAATGCAACAAAAGCAACAAATGCAACCATCAAACAACTATCCAACCAATAAACATCCAACAAATCAATAACCAATCAATATTCTTTCATTTCTCATTAATATTCAATGAATTGTTTTTTCATTTTAATCACATTTGATTTGTTAACATTGGACTTTATCAACATTCATTTATTCATCTCCAATTAGTATACATTCACTAATTTACATTCATTTTAGTTCACTTCCAAATCAAAATCAATTCTATTCAAATTCATTTACTTTCAATTTGGATTCAATTACATAGCTTTTGATTTTGCTAATTTTATTTCATTAACACTTAATGAATTTATATACAATCAACTAACAATCAAATAACAACCAATGTATATTCAACATAACCAAATTCATTCAATTTACATTGAACATTCAATTCGGTTCAACACTTTTTAATTTCAATTGCTTTAACATTTAATTGATTTTCATTCAATTATTCAACTTCTAATTACGTTGGCTTTCAATGAATTAACACTTCATTCATTATTTCATATCAACTTATTTACATTCAATTGATTTACATTCAATCCATTTATTAATTTAATTGCTAATTCGTTTTACAAATAAAGTTTAATTTCATTTTATATAACTCAAGTTCATAATCATCACTTCTCTTGATTAATTTCTTCGATACCACAATCAACTTCATTAAATTTTACTTAAGTTATATTCCCTTTAAACATCATTTGTTTAACTTCACTTTAAATTTCCACTTATAAGTACAATTCAGATTTCAATTTTAATTAACTTTTACCAAAGTCAAATTTTCATATCACTATTAAATTCATATTTCATTTTACTTAACACGATTGTTTAACCATTTTAACTATTGGTTTCACTTACATTTTCCTATTTGCTAAGTTATATAACTTATATATTTAAACTTCCAAATCCATTTACTTATCCAAAGCTAAATTTATTATCCCTTACTATAAGTTCAAAATTCATTTCACTTATATTCATCAATTTCAACTTGGATTTTTATATTTATTTCCAAATTTGTTTATCACAACAAAACTTCAATTTCAATTTACTATGGTAGCAAATCCATCACACAGAAACTCGAAAATGATACTGATGATGCTGCAGTCATCACCCTTATTATTATCCAGCAACAATAGTGAATTCAGTGCTAAATATTCTTTCAAAAATCTCCTTTTATTTTATAAATCACATTTATAAATCTTTCCTTATAAAATTTCACTATTTTCCTTTACTTATACAAGATTGTTTCACAATTGTAAATCATTTTAATTATAATTCCATACTTACAATTCATTTGCTTATACAATTCTTCTTTTACAATTGTTTTTATTTAACTTATTCAACAACCAAACAATCAATTCATATACACTTTAATAATTCTGAAAAAAAATTATTTCCTTTATATAAAAATATAATCGAGGTAAAATTATTTTATTTACCCAATTTAAAACGATATCGTGCCGAATTGTTCTGAACATGTGTTTAGAGATCCTATCGATAGAGTTGTACAAACTATACCGACCAGAATCCATATACCACTCAATAAACCAATCATCACAATATAAAATAATTTTATATTCACTAACAAATACGCGCTCATATCTATTATTACACTCAAACTCATTCTAGAGTACTATTGACTCCATCTCTAATGAGTAACACCCAACAGAGCCATGGTTGTCGCTTAATCATATGCTCTGATACCACATTGTCAGGACCCGATTCTTCGACTTCCGAAAACCGACATCAATACGTCCACTATATCAATTGCCGAGCAATCGAATGCTGGAAAACCGAACCATGAGGGTTAAAAAGAAGAGGTAGAAGAAAAAGATAGAAGAAATAAGAAAACAAAAACAATATCAGAATCTCACATATCGCAGCGGAACAACATATAATAAATAAATGAATAATCTTTAAACAAAGAACTATATCAGTTATTACATTACATCACTTTACATTACATCATCAGAGTGTACAACAACAAACAGCGGAAAAGAAATACTATATACTAGTGAATACGCCATGCCATCCAACTTGCCTCCAGCAGCTCCTGAATTCCAGAATATCCTGATAAACCTGACTCTTGACTGCCCGTGTGGAAATTGGTGGGCACCCAGAGTTTAGGAAGGAAACAATAAACTCCGAGTCAGTCATGTGATTGGTGTGAGAACTAAAACAGTTTATCTTTTAAAACCAACAACAACAAAGATAATTTTAAAGTCAATTCGCAATGCTTTTGGAAAATGAGACTACCATAAGAGCTCCCGCCACACACACAATGCAAATGTAGAATTGGAGGAGATTTCTTCTTATGATAGTCAAAGATTCTTGATACGCATTGAAAAGAAACATTTGATATTATTACTAGTGTATAGTGTAGAAATTTTTTTCGAAAGTAAAGATATAAATCTTAGCCAGCATAGGCATTCCGCACTTATGCCTACTATAGCTACCATCCAAACAGTGGGGCGCCACCATAAGTGAATGATAGGTTCTACAACTAAAACCGTACAAGGTGCGTATTGTTTTATTTGGATTTCCAACAAATGGTCAGGCTAAGGAACTTCCTACTGCCACATGGAATCGCCTCTGGCGGGACGTCCCGAGAACTTAACCAGCTCTCTGCCAACACAAGGCCGGGTTACCTTTGTCACTAGGTAACTACTACACGACTATGCCATCCCCCGGTCCCTTTGGACCTTTATCCGAGCGCTCGATTCCAACAACACCACACAGTAATAGATATAGTGTATCAACATGAGTAAGTATCTGGGCTCCATACCATGATACCACCCTTTCTAGAAGGAAATGACATACCCTAAAGGGCGCGACCCTCATAACCTTGCCGCATATTCCTGTTTTGACCATTTTCGGGGAGTGAGGTCCGACGAAGTCTCGTCCACAAAGCTAGGCACAAAGCCACGCTTTTATCAACAAATGATCAATATATAATCATCACACAGCAACACTCAGCATGCCACATTACCAAATTGGGGATATATCGCTGATAACATTCAACTACATAACCTCTATGCACGTACGTCTCAGAGAAGGGTGTTAAGCTAAGAGAATAAATTCTCGGCCACCAACAGAAATGTATTTGAAAGAAATCTGCTTTATATCTCAAAATGTAATATCAGACACGTAACCATACAAGTCTGTTCCGGGTTCGAACAGAACCGAAGGCACTTCCAAAGAAGCCCTTGCAATCCGGGTATTCACAATCCTGATTGAATTTCCCATTACAAAGGAAATCTCCATTCCATAGCTAACGGTGCAGAGACAATCGATAGGTCATCCTATCGTTTTCACAAATACCTGGTCTTTACCACCGGTCTTCAATTCTATACATTACGTCGTATCACTATTCGGAATGGGTAATCCGAATAACGAGCACCATAATTTAAAAATAAGTGTAGCATTTCAATTTCAACCAATTCACAACAAATACCTATTTAAAGGCCAATATTGATAGTCGGTTATTCAACTATCAATCAATATTCACAACATCACCCGATTATAAATAATTTCCTAAATTATTTATTTTCAAAAATATCTTTATAAGATATATATCCCACACTTCAACCCTTTGAAAACCAATTTCAAATAAATTTACACCCTTATAACTTTCATTTCAAAATGGTTCATTTAAACCAATTAAATAAATCCTTACCAATTTATTAAATTTACGTTCCAAATCCGTAAATTAATTTCCACACTTTAAAAATAAATCAACGTTTATTTTTAACTAATTTCCCTTTCTTTTATAAATTCCATAGTGAATTTACAATTCCAAAATATCTATGAATTTACGATTTTTAAATCGATTTCTAATATTCGTTTTCAATTTATCTTTAAAAGATAAAATCTCAAAACATTCATTTCATATTGGAAAACATTTCCATACTTATTAAATAATAATAAGTAATTCACTAATCCATTTATTTTAAACACTTTGAAAATATTCAATATACTTAAATCTAAATTAAGTATATATTTTACTTTATAAGGAAAACATTCTCTTAAACACATTTATTTGGGTCAAAACGAATGTTACGTAAAACATCGTTACGACAACTCAAAATCACTAGTATAGGGATTCGAACTTAAAATAGATATATAAATCCCAATACAATATAAAACATTTCTTTTCGGAAATCACTTACTATAACAATAGTGTTATAGTCCAACATTTCCTTCTATTTCTCGAACATCTATTTCAACAATAAATGTTGAAATCTATGATTTCGATACTTAACACATTTTAAAACGTTTTTAAATCGTTTTAATTCTATTTTAAAATATCACTTTTCCAAAATATTTCTTTAATATATTATTCACTGCCCAAAATCGTGAATATATTTCCTTATCCAAATTCAACATTTCTACATATTTTATTTAAAGGATTATCCACTGTCCAAAATCATGGATATATTTCCTTTAATAAGCTATAATAATTAACTTATCAAAATAAGTCGATTTCGAATTTATAAAACAACGTTTATAAATTCCATTTATATTTTGTGGCAACTTCAACTTATAAAAATCACTTTAGTAACAAATTCTATCCATATTCCATTTACAAGCAAAAATCCAATTTATAAGTTAATTACTTATAAATCTTTTATTTTATAAAATCTATTCGTTTTATAATTTCACAATTTATAAATATATAGATTTCATTCACTTATAAAATCCATTTATATTCCATTTTAACACTATAAAAACTTGTTTTATAATTCCAATATTTTTAACCTATAAATTTCAATTTTATAAATATTTTATATAAATCATTTATAATAATTTAAAAATCCCAATTTAAACCATTTTATAAATTTATCAACTATTTATCTAAAAAATCACATTTTGGTTATATTTCTCAAAAATCATAATTTTTATAACATAGAAATTACAACGTTTTATTCATTTAAAATGAATCAATTTCAAAATTTAATTTTATTATGAATTCTCAACTTAAATTTTCAAGAACCAAATTTTATTTATTTTCAGCATCTAACGATACCAAAATATATTCGGCTAAAATTTAGCCTTTAACAATCTCAATCACAAAGATAATCACGCAGATTATAAATAGATCAATAAATAGATCAACACACAACATTGAAAACAATTCAAATGTTTGAGGAATCCAGTTGGATCCCTTCAACCTGTTTCCTGCATCCAAAGATGTTAGCACGATACCAATTTCGCTTCAAGACGAAATATCGCGGTATATGGGATTTATAAAATACTATCCGCTATTATGCGGCGCAATAGAGTCTCATCCTCTATATAATGCGGGAAATCAACTCCAAGTACATATATAATACGAATTTCACTATATGGTGAAATATTCGCGGTATATGTTTTTAATAAATAACCTCCGCTTACTAACGGCGCATAATGTCTATTTTAACAATCAATAGATAACAAATTATCATTCAAACATACAATCAAGCAATTTTAAATCTAACTATTTAAAATTAAAATCGAAATTAATTCGATTGAGTGAGAATTTCTCGCCATGATTTCAATTTCGATTCAGCGTTTTATTTCGAATAAAATTAAACGTGCGTTTAATTTTACCCGAAATTTTCACTAGCTCCAAACAACTCCAATCCAGCTCCATTGCGTAGTGCTCGACAAAACGAATCCGACGCAAGTCGTTTCGTAATTTTTCGACCTCGTATTACAAAGTTATAGCGGTTTAAAGTTTGAACGAATTATAAAATAATTTAACACTTTATTTTTTATTAATAAACCTTGGAATTAATCAGGGCCGTTCAATTTGCTTGCTTAGATCCTGGCCGCGTTTCTCTTCTCTCCCCTTCGTTCATTTCCAGGTCACGAAGAACCCATACGCACGCACACGACTCGAACGACGCAGGCACCATACGTCGACGAAAACACGATCAACACCCTTCACATGGAATAACATATCAGAATCTCACATATCGCAGCGGAACAACATATAATAAATAAATGAATATTCTTTAAACAAAGAACTATATCAGTTATTACATTACATCACTTTACATTACATCATCAAAGTGTACAACAACAAACAGCGGAAAAGAAATACTATATACTAGTGAATACGCCATGCCATCCAACTTGCCTCCAGCAGCTCCTGAATTCTAGAATATCCTGATAAACCTGACTCTTGACTGCCCGTGTGGAAATTGGTGGGCACCCAGAGTTTAGGAAGGAAACAATAAACTCCGAGTCAGTCATGTGACTGGTGTGAGAACTAAAACAGTTTATCTTTTAAAACCAACAACAACAAAGATAATTTTAAAGTCAATTCGCAATGCTTTTGGAAAATGAGACTACCATAAGACCTCCCGCCACACACACAATGCAAACGCAGAATTGGAGAAGATTTCTTCTTATGATAGTCAAAGATGCTTGATACGCATTAAAAAGAAACATTTGATATTATTACTAGTGCATAGTGTAGAAAAAAATTTCGAAAGTAAAGATATAAATCTTAGCCAGCATAGGCATTCCGCATTTATGCCTACTATAGCTACCATCTAAACAGTGGGGCGCCACCATAAGTAAATGATAGGTTCTACAACTAAAACCGTACAAGGTGCTTATTATTTTATTTGGATTTCCAACAAATGGTCAGGCTAAGGAACTTCCTACTGCCACATGGAATCGCCTCTGGCGGGACGTCCCGAGAACTTAACCAGCTCTCTACCAACACAAGGCCGGGTTACCTTTGTCACTAGGTAACTACTACACGACTATGCCATCCCCCGGTCCCTTTGGACCTTTATCCGAGCGCTCGATTCCAACAACACCACACAATAATAGATATAGTGTATCAACATCAGTAAGTATCTGGGCTCCATACCATGATACCACCCTTTCTAGAAGGAAATGACATACCCTAAAGGGCACGACCCTCATAACCTTGCCGCATATTCCTGTTTTGACCATTTTCGGGGAGTGAGGTCTGACGAAGTCTCGTCCACAAAGCTAGGCACAAAGCCACGCTTTTATCAACAAATGATCAATAAATAATCATCACACAGCAACACTCAGCATGCCACATTGCCAAATTGGGAATATATCGCTGATAACCTTCAACTACATAACCTCTAAGCGTGTACGTCTCAGAGAAGGGTGTTAAGCTAAGAGAATAAATTCTCCGCAACAACAGAAATGTATTTGAAAGAAATCTGCTTTATATCTCAAAATGTAATGTCAGACACGTAACCATACAAGTCTGTTTCGGGTTCGAACAGAACCGAAGGCACTTCCAAAGAAGCCCTTGCAATCCGGGTATTCACAATCCCGATTGAATTTCCCATTACAAAGGAAATCTCCATACCGTAGCTAACGGTGCAGAGACAATCGATAGGTCATCCTATCGTTTTCACAAATACCCGGTCTTCACCACCGGTCTTCAATGCTATCCATTACGTCGTATCACTATTCGGAATGGGTATTCCGAATAACGAGCACCATAATTTAAAAATAAGTGTAGCATTTCAATTTCAACCAATTCACAACAAATACCTATTTAAAGGTCAATATTGATAGTCGGTTATTCAACTATCAATCAATATTCACAACATCACCCGATTATAAATAATTTCCTAAATTATTTATTTTCAAAAATATCTTTATAAGATATATATCCCACACTTCAACCCTTTGAAAACCAATTTAAAATAAATTACACCCATACAACTTTCATTTCCAAATGGTTCATTTAAACCAATTAAATAAATCCTTACCAATTTATTAAATTTACGTTCCAAATCCGTAAATTAATTTCCACACTTTAAAAATAAATCAACGTTTATTTTTAACTAATTTCCCTTTCTTTTATAAATTCCATAGTGAATTTACAATTCCAAAATATCTATGAATATATGATTTTTAAATCGATTTCTAATATTCGTTTTCAATTTATCTTTAAAAGATAAAATCTCAAGACATTCTTTTCATATTGGAAAACATTTCCATACTTATTAAATATAATAAGTAATTCACAAATCCATTTACTTTCAACACTTTGAAAATATTCAATATACTTAAATCTAAATTAAGTATATATTTTACTTTATAAGGAAAACATTCTCTTAAACACATTTATTTGGGTCAAAACGAATGTTACGTAAAACATCATTACGACAACCCAAAATCACTAGTATAGGGATTCGAACTTAAAATAGATATATAAATCCCAATACAATATAAAACATTTCCTTTCGGAAATCACTTACTATAACAACAGTGTTATAGTCCAACATTTCCTTCTATTTCTCGAACATCTATTTCAACAATAAATGTTGAAATCTATGATTTCGATACTTAACACATTTTAAAACGTTTTTAAATCATTTTAATTCTATTTTAAAATATCACTTTTCCAAAATATTTCTTTAATATATTATTCACTGTCCAAAATCGTGAATATATTTCCTTATCCAAATTCAACATTTCTACATATTTTATTTAAAGGATTATCCACTGTCCAAAATCGTGGATATATTTCCTTTAATAAGCTATAATAATTAACTTATCAAAATAAGTCGATTTCGAATTTATAAAACAACGTTTATAAATTCCATTTATATTCTATGGCAACTTCAACTTATAAAAATCACTTTATTAACAAATTCTATCCATATTCCATTTACATACAAAAATCCAATTTATAAGTTAATTACTTATAAATCTTTTATTTTATAAAATCTATTCGTTTTATAATTCCACAATTTATAAATATATAGATTTCATTCACTTATAAAATCCATTTATATTCTATTTTAACACTATAAAACTTGTTTTATAATTCCAATATTTTTAACTTATAAATATCAATTTTATAAATATTTTATATAAATCATTTATAATAATTCAAAAATCCCAATTTAAACAATTTTATAAATTTATCAACTATTTATCTAAAAAATCACATTTTGGTTATATTTCTCAAAAATCATAATTTTTATAACATATAAATTACAACGTTTTATTCATTTAAAATGAATCAATTTCAAAATTAAATTTTATTATGAATTCTCAACTTAAATTTTCAAGAACCAAATTTTATTTATTTTCGGCATCTAACGATACCAAAATATATTCGGCTAAAATTTAGCCTTTAACAATCTCAATCACAAAGATAATCACGCAGATTATAAATAGATCAATAAATAGATCAACGCACAACGTTGAAAACAATTCAAATGTTTGAGGAATCCAGTTGGATCCCTCCAACCTATTTCCTGCATCCAAAGATGTTAGCACAATACCAATTTCGCTTCAAGACGAAATATCGCGGTATATGGGATTTATAAAATACTATCTGCTATTATGCGGCGCAATAGGGTCTCATCCTCTATATAATGCGGGAAATCAACTCCATGTACATATACAATACCAATTTCACTATATGGTGAAATATTCGCGGTATATGTTTTTAATAAATAACCTCCGCTTACTAACGGCGCATACTGTCTATTTTAACAATCAATAGATAACAAATTATCATTCAAACATACAATCAAGCAATTTTAAATCTAACTATTTAAAATTAAAATCGAAACTAATTCGATTGAGTGAGAAGTTCTCACAATGATTTCAATTTCGTTTCAGCGTTTTATTTCGAATAAAATTAAACGTGCATTTAATTTTACCCGAAATTTTCACTAGCTCCAAATGACTCCAATCCAGCTCCATTGCGTATTGCTCGACGAAACGAATCCGACGCAAGTCGTTTCGTAATTTTTCGACCTCGTATCACAAAGTTATAGCGGTTTAAAGTTTGAACGAATTATAAACTAATTTAACACTTTATTTTTTATTAATAAACCTTGGAATTAATCAGGGCTGTTCAATTTTCTTGCTTAGATCCTGGCCGCGTTTCCCTTCCTCTCCCCTTCGTTCATTTCCAGGTCACGAAGAACACATATGCACGCACACGACTCGAACGACGCGGCCACCATACGTCGACGAAAACACGATCAACACCCTTCACATGGAAGCCCATCACCACGTTGACCTTCGGCCCAAGCGCCACGTATTCCGTTCGCCTCCCTTGCATGAAAATCAAGGACGAATGCGGCGACTTTGAACGCGAATTGCCGTTGATCGACAACGAATTTTTCGATCATAACCGTTGAATACGTCGAGCTCGTGAAGCTCTTCGATTTCCTAGTTGAAGTCGTTGCCTAAAAGTGTGTGGATAAGGAGATCGGAGGGGAAGAACGAAACTAATTTTTGGCCATTGGAGTTAAGGCCGGCGTCTAGGGTTAGAACCCTAATATTTTTGCAAATTAGAAATTGTGACGTCCTTATATAGAAAATTCGCCAAAACACTATTCATCCGAAATTTTCCGAACTCCAAACGAATCGTGCCGGCTAGCGTTTCTATGGTTTACCCCACGTTCTGAACACAAATGAATGTGTTTCGGAGGCCAATTCGATCATCTGTGCGAGTTATGGAAATAAACGATCGATTTTAAATTAAACCGATTAAACGATTTTCTAGGCGTTTTAGCTTGCTCCGGACAAATGGTAAATCTGATTGACACGAAATTTGAAAACCTACAATAATATCACATTACGGATCCGATGAAACTAGTTTCGTCGAAATCCGAGACTGTTTGAAAAATGACTATTTTAACTCGCCAAATTAAATATTAAAACAATTTCGATGCGTTTCGTGCTGCCACGGTCAAACGAAATCTCCGATTGCTACGAAAATTGAAATATGATAATAACAAACTATTATGGATCCATTGGAACTAGTTTCATCCAATTCTGAGACTGTTCGAAAATTGGCTATTTTCACTAGTCGATAAAATATTAAAATATTCAATTTTCACAAATTAACTTTAAATTCAATTTTAAAAGTTCTATAATGTTATTCTAACTTCAATATGATAAAATAAAATTTTCCAAATCATTTTCAATCATATTAAACTCGATTTTCAATTATTTCTGTAATTTCAACTATTAAATTATCGATTTAATTATCCAATTAAATCCAATTATTCGAAATTAAATTTATTCGACTTATAAATTTCACTTATTAATATTTAAAATCAACTAAATATTCGAATTTTAATTAATATAAATTCTGGATCGTTACAAAATATGTGAGATTTTGGGAAAATTTATACAGGAGCTTCAAGTGCTGAAAAGTTATAAAAACTAGATTTTTCGAATCTCTATAAATAAATTTTATAACTGTTTGGGTTTCTAAAAAAAATAAAAAAAATATGTATATTTGGACTTGCTGGTTTATTTTTAAAATAATGTGTTATGAAGATAAATTTGTTTCATCAACTTAATTAATTATTTTTATGGCTAAAAATATTTTATTAAAAGAAAATTGGTTTGAAATTAAAATTATTAAATGGAAATTAATTTGGCTAATTATTTTCAAGTATTAATAAACCAAATAAATGTTTATTCAAGGTTAAGATCTGAAAGGAAGCAAGTCGGGATTGTGGTGGGTCGCAAACAAAATCAAAGGCGAGTAAACCTCACGCTTCTGGATTTTTTATTATTATTTAAATTTAAATAGTTAGATTTAAATGATTGGTTGAATGGTTGAATTGATGTGCTATATTATATAGTAGTATATAGTATATACTGGAATGATAGATATTCTATGAAGAATATTTTTGGTGGTTGGAATGTTGAATGCTGTGGTTTGCTTGAATATTTCGGTACCCTGAATTATCGAAATATATAAATTGGATTTTTTTGAAAATAATATAATGATGAATTATGGAAGTGAAATAATTATAGAATTAATATAAGAATGAATAGGAAAGAAATGAAAGTGGTATTTAAAAACTGAAGTTTTAAATTGTGAAGTAGAGATTTAAAACAAGTTCTAAATCAAAGTTAAAATTTAACAAATAAAGTTCTAAATATTAAGTGCTTTAACAACTTGAATGTAAAGAGCAATTGTAGATTGATTTGAATTTAGAAGTAAATTTGGTTTTAAATTCTTTTAAGTTTCCATTATAAAACGAATAATTAATTTATTTAATGAAGTAAATAAAGGAATAGTTAATTACAGGTTGAGATTAATCGAGGATGATTAATATTGTGATTAATTAAAGTAATTAAATTGGATTAGGACAAATTAAAATATAATTGGAAATTATTAATTTATATAATAATTGATGTAATTAAAAATTGGTTAATAAGACTAAATCAATTCAATAAATGATGACTTATGAGAAATTAATTACTATAAGTAATTTAGAATTAATGTAATTAATATAAATAATTAATTTAGGAAATAATTGATTAACGTATAAAGTAATTAAGATTTCTTATTCATTTTTGGTTAAGAACAATTAATATCGAGAAATTAATCAAAGATAATTACTTAAATTTAATTGAAAAATAATTAATCCCGGGGATTAATTAAGTTGAATAATGATGGGTTGACTAATTAATTGATTTGGAATCAATTAATGTTAATAAGGAATCTAAGTGATTGGGGTTTGAAATTCAATTAGAATTAATTGAATTGATTTGTATGTGATTAAGCTTTGCTTATGAATGATTGAATGGTATTGGATGCTTTGAATGTATTGATATCTCTGATATGATATGTCGTGTATTTCATGGTATAACTTGGATTAGGATAACATGAGTTTCAAAGAGACCGGGGTCGGGTAAGATACCCGAAACCACTTCAAATTTGTTTATAAATTGATTTGTGGAATCAATAGGCAGGAATGGAACGATTTAAGTAAACTGGGTTATTTTATCTAAGTCTGGTACTTAGAAATTTATATGTGAAGTAAGTGTTGTCTATACCAAATTGTGAATTGGTTTAATTGATATAAGTTACCCGGGTTTTACATAAGTTAATTGCTCTGGTATTCCATGTTAGTTGAGATTACTCACTCTGGTTTCCAGCCTGACCCGGGTGTTACTTTGATGTAATGCTCGGGTCAGACCGAGTATTACAGATTTTCAGGTAAGGACGTTCTGGAGCTCAGGAGGCGAGCTGGATGGCTGAAACGTATGGAGTGCTTACCCTGTGATATATTATTGTATAATTGGAACATGTTGTTTAAAACTGTCCACAGAATAGTAATGGTCGTAACTCTGATGTATAAATATAAGTGTATTGATACATTTCTTCTTTTGTAAACTGTTATTATGTGATATTATATTTTAATCCGCTGCGAATGTGAGGTTTTTGTGTCTTGTTTCTGTTTTCTTCTTCTTTCTCTTTCTTTTCTAACTATCTGGAATTTTCGGGATCGAAATTTCCGGGTCGTTACATTTGGTATCAGAGCTGAAGGTTCAGCGAGAACCTTGGCTCTGTTGGGATTAGTCATTAAGGAAAGGGTCAACGGTACCCTAGAATGAGTTGAGTGAATATATATATGAGAGAGCGTATTTGTTATTTTCTTATATAAATATTTTAAATGATTTTATATAAGAATGTATTTTGATATATAAAGCAATATTTCTTTTTAATAAATATTAAGGGAATTGGTTGTTAAAATTATTGAAATTAAATTGAGAAGTAATAGAACACAACCAAACTGAAATTGAAATTGAATAAAGATAAGTTTGAAATAAATTCAAACTGAAATTTAATTCGTGAATTTGGGTAAGAATTTCAGAATAAGATAATAAGGAATTGGTTTTCAGAGATGGTAATCTTGGTTATTATCATAAATGGTTGCTGTTTTTAATAATGAAATGTTTTAAGGAAGTAAACCATTTAAGTAAGTATGGGTTATAAATTGAAATTGAAGTTGATCTAAATTGTGAAGTTTGGATCTTAAGATTTAAAAACATTTGAAATTTGTTTTCAAATTATTAAAAGGAATAATATTATTTGAATGAGAGAGTTTGATGCAAACAAGAGTTTTTTAAAGTTTTAAAGGAATTTGTTTTTAATTAAAACCAAGGGTGGTTTAAATTTTAAAATTTGGCTTGGTGGGCTAAGAAGTAAAATGTATATATACGTGGATTGTTTGAAATAAACTCTAAATATTGAGTTTTAAATCTGGAATGAGATGTGATACCCAAAGTGATAAGTTTTTGAACTTAATAAGTGGGAAGATTATTTATGAAAAGTTTAAATTTGAAACGGAAGTTCAAATTGGGTAGGGTTGACTAGATTAGGTGAATTGAGTTTAACTGGGGAAAAAGTTAAATAAATTGGAATGATCAACCTGATTTGAAAATTTGAAGATGGAATTAAGATTTGACTTGGAGAGTTAAATGGTTGATTTGAATTAGGAAGTTTGAGTGATCTCAGAATGGATTTAAGATCTGGAAATTGAAAATGAATGGATGTTTTAAAATAAATTAGTTAATATCATCCTATTGTTGTTAAAAATCTTTAAGTTGTGAATTGGATTTGTTTTGAATGAATGAGAGATGGAGTATGGTAATCCATTGTTGAGCTAAAAGGGAAATTAAAATTAAGGGTATGGAATTACCTTGAACTAAAAATTTGAGTAATTGAATTTGTAAATTAAAATTGTTTAAGGAACTAGTTTTAAACTGGAAGATAAAATTGAGTAATAAATTAAAATTTTAAAATAAAATTGTGTTGAATTCTTAGTTGAACCTTGAAATATATAAGTAAAGATAATTTAAAATGGAATTTTGAAATTGGACTCTAAAATTAAATTGATAATAATTCAAAATGATTGGAATAATATGAAATTATAATTAAAGTTGAACATGATTAAAATCAAATAGAATTTGATTTAAGTTGGGAAGGGAATCAAGGTTGATTCAACTTGAATTGGGTTTAAATAAATTTCAATAGAAATTGAAGTTATTCAAGTTAGAATTGGGTCAATTAAATGGAAGTGGAAATTTAAGTTGAATTGTCGGGTAAGTGAACAGTTGACTTTTGACTATTTTCAATATAAATTGTTCTAATATAAACTTATTTTTCTAAGCTATTAAATATATACAACCTTTCTTTCTTAAAGCCAAATAATTTTATACTTGTTTTACAATTATTTTTGGAGCTATTTAATCATTTTTCAACTGTTTTCTAAACTAATTACTATTTTTCAACTATTTCACAAACTAATTTCTATTTTACAACTATTTGGCAATTATTTAAAAAATTCTGAAACTATTTAACCATTCTATAATTAGTTAACTATTTTATAGCTATTTTGCAAACTAATAATTATTTTTCAACCACTTATCTATTTTTTAAATTTTCAAGCTATTTTCTAAATATAAATTGGTCGGAGTTCAAACTGTTATTGATTTAAATACCCAACTGAGATAAGAATTGAAGTGATAATTCAATGAGAATTAAGGCAATTGTAAATAAGTGAAGGGGAATTTAAGGAAATGTGAATAGAAAAGAAATTGATTTGGCTGATAATTAGTGGAAATAAATACGTAGGATGTATGTATATTGTTCTATTCGCATAGTGATTTGATCCAGATTCGAACACAGAATTTCGAGATAGTTTATTGATCCGAGTGGGATTTTTCACTCGATTTTCGAGGCGAACCTGGATATGGATTGTTGATTGGTTCTGGATATTCTCTATCATAGTTATGGCTATGCAAGGAGAATGACGGTTTCTAATCAAGAAACCAGATCTGTGTCCGCGCTAGAAAGTCGGGTGGACGATACTAGTTCGGAAGTGAAATTGTGTGATCGAGTGAGCGATCAGATGGGTATAGCGTACGGATGATATGTGTATATCGTACGGGTTTGAACGAAAGTGATATTGGAAGGAGTAATAAAATTTGAATATTTGATTTTGAAGAAACAAAGTTATATATCTTTGTTATATGTCAGATGAAACTCCATTTGTTGAATCTTTTGCCAAAAGAAAAGGATTTTTGAAGGTGTTTTGAAGTATAAAAGGATTTTATACAAGTTTAAAATGATCCAAAGATTTTATCAAGGATTTTATATATATCTATATATATATAAAGGATCATATGAGGTTTTGGGAACCTTTGGATTTGGAAAGGCTTTTGATTTTTGGGGAAAATCAATATTGAATTTGGGAAGCCTAGTTTGAGAATTATCGATTTTTGGAATAATCGATTTTGTGTAAAGGAGCTTTGTATGAGATCATACTAGGTGTATGATTTGAAGATACTATATGTGTATAGTATAAAATGTTTTGATGATGGCACTGGGGAAAAAGGTACTCCCTTGAAATGAACTTCTCAGGAGTACCACTGGGTGGTGCTGCCTTGAGCCCCAAGGGGGGTTCTAAAGTTGATCATGTGAGGAGTCCGGACAAAACTAGTTCCTGGGGATTATGAGTAGTGTATACCATAGCGAAAGTCGTGTGTGCCGCTGAGAGCCAACATTCTGCGTTTGATTTTACATCGGTAGACTGCGACCTATGGTATAACATAGCGAAAGTCGTGTGTGCCGCTGAGAGCCAACAGTCTGCGTTTGATTTTATATCGGTAGACTGCGACCCATGTAGGAGTGGAGAAGTTTCATTTTGACAGCGAAAATCAGAGGCCGCAGAGAGCCTGCAGTTACATGGACTTTTGCTGTGACGGCAACGTAACCCTGGAATGTAACTGTGATCTATTGTGTGGGTTCCATGGCATAATCGAGGGGCCGCGGAGAGCCTGCAGCTACATGGACTTTTGCTGTGACGGCAACGTAGCCCTGGAATGTAACTGTGACCATGTATGGGGGTGATGATTTCCAGAGCATTCTCACCAAAGATATATCCTCTATTTTCAAAAAACTGTTTTCTATATTTTCAATAAAATTATTTTCCAAGTACTTTCATCGGATGTTGAAAATGGGTCTGCTAAGTACTTATAGATTTTCAGTTCTACGCCTGATCAACGTATGACTAAATTTATGTGAGAACAAGGATGGACTGGTTGAGACATCGAGTTATAAGAAGTATTTTTATAAAGAGCTATTTTAATAGTATTATGTGAATTTAAAAGCTTTTCTAAGATTTTAAAATAAAAGGTTGGAATTTTGGAAAATTAAGGGAAACCCAAACTGAAATTATAAAATAAAATTGAAACTCGGGAAAATTTAATGAAGTGATTCTTTGTAATTAAAAATCGATTATTAAATTAAAAATGGAAGTAAGCTAATCAGCTAAATAAATTATTTAATAATGTATGTCAATAAAATTTAACTCGGTTAAATAAAATGGATTGTAAGTTGATAATGGGTTTGGGAGTGAATTCGAATTTTAAATAGAATGCGACTTAGATTTGATAATGAATTAAATAAAAAGAGATGTTGTAAAATAAAAATAAAATAGAGTTGGATTGAAAACTGTGATGGTTTGAATTACAAATAAAATTCAATGGTGATTTGAATAATATTTAATGAAATTTGCAAGTAAATTGGATATAAGAGAAGTGATGTCATATGAAATAGAAGTGATTATAATAAAAATGGTTTGAGATGCAAAACAAAACACCAGTGAATAGAAATAAATTGAGAATGGCCTTGTATTAATAAAAATAAATTCGCCAATGAATTAAGTGAATTAAAATATATAAAATGGGTTAATGGAATTAAATAATAAATGGATGAAGTCTGTTTGAATAAAAATTGAATCAAAGTTTTAATTGGAATTGGATTATCAGAATAGACTTATGTTATGAGACAAATTAATTTGAAGCAAAATTACTTAAATAAAAGCTTGGTTTTGAGTAGAATAGTAGACCATTGAATAAAGATTTGGGTTAAATCTATTTGGAAAATGGATATTAGTTTAAGCATTGAATGTGGTCAAGCTAAATGAAATAGTTTTAAATGAAACCAATGCGGAGATGAATGAATTGCAAATGTATAGTTGGTGAATAGATTTGAAACGGAATTAAATACAGAATGAGTAGAAAATTAATTTAAAGTAGTTACAAACTAAAATAGATATTTTATTAAGCGAATATCATCGAAATTGCATAAAAAATTAATGTCGTTTAGCGTAAACAAAAGTAATTAAAATTCTATGAGTTGATAGAGATTAAATAAAATTGATTTTGAATCATTCGAAGTAAATATGAGCTTGTTTGGATTAAAAATCAATTGGATGTAAGAAATTGAATTGCAAACCATTGAAACTGAATGAAATGGCTTATGAATTGATTGAAAGCAATTGAATTAGCTTAAAAGTTATATAAATCGCTTATGGAAAGCGTTTTGGTGCTTGTTGCTTATGATATACATGTGTTTATCTATTGAATATAAGTGAAATGCTTGTGTTTAGCCATTAAAAGTAAGTGAGATGAAAATAGATTTTCTTATATGGCACTTACATATTTAAATTGAGTAAGTACAGGTATCTGGAAGCCGTTTGGCTGGATTTGAATGCACTAATTGCTAAAATAAATAAGCCGCATGCTTAAAATGCTAAAGAAGGTACGCCTACGCAATAAAAATAGGAAATATGAACTGTTTTTGCTTTTTCCGACCGGGTGGGTCGATGTATATATATTTATATCTCTTGTCAAATTGAAAAAGCTCCTCCGTACAAAGGAGACTCTGCCAAAATTTATCGAAAAATTTCGAGAGTTAGAAAATTTTTGAGAAAATTTTCATTAGCGACAAACGATTTCAAATTAAAAATTAAAGTAAATTAGTGGGTGAACTAATGTGAATCAGTTATACTTGAAAGGTAAAATTCAATATTCAAAATTTAAAGTAAATTGAATTCGTATGGAAATAGGGAAAAACTAGTTTAAATAGAAATGGATATGAAAACTTCTGTAAGGAAAGTATGTAAAGATTTGAAAAAGGTTACGATTGGATATTATTGCTAAGTAAGATATGCAAGTATTAAAGGGAAAGAAAATTGGATTTGATTCCAAAAGATAAATTTGATTGCCCGACAAAAAGGTATGTATTTAAATTTCTGTATGAAATTGGATTGGGTTTTTGATGTAGCTACTTGGCTTTCTGTTTTATTTTGGAATTTGGGAGCTCGTCGTGGCCTTTTGTAGTTGTACCGAGCTAGCCGCGCAAAGGAGACACTGGCAAAAGATTTTGGAAATTTGGAGAGTTAGAAAAATTTTGAGAAAATTTTGATAATTCAAAATTTGGTTTTAAATGGAAATTTAAATGATTGAGCAAAAGGGTATTGTTTGATACTGTAGAAGGTTTTGGGAAGTTGATTAAGGTGATGGTGAGTCTTTAATAAAAGATAGTTGGTAGGATGTTGAATTGTGGGTTTGGGAAAAAGTAAACGGGCTTTGAACCATTCTTTCTAACTAGTAATTTCAGGGACGAAATTCTTTCAAGGGGGGAGGAGTGTGACGACCCGGGATTTTTAACAATTTAAATTGGGAATATTCAATTGATTTTACATATTTAAAAGTTAATTTTAACTTGAATTCCAGATATCAATATTTACTTGATAATTAAACAATTGAATTTTATAATTGAAATTGGGTAAATTGTTGAATCAGAAATTTTTAAACCTGTTAAAAATAATGTGAAGGCTTATAAATTTTTTAATAATGATACTGAAGATAATAAAATAATTGAAATTTAATTTAAAGGTAATTTGTTCAATTTTAATAATATATCGTTTAAATTGGAATTTAAAAATAGCCTTCCGAGGCATAGTCTCGGAATTCGACGAAACCAGTTCCATTGGATCCGTAATAGTTAGTTATTATCGGATTTCAATTTTCGTAGCAATCGGAGTGGTCGTTTGACACTGGCAGCTCAAAATGCTTAGAACTATTTTAATTAATTTAATTTAAAATTGATCGTTTTGTTCTGTAACTCGCACATACGATCAAATTAGCCTTTGAAACATGTTCCATTGTGTTCGGAATGCAGGTAGAACCTTATAAACGTCTGTCGGTATGTCTGATTCAGGGTTCGGTATTTCGCGTTGTGGAACACGAGATATTTTCATATTTAATTATATAAAATCAGGCGTACTCAGGAAGCTATTCCTAACACTATTATACGTTTCCATTCCCCTCTCTATTCTCAAAACAGATCGTTCTCTTTAAAAAAAGGGCCGAAGCCTTCGAAAAAAAGAAAAAAAATAAAAAAAAATTAGGGAATGACTCGCAAATGGCTCTGGGAAATCGCGAATGGCTCGCGATTGAATCACGTCGTCGAGTGGGCTAGGGTTTCTGTTTCGGCGTGGGTTGCTGTTGCGCGTACACGAGAGTGAGGGTGGTGGTGGCATCCAGGGGTGTACAGTGGTGGCTCGCGCTTGGAGGGGGAGTTCGTTGTAGTGGCGGCTTTGACTCGTGCTCGACCTAGGGTTGTGTTAGGGTTTCATTTGAGGCAAGGTCTGATTGCTGGGAGCACGCGCGCTACGCTGATGTATTCAGCAAGTCTAAGGCAGTATCAGGTAACTTTTTTTTAAAATTTTATTTTATTTTTAATAATACAGGTTTCAATTTGAAAATATATGAGATTTTGGGAAAATTTACATAGGAATTTCAAGTACTGAAAAGTTATAAAAATTAGATTTTTCGAATCTCTATAAATAAATTTTATAAGCGTTTGGGTTTCTAAAAAAAATAAAAATATATGTATATTTGGACTTGCTGGTTTATTTTTAAAATAATGTGTTATGAAGACAAATTTGTTTCATAAACTTAATTAATTATTTTTTTGGCTAAAAATATTTTATTAAAAGAAAATTGGTTTGAAATTAAAAGTATTAAATAAAATTATTAAATGGAAATTAATTTGGCAAATTATTTTCAAGTATTAATAAACCAAATAAATGTTTGTTCAAGGTTAAGATCTAAAAGGAAGCAAGTCGGGATTGTGGTGGGTCGCAAACAAAATCAAAGGTGAATAAACCTCACGCTTCTGGATTTTTTATTATTATTTAAATTTAAATAGTTAGTTTTAAATGATTGGTTGAATGGTTGAATTGATGTGTTATATTATATAGTAGTATATAGTATATACTGGAATGATAGATATTCTATGAAGAATATTTTTGGTAGTTGGAATGCTGAATGCTGTGGTTTGCTTGAATATTTCGGTACCCTGAGTTATCGAGATACATAAATTGGATTTTTTTGAAAATAATATAAGGGTGAATTATGGAAGTGAAATAATTATAGAATTAATATAAGAATGAATAGGAAAGAAATGAAAGTGGTATTTAAAAACTGAAGTTTTAAATTGTGAAGTAGAGATTTAAAACAAGTTCTAAATCAAAGTTAAAATTTAACAAATAAAGTTCCTAAATATTAAGTGCTTTAACAACTTGAATGTAAAGAGCAATTGTAGATTGATTTGAATTTAGAAGTAAATTTGGTTTTAAATTCTTTTAAGTTTCCATTATAAAACGAATAATTAATTTATTTAATGAAGTAAATAAAGGAATAGTTAATTACATGTTGAGATTAATCGAGGATGATTAATATTGTGATTAATTAAAGTAATTAATTTGGATTAGGAAAAATTAAAATATAATTGGAAATTATTAATTTATATAATAATTGATGTAATTAAAAATTGGTTAATTAAGACTAAATCAATTCAATAAATAATGACTTGTGAGAAATTAATTACTATAAGTAATTAAGAATTAATGTAATTAATATAAATAATTAATTTATGAAATAATTGATTAATTTATAAAGTAATTAAGATTTCTTATTCATTTTTGGTTAAGAACAATTAATATCGAGAAATTAATTAAAGATAATTATTAAATTTAATTGAAAAGTAATTAATCCAGGGGATTAATTAAGTTGAAAAATGATGGGTTGACTAATTAATTGATTTGGAATTAATTAATGTTAATAAGGAATCTAAGTGATTGAGGTTTGAAATTCAATTAGAATTAATTGAATTGATTTGTATGTGATTAAGCTTTGCTATGAATGATTGAATGGTATTGGATGCTTTGAATGTGTTGATATCTCTGATATGATATGTCGTGTATTTCATGGTATAACTTGGATTAGGATAACATGAGTTTCGAAGAGACCGTGGTCGGGTATTAGAAGATACCCGAAACCACTTCGAATTTGTTTATAAATTGATTTGTGGAATCAATAGGCAGGAATGGAATGATTTAAGCGAACTGGATTATTTTATCTAAGTCTAGTACTTAGAAATTTATATGTGAAGTAAGTGTTGTCTATAGCAAATTGTGAATTGGTTAAATTGATATAAGTTACCTGGGTTTTATATAAGTTGATTCTCTGGTATTCCATGTTAGTTGAGATTACTCACGCTGGTTTCCAGCCTGACCCGGGTGTTACTTTGATGTAATGCTCGGGTCAGACCGAGCATTACAGATTTTCAGGTAAGGACGTTCTGGAGCTCAGGAGGCGAGTTGGATGGATGAAACGTATGGATTGCTTACCCCTGTGATATATTATTGTATAATTGGAACATGTTGTTTAAAATTGTCCAGAGAACAGTAATGGTTGTAACTCTGATGTATAAATATAAGTTTATTGATACAGTTCTTCTTTTGTAAACTGTTATTATGTGATATTATATTTTAATCCACCGCGAATGTGAGGTTTCTGTGTCTTGTTTCTGTTTTCTTCTTCTTTTTCTTTCTTTTATTTTCTAACTATCTGGAATTTTCGGGATCGAAATTTCCGGGTCGTTACACCTTTGGTCTTGTTTACCAATGAGATGAGGTAAACTTTGTCCTGCTTTGAGTGTGAAATTAACTAACGGATAGTAAACCATTTAGTGCGAACGAGTGGTTATGAGACTCACGTTACCACTTTTCGGATTACTTTTCGAGACTTGTGACACATTCTGCCAGTTAGTGGTGTCTTGTACTGGGGCTCCGGACCTTCACCACTATGGTTTTTTGCCTTTGGGATAGTGTCTTCGGACTGTCTCCTTTAGGTTTGTTGCCTTCGGGTATGTTGCCTTCGGGTTTGTGCCTTCGGGTTTATGCCTTTGGGTTTTTTACCCTATTGTATCGCTTTTGGAGTTGGTCATTCATCACCGCTCGAGTGATATTGGGTTTGGAGTCTTCGGGCTCATGGATCGTTGTTTATATAGTACTGAGCACGTGCAAATTTTCTGATGTTTCCTTGATATGTATATTCCCTAGGTATCGCCCCTTCGATGTTGGTCTTTTTGAGCCGCACGATATGTAGCGATTACCTTATGCAACTTGTGTTACCTTCATTGGTATTTGTTATTTGCCTTTTTGGTTTGTTTGGGATATTCATATCCTTTGTTTATTGTGTTGCCAATGATATGAGGCTTGTCTTATTATGATTCATCTTTTGTTAGATGATTGTGTTATCTCTTTTAGAGATATTTGTTATACCTTTGTGACCTTGCAGGTTATTGTTATTCAGTTTATCTAACTGATTTGTTTAGCTAGACTGACTGTGTATTTATACTCGGGTCAGACCGAGATGTTTCATGTTAGGTGCTTTTGGACTTAGCATATTTTGCTTCCGCATGGACTACTTCGTTAGCTTCTTTTTGTTATGGCTTTTTGCGTAGTCCCATTTTGTTGTAACTCTGATATATGTATTCTTTTTACTCGTCTGTATATTGTGGTTTGTTATACCACTTGACATGTATTAGTTTGTATACTCTGTTATGTATATGTATATCTGTATATGATGATCTACTGTTCTGTGATGTTTATTACATTGGACTTGTTATATTCTGTTCTGATAGATCCTTCAACCACCTATGGTTTTGTTTTAAGTATTCATTGGATATGTCGATCTGCTTGTATGACAATTGTCGATGTATTCAATAGATAGTTAGAGCAAGGCTATAGATGGTCGCTCCTAACCGACCTTATTCTCCACGTTAGTTGACGGTATTACCCCGTAGTGTCCTTCGCTACCGTGGGTATAGATGTGGGGCGTCACGGCTTGGCATCAGAGCTGAGTTCAGAACAAAATATGATAAACACGGAATAGAAGAACATATTCCGGTACATCAAAGTGTATAAGTGATACAAATCTTTGAATCATCTTACCTCTATTCCTTCTGTGCCTTGGTGGTAGATAGAATGTGAGAATACGTCTAGGAATGCATTTTGTTCCGTAGTATTCCACATTTGAATTAGTGACATCTACCTTGTGAATAATCTTGTTCTTATCTTACTTTAAACGTATGGCTGGAAGAGGCAGGGAACGACGTTCGGATGCAGCGCAATCTAGTGGCTCATATCCGGATGGCGTTTATATGTCTGCCGATCAGTTTTTGGAGTTGTTTAGGAGCACTCAACCTCCAGTTCCTCCTTGAGTATCTCCACCTCGCAAGTCTGCCTTTGCACGTATGTGCAGCGATTTTCTCACATTGGGGGAAAGCCGTTTAAAGGCTCCGAGTCTGTTCTTGAGGTCCAGGCTTGGCTTCGCACGTGCGAGCGTATCTTCTCTTGCATGGATCTTTCTGATCATGATAGGGTTCTTGTAACTTCTAGTTTATTACAAGGGCGTGCTATTGATTGGTACGAGCTTCTTGTAGCCGAAATTGATGAGTTTACTCTTTCTTGGACTCAGTTTCGGGGACGATTTGAACTCAAGTTCGTTCCTAAATCTGAAAAAGTTTTATTGACCCGTCGCTTCCTCGAGTTGAAGCAGGGGAAATCTTCTGTTTCTGAGTATGTTGCATCATTCGAGGCTTTATCTAAGTATGGTCTTGAATTCAGTAGCACTTCTTATAAGAAGAATATGAAGTTTGTCTCTGGTCTTAAGAAATATCTTAAGAAGTCTTTGTTGCTCCAGCTTAAGCTTTCTTTTGAGGAGTTGGTTGATTCGGCACTTCATCTCGAAACCGTCGAGAAGGAGTGTGATAGTGGTGAATATGTTGAGGTTTCCAGGAACCCCAACAAGAAGTAGTTTCCATTTCAGAAGTCCAGGTCTTTTCCTTCCAAGAAGAAGAAGACTGGTGGTTCTAGCTCTCAGACTCAATATGCTGGAACACCTTTCATTCGGAAGTGTTTTAATTGTGGTTCTCCTGATCATATGATTCGAGCTTGTTCTAAGCCTCTCTTCTGTCGCTATTGCAAGAAGGAAGGTCATCATGTTTCCACCTGTCCTACTGTTCCTGCTGGTGCTAAGTCTAGCAAGCTTTATGCTGCTAAGGCTTCTGAAGGTCCTTCTTAACCCAAAGATATGTCGACCATAGTATTCGAGTTCTTTTCGATACAGATGCTTCACATTCTTTCGTATCGAAAAAGCTCGTCGATGATTTATCTTTGGATGTTTCTTGTTTGGTTACTTCTTTAAGGATTGCGAATCCTATTGGGGGATCCGCGACCCTTAGCATGCTTTGTGATGATGTTGAGATTGTTTTATGTGGCTTTTCTTTTCGTGCGAATCTGCACGTTATTTCTTATCTGGGATTTGATATGATTTTGGAAATGGATTGGCTAGTTAGATACGATGCCTGGATTATTTGTTCTGAGAGGATTTTATATCTTCGACATCCGGATTCTTCAACTCAGCTATCACTTGTTCTTCGGGATGTGGATAATTCCAAAATGTCTTTATATTCTCTTGATTCTCGAGATGATGATGATATATCTCGTATTCTTATTGCTTGTGACTTTTCTGATGTTTTCGAGCCTGTTTCGGGTTTGCCACCCAAGCGGGCAATTGAGTTCCGCATTTATCTCATTTCAGGCGCCCAGCTAGTTAGTCGTCCTCCTACGAGGATGTCTACAAAGAAAAATGAGGAACTCAAGAAGCAGCTTTTAGAGCTTGAGTCCAAGCAGTTGATTCAGTCTAGTTTTTCTCCGTGGGGATCCGCGGTCGTCTTCATGAAGAAGTCTGGTGGAACTCTTAGGCTTTGTATTGACTATCGCAAGCTTAACCAGTTAACCATCAGGAATAGGTATTCATTGCCTAGGATCGATGATATGTTCGATCTATTGAGTGGTGCTAAGGTCTTTTCTCAGCTCGACCTTGCCACAGGTTTTCATCAGTTATGAGTCGCGAAGGATAGCATACCTCTTACAGCTTTCCGCACTCTATATGGTTCTTTTGAGTGGCTCGTTATGTCGTTCGGTTTGACGAACGCTCCTGGTTTCTTTGTCGATCTCATGAATCGAGTATTTCGGGAATATCTCGATAAGTTCGTTCTTATGTTTATTGATGACATCCTTATTTATTCTAAGTCTGAAGCTGAGCATGCTAATCACTTGAGAATTGTCTTGAGTACTCTCCGTCATCATCAGCTTAGAGCCAAATTCTCCAAGTGCCATTTTTGGGAGAATAAGGTTAAGTTCTTAGGCCATGTTGTATCTTCCGATGGCATTTCAGTCGATCCCTCAAAGATTGAAGCCATCCAGAATTGGAAGAGGCCTGAGAATGTTCATGAGATTCGTAGTTTCCTTGGATTGGCGGGTTATTACCGTCGGTTCATTAAGGATTTTTCTCGTGTTGTGCTTCCTCTCACCAGCCTTACTCGGAAAGGCATTCATTATATTTGGTCCGACAAGTGTGAAGCTTCCTTTCAGACATTAAAGGAACTTCTCACTAATGTTCCTATTTTAGTGGTTCTCGAAGGGAATCATGATCTTGTTGTCTACACCGATGCTTGTGGTAATGGTCTCGGTGCTGTTCTTATGCAGAAGGATCGGGTAGTTGCTTATGCTTCTAGGCAACTACGTCTGAATGAAGTTCGTTATGCCACACATGATCTTGAGTTAGCCGCCATTGTCTTTGCCTTGAAGATCTGGCGACACTATTTATTGGACGAGCGCTTCATTCTCTATACCGATTATAAATCCTTGAAGTATTTGTTCACTCAGAAGGAACTCAATGTGAGACAACGGCGTTGGCTCGAGTTTCTTGCTTCCTATGACTTTGATATCCATCTTACCCTTGGAAAGGGTAATCGCGTTACTGAGGCGCTTAGTCGCAAACATTCGGTTGTAGTTTCTATGATGCTTGCCGAATGGAATATTCTTGAGACTCTATGTTTTTGTGAAATTCGTGAGAGGTTCATCTTCTGATTCTCCTATTCTATTATTTAGTTTGGGAGCTCGACCCAATTTATTGGATCGTATTGCCGATGCTTAGCGGCATGATCCTGATTTGTTGCATCTTATTCAGCTTTGTGAGTCTGGATCCTGTGATGAGGCGTTGCGGGATTTCAGCATTGATTCTCATGGGTGTCTTCGCAAGAAGAACCGTCTTTTGTGCCTTCTGATTTTGCACTTAGGCATGACATTCTTGACGACTGTCACCATTCTAAGTATACCGTTCATCATGATAGTAGTAAGATGTATGCCGATATGCATCGTCTTTATTATTGGGAAGGCATGAAGCACGATGTGGCGAGTTATATGAGTAATTGCATAACCTGTCAGCGTATTAAGGCCGAACATCAGCGCCCTTCAGGTCTTCTTCAACCTCTAGAGATTCCATTATGGAAATGGGATTAGATTTCTATGGATTTCATTGACGACCTACCTCGTTCGAGATCGGGCCATTCTAGCATCTGGGTTATTGTTGATCGCCTCACCAAGTCTGCTTATTTTATTCCTATTAAGTCTAATAGGACTGCTTTGCATTTGGCTAAGTTATATATTAAGGAAATCGTGAGACTTTACGGTGTTCCTAGTTCTATTGTGAGTGACCGTGATCCTTTATTCACGAGTTATTTTTGGCAGAGTCTTCAGCAAGCTTTGAGAACAAAGCTTAATTTTAGCACAGCTTATCATCCACAGTCTGACGGACAGACTGAACAGGTGAATCGTATCTTGGAAGATCTACTCCGTATTTGTATTTTTGATTTGGGTGGTAGTTGGAAGGATCACCTACCTCTTGTAGAGTTCTCCTACAACAATAGTTTTTAGTCTAGTATCGGTATGGCTCCTTCCGAAGCCCTATATGGAGGGCCATGTCGATCACCTCTTGTTGGTTGGAATTTGGGGAGAAGCTTATTCTTGGCCCAGATTTTGTTCGTGATTCGTCCGAGAAGATTGATTTGATTCGTTTGAGAATGAAAGAGGCACAGAGCCGCCAGAAATCCTACGTGGACAACCGTAGGAAGCCTCTCAAATTCTCGGTTGGTGATCTCGTCTTTATTCGTGTTTCTCCTCTGAAAGGGGTGATGCGCTTCTGTACGTCTGGGAAATTGGCTCCTCGCTTTATAGGACCATTTTCTATTACTGAACGTATTGGCCCTGCGGCTTATAGAGTCTCACTTCCTGCTCATTTATCTGGCATTCACAACGTGTTTCACGTCTCTCAACTTCGAAAGTGTCTTCGGGAGTCGGATTCTGCTATCGATTCTCTTGATTTGCAAGAGCTTGAGGTCTCACCGGACTTATCTATTGTATAGCAACCTATTCGCGTGCTTGCCACAGAGGTGCGACACCTTCGAAACAAGGACGCATCGTTCATTAAAGTTCAATGGTCCGCTAATCCCAATGATTGTACTTGGGAAACCAGAGAGTTTATCGAGCGATCCTATCCGGGTTTTCTATCTTTGCTTGGGAATGGTGAGAATATCTTTTTGTCTCAAGCTTATTTCCTTTTCTTTTGATGATGTAAGTATGTAGTTGTTACAGGTATCATCTCTAGGAATTGCGTGGACACAATTATGTTAGGAGGGGAGATCTGTAACAACCTGCATATTCAACGATTATATATTTAAATATTTAATTTAAATATAGCGTCGTTAGTCGGATTTAGGTCCGAAATGTTACTTTTTGCAAACGGCCGAATCGAGACTCGAAACCACTTCCATTGAGTCCAAAATGGCGTTTGCAATCTTTTTGAGTATAAGCTTTGATATGTTTGGAGTAAGTTGAATTTTTCTACTTTTTCTACTTGGGTTTTGGGTTTGGTTTCAACCAACTCATCCTATACCTCAACTCAGCCCCCTCTCCTCTCCACTCACTCATTTTATTTCATAAAACTCAAGCACAACTGAAAATGGAGGAAGAGAATGGGAAATAGAAATTCCAAGCCCTAATTTACTTTGCAAACTTGAATTCTTACTCCAAAATCGAAGAGAAGCTAGTGGTAAGCCTCCTCTTCATCTTCTCCAACTCTTTCTCCTTCAATTTCAGAAAGTTTCCTAAACCTAACTTAGGAAATACTTGTTTTGATCTTAGATTGAAGCTTGTTGGGTTGAAGTAGAGATTGGTTGGTCATCTCCTTGCAATTGAGCTCCTTCTCATCCTTGTTTGTGAGTTAAAGGTGAGATTTTTATCTCACATCTATGGCTATAATTATCTTTGTTTGTTAGGTATGAATGCCAAACATTTATTCATGTGCATTTGCTCTTGATTTGGATTGAATTGATGAATATTCCAATTTTTGGTGTTTTAGAGTCAAATCTTTGAAAATCATAACTTTGATGTTGAACATGTTTTTGGTGGTGAATCGGAGTGTCAATGGTGCTGGGTTATCGATTGGCAAAAGCCCCTTAAGTCTATTGCTCGACCGGTTGCAAATGGTGAGAGTTTTCTCCTCCATTTTGATAGGCTGGAAAATAGTTTCAGCTACAGCCAGTCGACTGGCCCACTGCAGTCAGTCGACTGACTGCAGATTTTGAAAACTCCCGAGTTATGGTTCAGTCGACTAACTGCAGAGGACAAGTCGACTGACCTACTTGTTTTGGCCTAGTATGCCTATTTGTTTGTGATTCCAATTTTTATCGATTCATGTTGATTCCAATTAGTTATTTATGCATATTTGACCTTGATGATTCCTTTTTGACTTCATACATGGGTTTTTATAAAATAATCTTCTAAATTGTATTAAAAGCTCGTTTCTCCAATTTATAATTTCTATTTAAAACACACACACAAAAGTTCGCACTTCGAGCGAAGTGGAAGGGAGATTAAATGGCTAGGTAAAACACGGACCATGAATCCGTGCGTTTGTCTTTCCGATTAATCCCCGACCTATTCGATTGATCGTTTTGACCTTTGGTATGGTTTACCAATGAGATGAGGTAAACTTTGTACTACTTTGAGTGTGAAATTAACTAACGGATAGTAAACCGTTTAGTGCGAACGAGTGGTTATGGGACTCACGTTACCACTTTTCGGATTCCTTTTCGAGAGTTGTGACACATTCTGCCAGTTAGTGGTGTCCGGTACTGGGCCTCCGGACCTTCACTACTACGGTTTGTTGCCTTTTGGATAGTGTCTTCGGACTGTCTCCTTCAGGTTTGTTGCCTTCGGGTTTGTGCCTTCGGGTTTGTTGCCCTATTGTCTCGCTTTTGGAGTTGGTCATTCGTCACCGCTCGAGTGATATTGGGTTTGGAGTCTTCGGGCTCATGGATCCTTGTTTATACAGTACTGAGCACGTGCAAATCTGATGTTTCCTTGATATGTATATTCCCTAGGTATCGCCCCTTCGGTGTTGTCCTTTTTGAGCCGCACGATATGTAGCGATTACCTTGTGGAACTTGTTTTATCTTCATTGTTATTTGTTATTTGCCTTTTTGGTTTGTTTGGGATATTCATATCTTTTGTTTATTGCGTTGCCGATGATATGAGGCTTGTCTTATTATGATTCATCTTTTGTTAGATGATTGTGTTATCTCTTTTAGAGATATTTGTTATACCTTTGTGACCTTGCAGGTTATTTCTGTTCAGTTTATCTAACTGATTTGTTTATCTAGACTGACCCGTGTATTTATACTCGAGTCAGACCGAGATGTTTCAGGTTAGGTGCTTTTGGACTAAGCCTATTTTGCTTCCGCAAGGACTACTTCGTTAGCTTCTTTTTGTTATGGCTTTTTGTGTAGTTCCATTTTGTTGTAACTCTGATATATGTATTCTTTTGACTCGTCTGTATATTGTGGTTTGTATACCACTTGACATGTATTAGTTTGTATACTTTGTTATGTATCTGTATATCTGTATATGATGATCTACTGTTCTGTGATGTTTATTACATTGGACTTGTTATATTCTGTTCTCATAGATCCTCCAGCCACCTATGGTTTTGTTTTAAGTATTCATTGGATATGTCGATCTGCTTGTATGACATTTGTCGATGTATTCAATAGATAGTTAGAGCAAGGCTATAGATGGTCGCTCCTAACCAGCCTTATTCTTCGCGTTAGTTGACGGCATTACCCCTTAGTGTCCTTGGCTACAGTGGATATAGAGGTGGAGCGTTACAAAAGGTTCATGCCTATGATAGTGAAATCTACCTTGCTCATAAAGTTTGCTGAGTTGAAGCAGGAGAGATGACTGTATTGGACTATGCTACAAGGTTTGAGGAATTAGCAAGGTATGGTTATGCCACGGTAGACACTATGATTAAGACGAACGAGAAGTTCATTAAGGGGTTGATGCTTGAGTTGTCAAAGGCTACATTACCATATATTAGAGGCCCTTATGACGTTGTAGTGGAGATGACTTTGTGGAATGAAGGGATGCTTGCTTTTTATGGAGAGAAATAAGGCAATGGAAGTCCGGGTAGGGCAGAGTCAGAAAAGAAAGTTCTTCCATAAGAAAGGAGCTCAGAAGGGCAGAGCTGCTAAGAAGGAAAAGACAGAAGTGGTCTATTACAAGTGTGACAAGAAGGAACACTATGCCCATGAGTGCCGAACAGGCAAAGTAAAGAAAGCTACAGGGAAGAAAGAGGTGAGGTGTTTTAACTACGATCAAATTGGCCATTACAAGAACCAGCACAAAGAGCCTGATAAGGATGGAAGGGGTAAAGTGTTTGCATTGGAGCCAGCTACCTCGAGGCCAACGATAGAGGAAAAAGGAAAATCTATGTTGGGAGGCACGCTTTAGATTCATGGTATGTCATTTAGTGTTCTATTTGATAATGGTGCATCGCATTCTTTTATATCACGTTGTTTGGTCGATAAGCTTAACCTAGAACCCTCATACTTAGTTACTTTCTTAAGGGTTGCAAATTCGATAGGAGGGTATGGACACTTAGGATGAAACGTGACCACTTAGAGTTTGATTTGTTAGGTCATATCGTTGTTTGCAGTGTTCATGTGTTTGATTTCATAGGGTTCAGAATTATTTTGGGTATGGATTTGTTAAGCAAGTACAATGCAAGGATATTTTTCCATGATAGGAAAATATCACTTAGACACCCTGACTATAGTGATCAGATTGTATATACCATAGAAAACCCTAGTTGTAAGGTGAATGATCTGTTCGATGTTGTGGAGGTAGAAGACAACTTGAATCGAGTTTTCCTGGTTAGAAAATTCACAGATGTTTTTGAACCTATAATAGGATTGCCACTGAAACAAGCCATTGAGTTTTGGATAGATTTAGTACTTGGAGCACAACCGGTAAGTAGACCGCCAAGCAGGATAACTCCTACCGAGATGAGAGAGTTGAAGGTGCAGTTCGTGGACCTAGAAGGCAAGAATTTTATTAAGCCAAGTAGTTCACCTTGGGGAGTAGCCATGGTGTTTTCCAAGAAGCTGGACGGATCGTTGAGGTTATGTATCGATTATCCTAAGTTGAATGAGAAGATGATAAAGAATTGATACCCGCTGCCTAGAATTGAAGATTTTTTGATCAGTTGAGTAAAGCCAAGGTATTTTCTCAGTTTAGGTTTCCATCAGCTTAGAGTAGCAAAGGATAGTATCCTTTTGACGGTGCTTAGAACAAGATATGGATCGTACGAATGGCTAGTGAGCCGTTTGGACTACCTAGTGCGCAAGCATTCTTTGTGGATCTAATGAACCTAATTTTTCAAGAGAACTTGGATAGGTTTGTGTTGGTTTTTATAGATGATACATTCGTATACTCGAAGTATGAAAAAGAGCATGAAGTTCATATTAGTGTTGTACTTGAGATGCCGAGGCAGCATCAATTGAAGGTGAAGTTTTCGATGTGTCATTTCTGGAAGAAGGAAGTGAAGTTTCCTAGTCATTTAGTCTCAAAAAAAGGGTTATCTGTAGATCCGACAAAGATTGAAGTGTTGAATGATTGAAAGAGACCCAAGACAGTGACCGAGTAAAGAGTTTTTCTTAGATTAGCTGGGTATTATCGAAGATTCAATAATGATTTTTCACGGATAGTAGCCCCGATGAATAAGCTAACATGAAAGGATGTGAAGTTTGTTTGGATCAATAAGTGTGAGGAGGCATTCCAGAAGCCGAAACAATTATTGACTAATGCACCTGTGTTAGTTGCAAGAAGGGAATCAGAATTTGGTATTATATACGGATGCATATGGAACTGGATTATGAACTTTATTAACGCATAGAGGTAAACATGTTGCCTATTCTTCTCGACAACTTAGACCGCATGAGGTTAGATATTCAACGCATGATTTGGAATTAGTTGTAGTGATATTTGCATTAAGGAATTGAGGCATTACCTTTTGGAAGAGGGATTTGATCTTTATACGAATCATAAGTCGTTGAAGTATTTATTCTCTCAGAATGAGCTGAACAGGAGGCTGCAAAGATGGTTGGAGTTTATGCTGCTTATGACTTTGGAATTGAATACACGCCAAAGAAAGGCAATATGGTTGCACACGCACTTAGCAGGAAACATCAGAATGCAGTGTTGGCAGTGATATCTGAGTGAAAAGATTTGAAAGCGTTGATGACATGTAGGGTGCAGTGGAGATCTGAAGTTAGATTTGGTAAGGAAACTTCTATATTGTTATGTTTAGAAGTTCGACCAGTTATGATTGAAAGGGTTGTTTCTAAGCAAGGAGAGGATCCGGTATTAGTTGAACGGATCAGGAAGTTAAAGGATGGAGCCAAGTGCGATGACCTAAATGATTACAGTCTTGACTAGAATAGGTGGTTAAGAAAGAAAAGAAGATTATTTTTTCCGAATGTGGGATATAATAGAAAGGAGGTTCTTGAAGAATGCCATCGTTCGAAGTTCACTATTCATCCAGGAGGAACTAATATGTATCAGGACATGAAGAGGAGTTTCTTCTAGAAAGGTATGAAGAGGGATGTATGCTTATGGGTGAAGCAGTGTCTGAACTGCCAACAGGTAAAGGCCGAACATCCGAAGCCAATTGGGTTATTTCAGCCATTAGATATTCCAGTATGGAAGTGGGATTCTATTTATATGGATTTTATAGATGGATTGCAATGATCTAATAGAGTAAATGAAAGTATATGGATCATAGTGGACATGCTAACTAAGAGTGCCCATTTCATTCCAGTCAAGTCAACTAGGACAACACTTGTTTTGGCTAAACCGTTTATGAAGAATGTGGTTAGACTACACGAAATTCCTAGTAACATAATAAGTGACAGAGATTCCTTGTTCACTAGTGAGTTCTGGAGAAGTCTACTGGAAATTTTAGGAACCAAGCTCAGGATGAGTACCGCTTGTCATCCGTAGACAGATGGGAAAACAGAGAGAGTTAACAAAGTCTTAGAAGTTTTGTTGCTAGCTTGTGTGCCAGATTTTGCGGGATCATGGGAAAACCATCTACGCTTATTCAAGTTTTCGTGTAACAACGTTATCAGGCTAGTGTAGGGTTGACATCGTTTGAAGCTTTGTATGAAAGTCCATGCGAGGTTGTGTGCCAAATTTTGGGGGATCATGAGAAGACCATCTACACTTAGTCTAGTTTTCATGTAATACGGTTATCAGGCTAGTATAGGGATGACAGTGTTTGAAGTTTTGTGTGGAAGGCCATGCGAATCTCCAGTTTGTTAGTTAGAGACATGGGATAGATTGGTTTTTGGTCCGGATTTAGTTGGAGAAGCTATAGAAAAGATTGAGTTAATTCGGGATAGGGTGAAGGAAGCTTGGGCTACGTAGAAGAGTTATGAAGATAAAAGACAAAAAGACTTAGAGTTCTCTATTGAAGATAATTTTTTAATTAAGGTATCACCGATGAAGGGTGCGATCCTATTTGGAAAAATCTGGGAAATTGGCACCAAGATTTGTAGGACCATTTCCTATTGTCGAGAGGATTGGGAAAATCACATATATAGTAGAGGTTACAGAACAGTTTGGCAGGAGTCCACGATGTTTTTCATATTTCTCATCTAAGTAAGTGTATTCGAGATCCAGAGACTACATAGCTCCGACTATGTTAGAGGACTTAGTAATAGAGCCAAATTTGAATATAGTTAGAAAGCTAGTTCCTATAGTCACGAAAGATGAGAAGAGGCTAAGGAACAAGACAGTCAGATTAGTTAAAGTCCAGTGGAGTTACGACGATGGAGACTGTACTTGAGAGACTGAGATCAGGATTAGAGGCGCTTATCCCGATTTGTTTGGTGGTGTGCTTTACATTTTTGATTGATTTATTGAGTACCTTATCATAATTTCTAGGACGAAATTCTTTAAGGAGTGGAGTCTGTAACGACCCTAATTTTTTGTAACATTATTTAGGATATTTAATTGGTTAAATAAAATAAAATAATGTAATGATTAGGAGATTGAGATTTGTGATTAGTAAGGATAGTCGTGCCATGTAAACAAATGAGCTAACATGAGTTAAAATAAAATAAGTTAGGGAAGTTAGACAAGAGGCAAAATAGGAAAAAGTAGATCCTTACAGCCTAAACCCTTACACTCATTCATTTCTTATGTTCATTTGCAAAAATTAAACTAAGAGGCCGACCACCATTAGAAGGCACAAGGGGAAGATAAGCAAAAGGAAGAAGCAAAATCAACTTAATCCATTCTCAAATCTCAAACTCCTTAATCATAAAATTAAGATGAATAATGACTACAACTCATGTTTTCTAATTGTTTTCGATTTTAGGTTATATCCGAGTTTTTCCATGTTTTGATTGTTAGAAATAAATATATATGCTTGTTGATGATTAATGATATTTCGGATGGATTTTGTGATATTTTTTAGTGTGAAAACCCTATTAAATGACATCCAAATGGTTTGCAATTATAGATTTACATCATAAATGATATTTTAGAGATGAGTTTCAATTTTCGTTATTTTCTAATAACTGTGGAATTTATATTAATTTTCTGGTGAGGAAAATGAATATTTAGGTTTAAAATAATTTATGGCTAAATTATATATGTTTTCGGTCTGAAATTTGTATATGTTAGAAAACATATAAAAATGATTTATACGAATTTTTATGGAATTTTCCTAACTGTTTTAATAAATATATAAAACTATTTAAGGTATGGGACTTAAATATTTTATATATTTATAAAAGGAAAAGGGGTATTTTGTAAATAAATCAAATTGTTTATTTTTGAAATTTCTGCATAACTTTTAGAAAAGAAAACAAGAATCCAACAATACTTCGACAAACAAGGTAGGTTTGTTGAAAAGATTACTTTAAAACGATAAAAAAAAAATCATATTTTACATGCTTTTTACATGTTTCACCATTTTCGGCACCTAGGTTTCAACTTGGTACTTCTGCCCCCATCACCATATAAGCCAATGCACATAGTATCAATGACTTGGTATATAGTGAATTGGATATAGATGGAAGGTATTGGCTCGAAATAAGGGGTTCCGATAAGGTCGAAGCGCTACTGTGCTTTCGAATGAAAATGCGCCTACATTATTCACGTGAAAAACTTTTCATCTCACTTTTTTTCTCTTCATGGCAGCCGAATCCTGTCCTATCAGCCTTCCTCCTTCCTTACCTCCCCCCATACCTTCTCCTGTTGACCGTGACCCATCCCCTGCTCCCCCCTGCTCATAATCCTCCACCTCATGTGCCCCCTGATCATCCTATTCTTCCATCACCTCCAACCTTGCCCTCTCTTTCATCCACCTCCCTTCCTTAATGGAACTCACTTTTCGAAACTAAACCACGAAATGATGGCACTTTCATTCCTTCTCTCATTCCTGTGATGTTTGAGGGTGATGTTCTCGTTCCACCACCTGAAGTCATTCAAGCTGGTAATGTGGTTTGGGGTGAGCATTTAGTGGGGTTTTTTCTTGAAAAACATTATCTTATACCACTGTCATCATGCATTTGAAGAAATTATGGAAGCTCAATGACTCCATCACCGTTAAATCTGACGGGAACCCCTTCCTTTTCAATCTTTCATCCGCGGATGGTAGAAGGAAAATTATTAAAGCAGACCCTTTGATAATCCGGAACAAGTTGTTCATCGTGAAGCCATGGGATCCGATGATTAGGAATAGTTGTAGCACAATTAAGGCAGTCCCATTTGGTTAAAATTATCTAATATCCCCATGTTTGCTTGGTCTCACATTGGGATTAACTGGCTATCTTACAGAATTGGAAAATTACTATGCCTTGATGAATCAACCGAAAAAATGCAAAGAATTGGTTATGCTAAATGTATGGTCGAAATTACTCCTGAGCATTGCCTTCCGGATGAATTTCCAGTTCGTATGTTAGATGGGAGCATCCAATATGTTAAAGTTAGTTACCTCTGGAAGCCTTTTATATGCTCCTTTTGCAAAGAGTTTGGTCATAACAACAATAGTTGTACGAGGGAAAAGCAAGAAGAAAATGTGTCAACTGCTAAAACGAGTAATGTACTTACTGATAAAAGTAAAACTCCTGCCCTTAAGGACAAACATAAGGGTGTAGCAAATTAGAGAAGTGGTTGGCAAAAAGTTAAGATTACAAAAGCAAAAGAAATTAGTTGGAAGCTTCGTGCTTCTAGTAGTAACCAATGTGCAAATATTACTGTTAGCACAAATTTGACTAGCTCTTCAATAGAACAACAGCTTAAGCATGATGTGGTGGCTACTGAGACTAGAAATAAGTTTTTCATTTTGTCTATTGAGAATGAGGTAGATTTCGTAGTTCGTGGCAATAATCTTAGACAGACAACAGTAGAGGAAGGAGAAATTGTTCCAATGTGTCATATTGTTACATGACAGTGAAATGTAAACAGTGTAACAACTGGAAGGTATAAAATGCCGAGCAGCAGTGAAACTCTAATTCAAATTGATGAGAATTCTGCAGTCGATGTTAGTAGCGAGGTTGAGAATGAAATAAACTTTCAGCCTGATGACATATTAAATTCAATAGTGGAAATGATAAATAGTGGTATGATGGAAAGGAGTCGAAATAATGATCATAATGGAGGCAACAGTTTGGGATGTGAAATGGTAGCAAGTGACAAGTATCACAAACATGGAAATGCACTTTCTATTTCTGACTTAAATTTGATCAATCCCAATGGGTTACCCACTGCAGCAAATCTACTGCAGTCACTTCTACAAATAGTGTGCACGTGCACATTCCCTCTGTGCATGTCACATCTTCTCTCCCCACCTTTTCTCCATCAATCCCCCCAATTCGTCCTATTTCAACCCATCTTCTCCTTCCTCCTCCAATATTCCACCCAGCAATCTTCAAACTAACCTATCCCTTGTTCTTACGCAACCCATACCTTCTCCTTATGTTTTCGTTGGAAATCTACCTAGTTGGAAAGCTAAACCAGCAGTTCCTATCATTCCCAATTGCTCCTCAATCACTGATAATCCTAATCCCTTTTAATTGGCCCCAGTTTGATTGATGAAAGACTATCTAAAGGCTCTCCTTCAACAAGGAGCAAGAAAGGTACAATTCATATTTCACTTAATCCATCATGAATTCACATTACTTAGCCGCCTGGAACATAAGAGAAGCTCATTGCAAGGAAAAATTGGATCATATCAAAACACTTATTCAATCTCACAACCTTGACTTGGTTGCAATTGTTGAAACCAAGCTTGATCTGTCACGAACCATAACAGCTAGCAAATACATCAATAGTAACTACGCTTTGCATCATAATCTCCTTGAAGCCCTGTATGGGAGAATTATGGTGATCTCCAACCCACAAAAATACTCTCTGCCTCCTATCCTTATATCCCCTCAATTTATCCATTTCCACGCATCTTTCATCCCTGATTCCATATCCTTCTATCTCACCATTGTCTATGCTTGTAACACCCCATCCATCAAACAGTCCTTCTTTCGTCAAATTCCTTCTTTCAGACAAGAATCCCACCCCTGGCTAATCCTGGGTGATTTTATAGTTGCCTAAACCTTGATGACAAATTTGGTGGTTTGCCACTAGCTCCTAAAGACATCTAGCCTCTTAATATTGCCATTGAGGAAGCCAATCTGATGACAATCAATAAATCTGGATCCAAGTATTCTTGGAATAATCGTAGTTGTTCTGGGCATAGAATTCTGTCCACAATTGATCACTCCTTTTGTAACTTTAAATCTTTATCAAATTGGCCCTCCCTCTCTGCTCACCTTCCTCTTCCAATTCTGTCAGATCATTCCCCCATCATTCTCTCCACTGGTCCCCTTCCATGCTTGAGAAAAGAAGTTTTAAATACTATAATATCTGGTCTGATGAACCAGGGTATACTAATATAATAAAAGAAGCTTGGTCCACCTCATGTTACGGTAATCCCACTTTTAAATTTTGCAGGAAACTAAAGCATGTCAAATACTCTCTCAGAAGCTGGTCCAAGAGCCATTTTGGTAAGGAAACTTTGAAGTCAGAGGCAATCAGGAAGCAACTTGAAGAAATTCAAGTTCAAATGCATAACATTCCTCATGATGATGAGATTGCGGCTCACGAGAGTGACCTTTTTTTATCTCTTTCTGACTCTTTAAGGATGGAATGCTCTATGAGGAGACAACAACTTAATAAAAAATGGATGACATCTAGCCTCTTAAGTTATGAGCAGATATATCGAATTCAGGATATTAATGGCGTTCTGCTTACCGACCCTCTTGATATAGATAATGCTTTGATTAGGTACTTCTCTTGCCTTCTTGGAAATTTTGAAGCTAACCTTCATCATATTAACATCATTGACCTCCCTTCCATTAATCATACCCAAGCTGACCATCTTATCTCTGTTGTCACCGACGATGAAATAAAACTCACTCTCTTCAGTATGAATAAGAAATCTAGCGGTGGTCCTGGTGGTTTTAATGTGCTGTTCTTCACTCACAATTGGGAAATAATTAAAACTGACTTTTGCCTTGCTATCCACCACTTCTTTTATAAATTCAAGTTACTAAATGAAGTCAATGCAGCTAATTTGGTCCTCATTCCCAAATCCCACCATCCTTCAGATGTTTCCTCGTTCAGGCCCATATCTTGCTGCAACGTGATGTACAAGTGCATAGCCAAAATTATTGCTACTAGACTCAAATCTGTTCTTCCTGACCTCATTTCTTCTAATCAGGTTGCCTTCCTGCCTAAAAGAAACTCCCTGGATAATGTGATGTTAGCTCACGAGCTTCTCAGGGGGTATGGTCGTGCCAACACAACTCCGAGTTCTATGCTGAAACTTGATCTCTCTAAGGCCTATGACAGTGTTCAATGACCTACTATTGTTAGAGTCATGGCTCTGATGGGTTTCTCGAAACCTTTTGTTGCTTGGATCTACATTTGCATATCCTCTCCTACCTTCTCTCTTAATTACAATGGTAAAGTTGCAGGGTACTTTAATAGTAAATAGGGCATTTGCCAAGATGATCCGCTATCATCATACATTTTCCTCTTGGTTATGGAAATTCTAACTAGTATGCTAAATGCCAGATTTCGATCCAAAGAGATAAAATTCCATCCTAAATATAAACAGCCTCTGATCACTTCCCTTCTCTTTGCTAATGACATTGTGATCTTCACTTCCCCTGTTCGTGAGTCCATAGAAAATATAAAAAAAAAACCCTTGACATCTTTTACTCTTGCTCAGGTCTTAAGCTTAACCTTTCCAAATCATCCATTTTGTTTGCTGGTATTCCTCCTTCCCTATCCTCTGAGATGACTGCTTATTCTGGTCATCAACCCATGCAAAGTGATATGGTTTACCTGGGCATCCCTCTTTATTCGTCAAGAGTCACATTTGCCAACTGCCTTCCTCTCTACAATAAAATTACTAAAATGCTTGCTAATTAGGCCAATCGATTTCTCTCTCAGGACGGCAGACTCGTCTTGATTAAATCAGTGTGCTTTTCCATTATGGTCTACTGGGCTAGAACCTTTCTTTTACCTAAAAAACTGCTTCGTCTGGTCAGACGTGCTATGCTACGGTTCTTCTGGACTGGCAGCATTCACAACAGGAAGCCTATTCCTTGCTCTTTTGATAGCATTGAACAACCTCTGTCTTGTGGTGGCTCGGGAATCCTAAACATTGAGCGATGGAATATAGCTGCAATCAGTCATCATTTTGACTCGTTACTTTCAAATAATAATAGCCTTTGGGTTCAATGGACTGTCATGCATAACTTAAGAAACAAAAGCATTTGGTCTTTAGAGCCCCTGTCTGGTTGCAGTTGGATTTGGCGAAAGATCCTATCAATGCGTTCTGCATTCCTGCCTTATCTCAGGTATTCTCTCTCACGTCATAGCAGAAAGAATTTTTGGAATGATCCTTGGTTAAGTAATGGTCTCATCCTGTCTGCTATCTTAACTCAACAACAAATATGTCAATCTAGAATAAACAGTAATGCTAAAGCTGTTGACTACATTATGGACAATAAATTATCCCTCCCTTATACTAGTAACCAAAATTTGAGAGAATTTTAGGCTAGTTTAAGTAGTTATCACAACTCTTTTCCTGATGCTGATATGCTTTGCTGGGATGGTAAGCCTCACTCTATAAAGCATGTTTATCACTTATTATCTAACACTCGATACAAGCCAAAGTACCAATGGCACAAGATTATCTGGAATAAACACTCCACACCCTCTGACAATCTTATGTTGTGGAGAGTTCTAACTAATGCTATCATGACTAAAGACATGATGTTTGGGTTTGCGTCCGTTTCTGATCACTTGTGCATGTTCTGCAAAAATGTTATTGAGAGTGGTAAGCACCTGTTCTTTGAATGTAGTTATCTGCACCAAATTTGGGAGAGAATAATGGTCAATCTTGGAAGGTCTTGTGTGCCTATTCAGTCATCTCTTGAGTGGGATTTGATTCTTAAATCCACAAGAAAGAAGGATGATGTAGGTGAACTACTTTGTTTTTGTCTTAAGAAGTATGTCCAAACTATTTGGAGGGAGTGAAATCAGAGATGTTTTAATAATGTGGAACAATCCCAACTTCAGCTGTGGTTAGTGTTGAAGCATTCAATCATGAACGAGTTACGGGATCGTAAGTCCTTTCTACTCCCTCTGCTTTGGGATTGGTAGGTCAGGTTTTATTAGTGGCTTCGGGGAACATTTCGGGCCATCTCTCCCGTTTCTCCGAGTCGTCGCCCACTCTTGCATGTTTCATGCTTCGGGTTGTTCTTGTCATTTCCTGCCTCGTGCTTGCAGTCTTCCCCATGCAATTATCCTCTCCACTTGTATTTGTACTTATTGTTTAGTTTTGTTTTTGTTTGGCTTTGCTCTTTGTTTTCTCCTGCTCAAAGCATGTTTTGAGTAGTTTTCTTTTTCTTTTTAATAATATCTGGTAGGGGACCAGCCAACCTCGCTAGCTTTGCTAAATAAAAAAAAATGCGCCTGCTTTTCTTTCGAAAGGAATGTCTTTAACATGGTTGGCTTCCTACTAGGTCAAATTGATTTGAGGAATGGTTTCGAATGAGGTTGTTCCTTTTTTTATGTAAATGCTTTTGAATGGAGTCGAAACCCCTTGCCGCTTTCTACCTTTCGAAGCAAATGGTTTCAATTTTTTTTAAAAACCTAGCCACTTCTCTAATGCTTTCGAAGTGTTGGTTTCGACACCATCACTTCTTTACTTAAGAATTGCTTTCAAAAGAGTGCTTTCGACTTAGATGTTTTATTACCCTTTTGCTCCATTGAAGGAAAAACCCAAAGGGTTCGAAAGGAAAGGTTTCTAAATGATTTCAAAAGGTTTCCACATGTTTTACTTGAACCCAAATGCTTTTGAAAGGTTTAAATGAAGGTTTTGAAGTGGTGGTTCCTCAATGGTTTCGAAAGATTTAAAAGGAAGGTTTCTAATGTTTGAGTAAGTTGCTCAATGGCTTTGTCACATGTAAGACTAAAATGAAGTTACACACAGAAAGAAATATACAGAGAGAAAATAGGCTATTGATGAGCCTACAAAACCATTAGGATCAGTTGACCCTGGAGAATTAAGTTAGGGACTGATTGTCCAGAAGTGGAGTATCTAACAGAAGTTAGATTATTTATTTATTTTATCTGGTAGGCCCAAGTCAGCCAAACAAAACTATAGTGTTTGGACAGTTAATCCATTTGTTACCCGATTATATGCTTTCATGACATTGATATTATTGTTTTAACCAGTTTTGGTTGTTGGATTAAGATTTGCAAAAGACATGTTTAAAAGGATATCACTGAGGGGAAAGCCATTCTGCTAAGCATCATGGTCTCACTTAATATCAAATAACCGAGACGTATAGTATTATTCACATCAGGCTTTTTGTCTGACTCGAAGTTTATGTTTTTCCCCTTAAAGTCTCGGGTGCTCAAAATTGATTAAGTATGCTGAGGGTTAAGGATTTTTAGGTTTTAGTGGGTTGGCGAATAAAGCTTTCGAAGATGAGCAGGAGGCTGACGGATAGCTATTTAGGAGTGTTGTTGTTGTTTCTTTTAATTTAGCTATGTTATATTAAGTCAGTTATGACTATATAGTACTCTGGTCAACCAATGGGGCGTCTTCATATGTCGCACTTGGTGTATTTTGTAATATATATTTGATCTGAACCCGTGAAATGATTGGGATTATGTAATGGAATATGAAACATGTTTTTTGAAATGTAATCAGAAAAGTTGTTTTTGAAGTTTGTGACTTTGTTTCATATTCATGAGTTTCTGATATTATGGATACCATTAACATTACCGTATTTGGTCATCGATGTGATTTTGTTTCATATTCATGTGTTTCTGATATTATGGATACCATTAACATTACCGTATTTTGTAACCGGAAGTTAATACTATGTATGACTGCAACATCTGTAGCGCTTAGCTTCAGCCCTCCAGATAGGGGATGTTACAGTATCAAATGGTATCGGATTTGGTGTCCTATTGATATGAAGATAGTTCATTCCAGGCATGTTATATTTGATGAGTCTGCTATGTTCAATCCTACGAAGGAGCTACCTGCCACATTAGAAGATTCTAATTGGCCAAAGGAGATGGAAGAAGTTCCCGTGATTCAGCTAAATAGTATAGTTGATGTTTATGCCGTTGAGGAAGATATAGTTGATGTAACATCACAAAATAGTCCACAGGTACCTTTTGGTAGTGATGGTGATGTGCATAAATCTAGGGGAAGTTCAGTTCAAGGTAGAGCTAAAAGGATTTTAGGAAAAGAAGTACCTATTTGGACCATCCATAAGATAATTAGGCTGCCCGATAGGTATGGAGATTGGTAGTTCGCGAATCTTTGCCTTAGTGATCAGTTTGACTATGCCCTACCTATGGTTCATGAGGAGCCGCTTGACATTTAGGAAGCTTTGAAGTTATGTGATAGCTTGAAGTGGATGTGCACTATGGAAGCATAGTTAGAGTTGTTAAAGAAGAAAAGGACATGGGATTTGGTAGCACCTCCTCAAGGAAGCTGAGCCATAGGTTGCAAGTGTGTGTTCAAGGTGAAGGATGATGGAAGATAATAAGGCTAAACTAGTTGCTAAAAGGTTTTACAAAGAAAGAGATTGGAGCATGATGAGATATTCTGTCTAATAGTGAGGCATATGTCCATCTACTTTTTGCTTGCAATCGCCACGGCTCATGACTTAGAGCTTGAGTAACTTGACATGAATATCGCTTTCTTGCACAGACTTAGATAAGACCATTTACATAAATCGACCAGAATGATTTATTGTATATGGAAAAGAGAATTGGGTTTGAAAATTGAAGAAGTCATTATATGGACTTAAGCAATCACCTAGACAATGGTATTAGAGGTTTGATTCTTTTGAGCTTTCACTTGGTTTTGATTGTAGCATCAAAGATGCTTGTGTGTACTTCAAGCATTTAAAGAATGGTAGTTGGATGTACATACTCTTGTATGTGGATGATATGTTGATTTCTTCCAAGGATAAAGTTAAAATTTATAGTTTGAATCTAAAGCTAAAAGCGGAATTCGAAATGATTTAACGTTGGTCGGATTTTGTGATTCCAACTATTCCGGCGATAGAGATCAAAGGAAGTCAACCTCCAGATATGTGTTCTCCATTGGTGAGACAATGATCAGTTGTAGAGCGAGATAGCAGACGATTGTAGCTTTGTCTACTATAGGGGCAGAGCTTATAGCTACGGTTGAAGCAGCTAAGAGGACACTTTATTTGAGGTGATTATTATGTGATTTGGGCTTCATATACGAAGGTGTGGATGTGTACTGTGATACTAAGAGCGCAATTTACTAAGTTGAAAATATGGCATTCAGATCAAGGACGAAACATATTGAGGTGAGAGATTTTTTTTCTTATTTCGATGAATGAAGAGAAGCTAGTTCGTCCTCAGAAGATGAACACAAAGGAGAATACATCAGACATGTTTACCAAGTCGTTGGTTTTTGCTAAGTTCGAGCATTGCTCAGACTTTATTAGCTTGATGAAGTGCTAGGTGTCATGTGGTGGCATAATGTGAGAGTAGAGTTAGATGTGGAGACATTGGTTTTCATTAAGGTGATTAATTGGTTCTACATGGATTGAGTACTTCGAACACTTTCTAGACAGACATTAGCTTTGTCGGAGTTCGTTGACAAAGTACAATAGGTGACATCATTGCCAAAGCTTATTGAAAAATATCATTGCATAGAGGATGTTGGTGTAGATGGAGTTGGAAGGCTTGTATGGAATTTGGTATCAAGGTGCAAATTGTTAGATTTGATACCTAAATTCATTAGAGGAGAAGACGCGTTGCCATAGTGAAGATGCCGAAACCCCAGGACGCATAGTTGTAAAAGAGAAGCGGAGGAGGAGATACGAACTTAGACCGGTGGTGATAGGGTTTGCCGAACCACTGATGTGGTTTGGTGTTGCTACGGTGACGGCCGGGCGAGAAATCTCGTCCGGTGCTGGATGTGGATGCCGCTCCATATGGAGCGGTGTTGAAGGTGTTCTCATTTGGTGAAGAAGCAGTACATTTGGAGTGGTGATGAACTGGGCAGGGTTTCGTCTGGTGTTGTGAAGTGATGTTGCTGATCCATATTTTTTGTTCGAGGATGATAGATGTCTCTCCAGATCTTAAATGAAGATGTTGAACCAGATTTGCACTAATCCGGTCCAAATGTGTTATACTGGTACCGAACCAGATGTTTGCCGAACCAAATTGACTTCGAACCATATGACACCCAACAAGATTGCTGAGCTGCTACATAGCATCTACCCCTTCTCATAACTTCACACTATAAATGAAGGAGCTTTTGGACAACAATGGTGGCCGAAATTGAGAGCTAATTTTAGCCAATTAGAGAGTCATTGTAGAGCTCTGAAACTCTACAGAACTTGTATGTACCGTTTGATTCTTCTTATGTATAGTTTTCAAAAGTTAATCAATCTTGTAATTCTTATCTTTAAGTGATTAATAAAATCTCCTCTCCCCAAATGAATGTACACTGTGTCATGGTAGTCATTACAAGAAATAACGGTGTTATTTTTTTGTATTATATAGATCTATGATTGCTGTGTTTTGGTATTTATCTCTATATGTTCCGTCTCATATAATCATGGTCTAGTTGTTTTCCACTGCGTTGGGTTTCTTTATTCCCTTAGACTGATCATCTACAGGGATTTTTCCCTAACAGTAAAAAAAATTCTTTTTTGTTAATTAAACTACTTTCTCCATTATTTATCACTTAAAATTTATTGAGAATTTGTCACATTTAATTACCTAATTTCTTAACAATTGATTAAAAATTAACATTTTAAAGTTAGCTCCAATTTTTCTCATCTCACAGTGATTATTATTACCATACCTTCATTTTTAGTGGATTAACCGAATAAAACAATTTGTTGGCTCCTACTACAAGGAACAATTCAATTTCGGACGGCTAGCAACCATCGATGGCCATCTCTAGCCGTCAAAAATGCGTCGGAACAGGGACCACGACTTCCATTCGTTTCCGACGGCTTCGGCGACATAATAGCGACTGGCTTCCGACGGCTATTCTGACGAACATTCCGACGGCCGTGATGTACACATGGCGTGTTATTTTCCTCTAAGTCATTGGAATCCGTCGATTACCGTCTTAATGTTGTCGTCGGAAGCCGTCGCCTATTGTCGGAAATGGTGGCCAATAAGCCATCGGATGCCGTCGGAAATAGTAGCCTTTAGGTAATCTGGGAATTTTTTTTCTGCTGCCTGCTTCACTTCGATACCAAAATCAATATATAAGCCTCACATATAAGCTGAGATCAATATCAATATCAATATAAAACCCACAAATTATAATATCAAACGCAAACATATTTACATCCAACTTCAAACTCCAATATTCACAAAACAAACCTTCCATCATCGCTTTCACCCATCCAAATTCCATATTTACATCCAATGTCAAACTGAACATATCAACTCCACAAATCAATCACCAAATCAATGTCAAACACCACATGCCCATAAATTAACCTCACCATCACTCAATGCTTATATACACAAAATACATCCAACACCATATGTCCGTAAAAAAAACTGCAACTCATACCTCAAGATTCATCATTGGCTCTGGAACCACCGGACGAAGGAAATGCACCATGACGCTCCACATACTCGGCCAAACGCTAGTTGAGCTGCTCCTTACAGTGCTCGGAGGCGGTCCTGCAGCTGCATAATCTGCTGTTTAAGCTCGTTAATCTCCACGTTATCCCAAGCCTTTTGGTAAGCTCTTTGTGATGTATGAGCCTACAGAACAAGTAGAAATATATTTAAGTTATTAGGCAACTTTTACAAAAATTAAGCAAGTTTTACAACATAGTTAATGTTTATAAATTACCGATTGGTTGTCGTAGCCGTATCGCCTATTTCTCTGGGTCGGGTCCATAACAGAGTCAAAGATCGCGTCCTCCTTGTCAATGGTCAACTGCTCCCGTCTGGAATGCTCAAGCATCTGTGCACATGTCTACATAAATTTTTCCTACAACGCAAAATTAAATACAAATAAATATTGCATGACATTATTATAATATTTTTTAATTAATTAATTAAAACGATCATTATTAATAACTTATAACTTAAAATATTCTTACGTGTGCAGCGTACGCTCTATCATCCTCATGCCAGGCATACGACACTGATCCCTCATCGTCTGTCTGCCTACTATGCTCAAATACGTCCATATGCGAGACCAGACCCCCCCCCCCCTCACTCTTTCCGGAAATAATTGGTGTACATTATTTTTGTTTATACAATTTTATACTAATAATGTAATAACTAATCTTAATTCTAACTGATTAATTTACCAGGTCCTCACGATAGTGCAGAAATGATCTTGAGCCACCGTAGTGTGTGATAGGATTTTTCTGCCTGTTCGCAGAGTTCCTATCTGACTCCATCTGCAAATTAAAAATTAAGACTTTATTTTACAGGTATAAATTATGTATTCTGTACCGAATAAATTAAGGTGATATCTTATTAGTCTTACCTTGAATTCATCGCAACCCCACCATGCGACCCAAGCATCTCAGACACCATCGCCCACCCATTGTGGCTTCTTCCCAGACTTTTTTTATGGTAGACATCGTATCCCTACAATTCTTTTCCACTTTTGAGTTCCACTGGAGCTGGAAAAGGAACACGTCCTCCTCTTGCAAGTCTACTGCACACTATATATATGTTAAAAAAATATAAGTTATACATTTATTCTTAGTCAGCAAATTATAAAGTGATTATATATAATGGTATATAATTTTACATTTACCACGAAGTCCTGCCATATACTCTCCCATACATGGTCTAGGATACTGCTCCACTTCGGCCAGCATGCAGACATGCGACTCATGTATGCCTGCTTCGATATGCTGAGCACAACGTTAGAAGGCTCAAGCTCAAAACCCTACATTAAATACGATACAAACAAATCATGACTAATATATCATATAAATTATTTACAATGTTAAAGTGCATTTAGTAATTACGAGCCTTCGGCTTTCGGTAGTAATCTAACTACCGTGCACGGCGCCTCCTGTGAAAGTCTGTTTCCATCACCACCGTCGTGACATGTCCCTCTTTAAAACCAGATGGAGAACCAGTCTGTGAAGAATTCCGATGTCTAAAAAATGACATCTGCAACACCTGTGACATACATATCATTTTACCATGGAAGAATGAATCATTTAATTATGAGTAAATATATCAAGATTTAACAGCAATAATCACATGTAACATAAAAAAAATTGTAACATCAATACTCCCATAAATGACCTTTTTTCAACATGTATACTATTAATTTGTCCTCGTTGTTTTCTGATTCAGACTCTGTTTCATACTATATATCGTTTTCCTCTATGGTCTAAAATGCTTATACTAATATATTTGATTCATCATTTAGAGGTCCTAAATCGATTTGATCATCTGTTATTGCAAATTCGCCATTTTCCTCAATATCCGCTTGGTACACTTGTTCGTTTGGAGTATTTTTTCCATCAAACGTAGATCTTGCAATCGTTTTAAAAACAACCAACCAATCTTCTTTATCTCCTTTTAGAGATGGATAAGGAGAATAATAAACTTGTAGCGCATGTTTTGCTAGTATAAACGGATCATACTTATGATAACGTGTTATATGCTTTATTTCAATAATATTATATATTTGATGCATGTTGGTTCCAGAACCTGAAACATTACTGACCTATTGCATCTAAACAAATAAACTTCTTCCGCAGGTCTGGTGAAATATGTTAATTGCAAAATCTGAGTCAAAAGGTCGTAAAAATCATTTATGTGATCATTTAGATCATCACTACCTTTAATATACACCGGAATTGTTAGTCATTCATCCCCATATTCTTTGGCGTTGAATTTGTATCCACTAACAAAGAATATTGGATATGTCTTGACTTTTTTTTGGTTCCATCGCAAGATGTTTCAAAGCTTTGTCGACTACACAATTTACAAGATCATGTACGTGGTTTGAAAATCAAGTAGCAATTTTTTTGCTGATACCCCCGCTTGGATGCTGTGATTCATAAATATTGCATATACAAATAATATGTTGCATTATAGTTAAATACATACATGTATTATTCAAGTAAATAATTTTAGATGTGTTATTCATTAGTACCAAACAAATGGCTCAACTTCTGCACAGTTAAAAAGAACGTATGTATGGGTTACAAGGTAGTTTCTATTGTTTAACCACACTTCCACACATCTTCTAGCAAGGCATTCCAACTGTCTAAAAATAGATAGCATTAGTTCAGAAGAATCTCGTCCAATGTCCTCATTGTTTCGTGTAGCACTTTCAAAAGATAAGTTCACATGGTCGCTGAAATAATGAGAGAAAAAGAACAAAGCTTCTTCTTCGATATATGATTTGCATATCGAACCTTCAACTCGTGCCTTTTTTCTTATTTTTTCTTTAGATGATTCTAGTTCCTATTAAGAATAATTATAATTAAATTTTATTACATGTGGTTAAACTAAAATTTAACAACACAATATTAATACCTTTCGAACGGATACATCCATCCATATTGCACATGACCTCGAAGACGTGCTTCAAGCGGAAGATGAAAGAGTAAATGCTCTATTACATTAAATAAACCAAGAGAAAATAGTTTCTCCAATTTGCAGAGCAGTATAGGAATTACTTCCTCAAGTTAACGTAGACGATCAACTTTTAAGGAGTTGAACAATGCTCTTATAAAACAAACGAAGTTCTGTTAAAGCCGTCCAAACTTTTGTGGGAAACATTTATTTGAACGCAACAGGTAACAAATGTTTCATCATTACATGACAATCATGACTTTTTAGCCCACTCAGAAAACTGTTCTTATATCGACACATTCTACGAAGATTAGAGAAAATCCCATCAGAAAATCTTTTTCCTTCTATCCACTTTAACAGTACTTTAACTTAGTTACTATCTAGCTCATAGCATGCTTTGGATTTTTGGTGTCATTTGGCTTCATATGAAGCTCAGGACGATTGCATATTACTTCTATATCATGTCTTGATTTCAAATCGTCTTTAATCTTTCCTTTAACATTCAGAACCGTGTTAAATACGTTATCAAACATGTTTTTCTCGCTATGCATCACGTCAATATTATGATAAATTAGAAGATTTTTCCAATAAAGCAACTCCCAAAATATCTTTGTTTGCACCAATTATAAATCGTCAATTTACCTTGTATTTCAATTTGTTCGTCGGTTTCATGTATCTTTGTATAATCCTTTATAAGCTCATAAATATCTTCGCTTGACCAAATCGTTGGAGGTCGTAGGGTCTCAATTCTATTACTTGTAAAGTTTTTTTATCTTTTCAAAAAGTATAATTAATACGGAGAAAACACCAATGACTGTTAAACCATGAAATTCTTTTCTCATGCGGTAATGAAAATGTTCGTGTTACTTCCATGCGATAAGGACAAGCTACACGATCAGCCGTACTCCAACCCGATAGCATTGCATACGTAGAAAAATCGCTTATAGTCCACAGTAGAGAAGTGAACATACAAATTTTTGTATAAAAAATGCCGTACGTTTCAACACCTTCATACCATAGTGTATTCAACTCTTCAATCAACGGCTAAATACCTGTTGTTTCCTTCTGTCGAATCATCAGAGCCAGGGATGACAATAGTGAGAAACATATACGGAGTTTTCATACACATGCATAGAGGTAAATTATAAGGTGTAACAATTATAGGCCAAGATGAATATTTTGAACCAAATTGAGATAACGGTGAAAACTCATTCGTGCATAAACCAAGTCTAATATTACGACTCTCCACTGCGAAAGCGGGGTATGTCTTATCAAAATGCTTCCACGCTTCATCATCATCTTGATATGTTAACGTACCTTTTTCTTGCGTTTTCACACAGTGTCATCTCATATGATGCGTGGTTGTAGAAGAAGCATATAACCTTTGAATCCTAGGAGTGATGGGTAAGTAATGCATACGCTAGTACAGAACTTTCTTTCACTTCTTTTTTCTTGCTTTGTATCTTTCTTAATTACATATTTTACAATTCCTAAGACCGATGTCTTCTTTCCACAACAACATGCAACCATTTAAACATGTATCTTTATCTTGATACAACAAACCAAATGCATACATTAGATTTTTCACTTCATAATGATTTTTGCACATTAAATTATTTGGTGGCATATGCCATTTTGCAGCTTGTACTATAGCTGTAAACTCGACTTCTGTAAAGTTGTATTTTGATTTCATCGCAATGTATTCTGTAGTTGCTGATAGTTGAGTACCGCTTGTACAACCATCCCAAAGGCTTTTCTTAGCAGCATCCAATAAATCATAGAAATTTTTCGCTACAATACTTTGTTCATCTTCGATATTGACATCGCTACCATCAACTTCAACAGTAGGGAACATTGAACGTGCTACATCTTCAACCACTTTTTCTATGAGATTCGTCAGAACAAGTTTATTATCCACATCCTCCTCCGAATTTACGGGATTAGGTGTTATAAGTTCTCCATGACGACCCCACACCAAATAATTCGGCACGAAACCATATTGCGTAAATGAACTTTTATCATATCCGGTATCAGATGCTTCAATAGTTTACATCTACTACATGGACAACGAATTTCTTCATCGTTTCCATTATTACGTGAAGCGAATTCAATAAAGACGTATACACCATTTTGAAAATGTTCACTTATTGAGCCTCCATTTTTTCTTCTTTGTTGTTATATCCAGCTCTGATTGATAAAATAATTGACCATTTTTCCTACATTAAAACATAAAAGCGCATTAATCACTTACGTTTTGACATTTTATTTTTCAAATAAATCATATATTTAAATTTTCGCAAATATATAATATTATTCTGTTTAATTTTATTTTCAAACTGATTTACATAAATTATTATATGAATATAATCTATAATTTTTAGGTTATTATTTTACACTTTGATGGCTGGTCATCCTATTTTCCATCACAAACACGGTAATAGTTATATTTTGCAAATCATTTTATTTTAAATGATTCAATAAAATTTCGACAACACTTATCGTAAACTTTATGTGTGTACATAAGGAACAAAGAGAAAGTGTTGTCGAAATTTTATGAATCATTTAAAATAAATGATTTGCAAAATATAATTACTACTATATTTGTAGCTTGTCCAATACAAGGACAAATCTGAGAAATATTATATCGAAGTAATATGAATGTCCATTCTGTGATAAAAACGAATATCCATACAATGATCATATACAACATTTGTCAGGCGGGGCCAAAAATTCTCTAAGGGATTTACAAAAAGTAAATCGTATTATACAACAATTTTTACAATAATTTATTTATATTTTAAAAAACGCATACACTAAATCGTCATTTTCGTCATTTTGAAAATGAATACACCAAATTTGAGCATCGACTCTTCTTAATACAAAGTAGCCCTAATGTGCATATGCAGTAATTAATCGACGCATATACATCAATTAACCCACATATACCCTAAACAAAAAAAAAATTCTCAACATTTCAATAACTAACAATTGTACTAACAACCTACTTAGCATTTAATAGGGCATACCAAACAATCAGTAGGTTATTATGCAACTATAACAACAAATTAAACCTAATTTAACTAATCAAAATTAAATATAGGGTTTAGGAATTTAACCTTCTTACCAAAAAATAGGTGATGGAGCTAGCTGAAAATCAAATATTCCGACGTGCTTGAGGCGCGGAAGGCTGTTGATGGCGTGGAGGAGGGGCTGGAGGATGGTTTAGTGGAGGGGATGGCTGATTTGGGGGAGCAACACAAATGAAGAAACCGTCAGCCTCACTACAAGGGAAAGCCATTTTCCGACGGCAAAAAACCGTCGGTGGCTGTCGGAAGCCGTCGGTAGCCTTCGGAAATAGCCGTCGGAAATTAAGGCGTTAGGGAGCAGTGTTTTCGACGGCTTCCGACGAATCTCGCCGTTCGTATTTCCGACGGCTTCCGACGGATTCCGACTGTTGTCGGAAGCCGTTGGAAAAAATGACCCGAAAACCATCGGACGCCGTCGGGAGCCGTCGGAAATCTAAAACCTAAAAGCCGTCGGAAGCCATCAGAAATCTACTGAATTTTTTTTGTATTGCTGCTGCAATACAGCCTTCCATCCACATTTTCCATACAAATACTATTCCACCAATACTGCAGAATCCCGTATATAATATTCCAACCAAATATCAAAAACCAAACTACACACAAATCACCAAACAAAAAAATACATAAAATTAAGTCAGTACACATAATCATCACCCAAACTAATGTACAATACATAATAATATCCACAACACCAAATGTTCTATCAATACATACATCCACAACATCCTCAACATTCACATAATTTTAAGTGTATCATAACATAGTATATAAAACCAACAAGTACCTCTGCCATCTACCAAATCGTACAAAACAGAAAAAACTTACCAACCAAAGCAATCAATCAATCTCCTCCAGAACTTGAACCAGCAGAGGAAGGGAAGCGGCCACCATACTGTTGCATGTACTCGGCGATACACTGGTCTAGCAACTATGTAGTCTCTATGGCCTGTCGACGGTTTTGCTCCTCCAGCTGTGACACTCTAGCCCGCAAATCTTCGATCTCTGTTAGATCGATCTGAGCTCTAGTCTGTATACCCGTCTCTGACTGCTGGCCTTTAATAAATATTTAATTTAGTTGTATGATCTCTACAAGTGTTTATGCAGTTATGTGAATGATTAGTAGTGTGATAATGTTATTTAATTTAGTTTATAATGTTTATGTGTGTGTGTGCATGTTGATAACATCTTAGATTGTGGTAACACCAAATAACTATAGTGACAAGACTGTTGATTTATATTTTGAATAATTATAACTTTAGAACATTTTACCATAAGTAAAGTGACTATAGGGAAGGATGAGAGCAATAAATTTGAAATTACTCCTTGATAGCTAATATATTATTTACTTACCACTTGATTGCTAAATCCGTATCGTCTACCATGCTCGATGGATCCATAACTGACTCTAAAATAGCATCCTCCTCATCCTTTATCAGCTGATCTCGACCCGTATCAGCAAGGAGTTTCTGGCGCTGCTCCATAAACTTTCCTGCATTAATACATTAATATCATCATATCTTATTTCATTATATTTTAACAAGTTGAACAAGTACTAATACTGCATAAAATGAAATATGCTTACATGGCTCTTGTTGGATTTATCGTCGAGCCATGTATATGAAACTATCCCGTCCGGATTTACATGCTCGACAACATGCGTACGAGTAAACACGTCCATATAGCCCACGAGACCATGCGCCTCAGCTTACTGAAATTGATTTTTACATACAATTATAGTACATTTAAAATTATATAGCACAAACTATTTGCAATTTGCATTCAGTAAATTTACCAACTCCTGCCGATACTGCAGAAATGACTTCAACCCTCCGCGATGAGTGACAGGATTTTTATTTCCGTTTGTAGAGTTTCTTTTCGACTTTGCCTGTTCTTTCAAAAGTTGATACATTATATACCGATCATGTATTTTTTGATATTTACTACCAGTCAGATAATTTTAAAAAAAATTATTATACTTGCCTTCGCTGTATCAGTTTCCTAGTATCCCAACCATGCTTGTCATACACTCTCCCCCATCCAACTTGGTTTCTTACCTGATTTCTTGATTTCGTATATCGATTCCTTATAGTTTTTACGCATCTTCTTCATCCAATATTTTCGTGCCAACTGCATATCGTCTATCTGAATGTCTAACTCAGCCTGTGTTTCACGATAAAAAGCAAAAAGAATATTAAACTGTAAACGATAAATAGTAAAAAATGAAAAAAATGAATTAAAAATGAAAAACAGAAAAATATACTTACTAGTACATCCTGCGAAATACACTCTACTATGTGGGGCGGGATGTTATTCCACTTCGACCAACAAGCACTCATCCTACTTCGGTAAGAAGCTTTAGAAACATCCAATACAACCTTCGAGGGAAGTTGGTCGAACCCCTTGTTTTTAAATATGATACAGATAAGTACGTATGTATATCAAAAAAAATAAGATGCTGAATAAATTTTAATTCTTGCCCCTCTGCTCTAGATACTAAAGAAACGACAAACGCTGTGATGCTTGTGATGGACCACTGCCATCGCCTTCTGAAGATCGGGAAGAGCTCCTACCTCTAGATGACATTACGAAAAACCTATGATATATATACCCATCATTTCAAAAGGGAATAATAACATGATAATGAAATATATTTCATACGTAAATGAATACATCAATGGTATAAATTGCTAAATTAATGACTGAAATGGAAATAGAAATGGAAGTGTGTTATACTTGATTCACAATGGGTCTCATGTTCCGACGATAAGCAGATTACATTGCATTTTTAATAATAATTGCTAAATAAATGATAAATGGAAATGACATAAATATGTAAACAATGGTAAACATATAGATTTGGTTTCATACTTACATCAATTTTATAATACATCAAGAATTCAACATAGTTACATCAACTGCAAAAAAATCAGATTTGAATTTTTGTCAATCATCATCGTCTTCTGGTTCAGATTCGGTCTCGTTTTCTATGATATTTTCCTCTGCACTTTCAAACGCTTCTACCAAAATATTTGATTCATCTACCAAAGGACCAAAATCTGTATGATCGTCTGTAATTATTATTTCGTTATTTTTCTCAAGATCTGCCTGATAAGCTTGTTCGTTTGGAATATTCTTCCCATCGAATGTAAATCAGGCCTTGTTTTAAAAAATACAGACCAATCTGCTTTATCTCTTTTCAGAGACGGATAAGGAGCGTAATACACTTGCAATGCTTGTTTGGCTAGTACAAAAGGACCGTACTTGTGATAGTGCGATGCATGCTTTATTTCAATAAGATTATAATCCTTGTGCACATTAATCCCAGAACCTAGAACATTGCTAAACCAATTGCATCTAAATAGAAACACCTCCTCCGTGGGTCGTGAGAAATATGTCAGTTGCAGAATTTGTGTTAGAATGCCATAAAAATCATTTATGTGATTTTCTGGATCGTCGCTACCTTTCACAAATACACCAATATTATTTGTCAATTTTTTTGCACCATATTCTTTAGTGTTAAATTTATATCCATTGACGAAATATATTGAAAATGACTTGACCACTCTTTTTGGTCCCATCGCAAGATGTTTCAGCCCTTCGTCAACAACACCATTTCTCGGCCCATAAACGTAATTTGAAAACCAACCGAAAAATTCTTTACTGAGATCTCCGTTCAGATGTTCACTTTCATAAACACTGTATATATAAACAAATCATTACATTAGCTTATACACGCGCATGCATTATAGAAAAGAATAAAAAATTATTATTATTTCAGATTACCTAACAAACGGTGCAACCTCGACACAGTTTAGAAGAATATAACTGTGTGCTACATGAAGATCTCTACCGTCTAGCCATATTTCTGCACATTTTCCAGAAGGCCGACCATGTTGTCTAAAAATAGATAATATTGCTTGAGAGAACTCTTGTTCGTCGCCTTCGTCATTACGAGGAACACTTTCAAATGATATATTCACATGGTCACTGAAATAGTGGGAGAAAAAAAACGAAGCTTCTTCTTCGATGTAAGATTTACATATCGAACCTTCAACTCGTGCTTTTTGCCTAATTTTTTTCTTCAGATGATGTAGATATCTATGCAAAATTACTTTACATTAACTTCATCTTTCAAATGCAATTAAATTATGTAATAACATACTACATACCTCTCAAATGGATACATCCATCCATATTGGACAGAACCTCGAAGTCGTGCTCCAGATGAGATGAACAGGTAAATGATCCATTACATTAAAAAAAATCTGGCGGAAATATTTTCTCTAATTTGCAGAGCAATATAAGAATTTCTACCAAGTTTACGTAAACATTGCACTTTTAAAGTAGTAGAACAAAGCTCTTTGTAAAACATACTAAGCTCCATTATTACCTTCCAAACTTTTAATGGCAATAGTTCTTTGAACATAACGGGTAATAAATTTTCCATCATTGTGTGACAGTCGTGGCTTTTCATTCCTCTCAATCTACCATTTTTATAGTCAACACATCTATGAAGATTTGATGATGTCCCATCAGAAAATCTTAACCCTTCCACCCATTTTAAAACAACTTTAACTTGATTATTATCTAATTCGTAACATGCTTTGGGTTTTTTACTATCATTTGTTTTCATATGAAGCTCAGAACGTTTGCATAATTCTTCTATATCGCGTCTTGATTTCAAATCACCATTTGTCTTCCCTTTCACATTCAAAGTTGTGTTAAAAACATTATCAAATACATTTTTCTCATTGTGCATCACGTATATATTATGACGAAGCAAAAGATGTTTCCAATACGGCAACTCCCACAAAATAGTTTGTTTGCACCAGTTATGAACAACCGATTTGCCTTCAATTTCTGTTTGCACTCCAGTTTCATATATCTTGGGATAGTCCCTAACAAGTTCATACATGTCTTCGCTTGACCATATCGTTGGTGGTTGTCTGGTTTCTACTCTATTAGCTAAAAATATTTTCTTGTCACCTCTGAAGGGATGATTTACGTGAAGAAAATATCGATGACAATCAAACCATGAAATTTTATTACCATGACGTAAAGAAAACGTTCATGTTTCATCCATGCAATATAGACATGCTAGACGACCGGTAGTACTCCATCCTGAAAGCATTGCATTGGCAGGAAAATCATTTATAGTCCGCAACAAAGCAGCAAACATATGAAAATTTTACTTCTTGAACACATCGTATGTTTCTACTCCTTCGTTCCACGATATTTTTAACTCCCGAATCAACAATTGTAAATATACATCGATTCTTTGTGTTGGATCGTCGAGGCCAGGAACGACAACAGTAAGAAACATATATTGTGTTTTCATATAGATCCACTGAGGTAAATTATACGGTGTGACTATAATGGGCCAGGATGAATATTTAGAACCAAATTGAGAAAATAGCGAAAAACCATCCGTACATAATCCTAATCTAACATTTCGACTCTCCGTGTTTTATCGAAATGCTTCCGTGCTTCTCCATCGGCCGGATGTGTCGACGTACCCTCTTCCTCAGTTCTCACACTATACCATCTCATATTAGATGCAGTTACAGAAGATGCATATAATCTTTGAAGCCTTGGAGTAATGGGTAAGTAATGCATATGCTTGAACGGAACTTCCTTCCCCTTCTTTTTTCTAGGTTTGTATCTCTCGTGATTATATATTTTACAATTTCTAAGGTTTGCGTCTTCTTTCCAAAACAACATGCAGCATTTTAAACATGTACCTATTTTCTTATAAAGTAAACCAAAAGCCGACATAAGTTTTTTAATTTCATAGTGATTTTCACACATTAGATTATCGGACGGCATATGTTTTTTTGCAGCTTGTACAACAGCCGTAAACCCAGCTTCGGTGATGTTGTATTTTGACTTCATCGCAATGTATTTTACGATTACTAACAGTTGAGTGCCGCTTTTACAACCATCCCAAATAGGTTTCTTAGCAGCATCTAGTAAATCATAAATTTTTTCGCTTCAATATTTGGTTCTTCAACATTTCCATCATTGTCGTCAACTTCAACCATAGGAAACATTGATCGTGCTACATTTTCGACCATATTTTCTATATGGTCGTCGTAACTACTTCTTTGACGACACTTTCAAACTCTACAAAAGTATTTGCTATAACTTCTTCATGCCGATCCCAAACATAATACTCGGGTACGAAACCGTTTTGGCACAAATGAACTTTCACAATATCTGGTAACAAACACTTCAAATGTCTACACCTACTACACGGACGATGAATTTCTGGATCGTTTTCATTATTACTTAAAGAGAATTCAACAAATACGTTTATACCATTATAAAAATCTTCTTTTATTGAGTCTCTCAGTCTTTTTTTGATACATTCATCTCCTCCGATCAACAAATTAATCAATCATTTTTCATATTTGAGAAAATGAGTTATAAGTTCAAAATTTAATATTTATTTTTGTGAATACAAATTCGAAAAAGATTATTTTCATAGTCGTATAATATATGAATTTAAAGAACTCTTTCACAAATTAAAAAATATTTTCAAAAATGACACATTTTATTTTTTAATGTATCGATACAAAATTTTATACAACAAGATTTTTTTTTTTCCAATGGTCAGACATCATACTTTCCATTACAACCACAATAAGCATTTACATTTCGTATATTACTTCGTCTCAAACGATTCAATAAAATTTCAGCAGCATTTTCCTTTTGTTCCCTGCATTATACATAAATGATTGTACGCGGAAAATAAAAAAGAAAAGTTAGGCCGAAATTTTACGAATCGTTTGAGATGAAATAGTACACAAAATGTAAATGCTTGTTGTGTTCATAACTTGTCCAATACAGAAACAAATCCAACAAACATTGTGCTAGATGAATATAAATGGTCGTTTTTTGAAGAAGAAAAAGACTATTTATATAACAATCATGTACAACACTCGTCAGACGGGGCCAAAAACTCTCTAATGGACATTAGTTAATTAAATGTGCGTATTTTACGGAAAAAATACAGTTTTACTGACCGTGCACATTTACAAAAATATATTTTAATTTAACACATTTATTCGACGTATTACATCAACTTATGGCTAGTGTAACATTTTTGTCATTTTTAAATACACACAATTATAATTTAGACTCATGCATTTTTTGTTGCATTAGTCAATACGTGCACAATATAATACTCCTAGCTCGTTCATTCATTTTATTTTATTCCAACTAACACAATACAATGATAGCAACGCTGCATACGTATACAATCGTAGAATCAAGGCATCAACAACGATTTACATATACACGAACAACCACAAATTATACATGTTTTTTATTATTTCATGATAAAAGATGAAATAGGTATACCATGAAATGTTAGAAACTATCATCACACTATTGGAAACAATTTCAATCACCAATTAACCATAATTTATTATCTTATGCAAATCTAAAATATGGTACAAATTGAATTTTCGCAAAAATAAGAGATTATACCTGAGCTAGAAAGCAAGAGATGTTGAATTCGTAGCCGGAGAGAATGCAAAAACACGAAATTAGTGATTAGAGGCTTGGGGAGTGAATTTGAGATTTTAGAAATGGATATTAGGTTTTGCTGAAATGAGGAAGAAAGGCTCGGCTGGAGCCTGTAATTCGCGATTTTCCGACGACTTCCGAAGGCCCGTCGGAAAATAGCCGTCGGAAGTCGTCGCCCTTCTCTGTCGTTTTTTAACCATTTTTTAGTCAGCCTGGAGCAGCATGTATCCGCGAATTTTTAGCGATGACCGCCAACGACACAATCAGCGACGGCTTTCGACGGCTAAATTATTTTAGTTTCAATTATGTCATGAAGATTGTTTGCCGTCACTAATTAGACGACGTGCCGTCGGCGGCCGTCGGAAATAGTCATTGCTATTTACTGAGCTTCTACTAAGCGATGCTAAAATATACCAAAAATACAGTTAGTCGCTCAAGATATCTTTTATACTCCCAACATCATGCCGGTAATGCACTTAATGGAAATGCATCCTTATTTTGGATCCATTTCAATGCGAAGTTGCCTTCACTTCAGCGGTCATCCTTGCCTACCCTTTACTTGGTTAAGTGATTGAATTCAAAAGTTTTGATTGTTCTAACTAGCATACGCACACATAGTTAGAAGGATTAGATGGTGAAACAAAAGACTTACAGGGAAATTAGCATGATTCTAACGAAGGGGAAGGACATATCAGGCTGAATGAAAACAACACCACTTTGAAACGTTTGCATTTGCTTTAGCCTTTCTCAATGAATTACTGGTACTTAGGATGAAAAGTTGCTGGGAAAAATATATTATACAAGGCATGTAAAACATCACAAACTCATAACACAGCATGCAAGGCCAGTCCACAAGGTTTGGTTTCCCTAGGCAGCATCAAATTTTGTTGCCGCTGCGGCAATTTTTTTATTCTTTCCTATTTGCAACATGAATTTCCTACTATATGCCATATAAAGTGCCATATACTAAAATACAAGAACTTGTAAGATTTGTACATTAATATATACTTTGTAACACGTGTCTTTTTTACCGTGTAGTTTATAGTACTATTTTATATTGTTTAGTACTGTAAAATAATGCTTTGTTTACTATAGTCCAACTAATTTAAGTCTGGGGGTTGCCTCTTCTAGAGGGGGTTGTCCTAGGATTTTCCTAGCTTGCCTGGGCCTCTAGAACCGGGCCTGATAGTATGATGAATTTTTTTGCATAAGAGTGTGCAACTAGTCTAATTATATCTTGTTGTAATATCTTTACTGTCACACTTTTTTGGTATCAACGTGAACTACCAAAAATGCCACTCCGTAAATATTATTTAATATTAGTATTGTTTAAAAATAGGATTTAACAATTAATTTTTTTAACAATTCAAAACGTACTTATCTTATTATCACTTAAAAATAGGATTTTACGAATAATTTTTTTTCAAAGTCGTTTCTTTACTAATTAATAACAGAAATAAAAAATTTTCAATATAAAATTAAATCCATTCTTTAGTAATTAATAATACAAATAAAAATTCAAACTAACAAAAAATTAGATGGTACAATTTAGAAAGAAAATTAAATCTAACTGCATATCATTTCAACGTAAAAAATTTATTTTTTTGAACTAATTAAGCATATACAATTTATAAAAAAACAATTCACGCACGAAGTGTGATCCATCATCACGCGCGAAGCGCGTGCCGTAACGCTCGTACAAAAAAAACATATTTGTATGTCCGCGGGTACAGCGCAGTGGAAAGGAGGCTTGGGTTCTGCTAAAAAGATCCAAGTTCGATTCCTACCATTCGTTTCCCTATCCTATATAAATTTATCCGGGGGTATGGGGGCTTGGATCGGCGGACGGCTTTACTGTACCATTCTCAGGAGTTTACTGATCTACCGGGTTCTTCTGGGTTTTTTTTAAAAAAAAAGCAGTGGGTTATAAATAACTTTGTGAAATCATAACAAACCCACTATCATAAATTGTTTGTCCCCTATAAACAAATTGTGGATGTGCGAAGCTTTTATTAAAGGGATAAGTAGTATTTGCATTTTGTTTTAATAATTCCTGTTAACTGGGGTATATGGCTAGCGTTTGACCAACTCTCTAGTTTGAATAGTACGTTTAGTTTAGATGTAAACGTGTTCAGTATTTTTCGCTTTTCACTGAAGTTGTAAAGGCTATATATTAGCCTACTTTGTTCAGAATAATAAGTCAATCTTTCAATTGCTTTGTAGCTGACCTAGTTTTTCAAAAATTCTCTAAAACCAGATAGCAAAATAGCAATAGGATGTTCTACAAATTCCAGTGAGTATAGTGGTTCAAATGCTGAACTTTCTCAAGGAACTACAGAATAACCATTGCTATTTTAATATTCAAGGTTTTTCATATTTATGAATATTTATCAACTCCTACTGTTATTGGGGAACACCAGAGGCAGTCAGTGAAGAAGCCGTACACTGTTATTGGGGAAAGGAGTTATATTCAAAATTTTAGTCATGTTCAAGTTTGTGATTAACCAAGATATAGTTTTGTTGATTAAACACAAATTCAATATCAATTACGCTCAGCACCGGCCCAATGATCTTTGATGTCCTAGTCGGACGATAAATTTTTTTGTTTATTGTTGCCTCTTTTGAATAAGAAACGGTAAATTTTGTATACACTAAACAAAATGTAGTAAACTTGTTTACCCCTAATTTATTTGTCAACTAATATAAAAAAAGAAAAAAAAAACTAGTGATTCTTACACGATTTATTAGCAGCAGCTGAGCAGATTGAGTTGAGAAATTGAGGTCGACCTTCTATTTGAGGGGCTGGAGTATGCTGGATGTAGCATGATGTGAGGCAGTGAAAAGGTAGAATGCAGCAGTGTTCAAGCGACGACAGGCGAGAGGCTGCAGCGCTGTTGGTTGCGGATCTTGCGATTCAGTGGCGAGATGTGGAAAATAAGAACAGAGCGTTGATCGAAATGCAATTTGCGTTTACTTTTTTATTTTTATTTTTTTTGTTGTCCCCTTCCGTGTCGATGCCCTAGTCGAATGTCTCTCCCGACTATGCCTTGGGCCGGGCCTGATTACGCCATTACGCAAGATCGAATAACAGAAAAAACAGACATAGAAAATTTAACGTGGTTCAAATTTGTATCCTACATTCATGAAGACCCAACGACTTTATTACTTCGTTAATCTAAAGAGGGGAGATTACAAAATGGTATAAATTTGATTTGCCTTGAGTATTCATCCTCTACTGATCACTCAAGGATACTTCATACCAAGTATCCATAAAATTGCTATCCGCTTTCATTCTATTAATCCAATCAATTATAATCTCTTGCACCTCTTCTTCTTTTTCATCATCTTCACTTATTATAATCCTCTCCTCCTGTAAACTTTGTAATTGATGATCATGTTCTTCTTCATCATCTTCCAGGATTACAATCCTCTCCTTGTTGCTTTCTGAGTGATGATCGTCTTCTTCTTCAATGATTATTATCCTCTCCTCATTGCTTTCTGAGTGATGATCGTGGCATTCTTCTTCAATGATTATGATCCTCTCCTCGTTGCTTTTTGAGTGATGATCGTGACGTTCTTCTTCAATGATTATGTGACGTTCTTCTACATTGATTACATTTCTCTACTCGTTGCTTTCTAGGTGATGATCGTGTTCTTCAATGATTACGATCCTCTACTCGTTGCTTTTTGAGTGATGACCGTGTTCTTCTTCAGTAGTTACGATACTCTCCTCGTTACTTTGTGAGTGATGATCATGTTCTTCTTCCATAGTTACAATCTTTGTATCATTTGTAGTCTCCTTTGTATCATTTGCAGTTTCTTCTTTGGTCGAAGCTCTGTCTGGTATATCTTTGTTCCCCACATCCACTTTTTTCTTGTAATTCTACATCAGTCGAAATCATATATGCGTAAGCACTGCATATATTTTGCATTAGGAGAAATATAATTTTGAAACCATTGTATAGTTTTCCTACAATACCTGGAGATGACTATTAACTTGTTGTCTTGTCAGCATTGGTTCGCGCATTTCTTTTAATATCTCACTAGCTGTTGCATCTGCATCAATTATGTTTGATGAATCAGAAGTATTCGTTGAGATAGAGCGCTTAGAAACTTGCTATTTAACTAATTTTTATGATGAAAATGACACGCTACTAAACAGTGTTATCCAACAAACTATAACTACATACTTTTAGCGCCTCCAAATTTTTGGACGGCACTAACAAACTTCTTTTGAAGGGTTTGGGTCCATAAGTAGCTTTCTAGAAAATTTATTGTACCTGCAAGTGGCTGTTAACATTGCCGTAATCGAGTTCGGGATCATTTGTCTATTTCAATATTTCAGCAGCCGTGGCCTCTACATTATAAATATACAAGTCTACAAGTTGTTTATTAAGAAAGAACATAACGGTGGAAGAATTGTTGTGTAAAAGAATTAGCATCAAGTCCTCCTAATCTTTCCACAACTTCGAAAGACTTATTCTGCCGATCTCCAACCCATAAACATCGAGTAGATTTTCTTCTGTTTTCTTCTTTAAATACAGTTGTTAGTTGGCTAGTGTACTAAAACAGATAGCACGCTACAATAAACTCGTCGTACAAGTTTATTAATTAGAATTCCATTACGCTGGAATTCTGTATTAGATAAGTGTAACAATAAGTTACGTTGTAAATAAATTACAATAACATCGTTATACTATTGTAAAAAATAGTACAACTTATAAACGGGAAAGATTACAGTGAATCTAACCAGTATATAAAGGAAATTCCGTCTGAGGCTTGTCGTAACAATTTTCTTAAGAATTTTATTTCAAAACTCTTCCAAGATACAACAGACGTAATCTGCACGAGATTGTAATGAGTATGTCAACTCTGTGATATATATGGAATATAGAGCAGTAGAGCAAAGAAGCAGAAGAAATTAGATTGGAATATGATAAGAATGTGATCAGTATTCTCTCCTATTTATAATTTCGTCCGCATCCTCTCAAACAGTCGCGTCCGCTTGACGGGTCGCACCCGTTGCCTTTTGGTCGCTGCTGTTCGTTAACGGGTCGCACCCGCCCGTCCAACGATACTGTTTCGTACCGTGTCGCCCGCGCCTCTTCAGTCAGCTCGCACCCGCTTGCACCGCTTCCGCTTCAATCGGCTCGCACCTGTTTGCTTCTAACGAGTCGCACCCGCGTCCGCTTATGAACAGTCGCATCTCCTCAGGCAAAAACCCCGCGTCCGTCTTCACCCACCAGCTTCTCTTCAAATTCCAGGCCCAGCCCAGTTTCAGACGAAGCCCAAAACCGTTAAACAGTGGCCTAGTAAAAAGAATGATCATTTTAGACCCGTACCCGAGCCCGGCCCGATTCGGTCGGTCGGAAAGCGGCAGCGGCGGCGCGCGCGCGTGTGTGGTGGAGATGCATGATCTCCCTCCTCACAACGAAGCATACATTTGGGTGCCCCTAGGCCCCAACACCTTCATTGCAAAGCCATATATAAACTAGTATGGCTTAGCAATTTTGGTGACGTGGGACTTTATGTATGTTTCATTTATTTTGTTCTTTAGGAATTCCAGCAATCCCCCACATGAATGATAATATACATATCCCCCACACAAAGCGAAATATCACAAAGTACATATGGAATAATGCTTTATCGTGGATAAGTAGATATTTCACTTTGAACTTTCCCTAGTTAAAACTTATCGGATCTACTTGGCCAATCGGTGAATTATTTCATCTTGAACCGTCGGCCTTTATTGTATATCCAGACAATAAGCTTTACGAAACATTGATTCCCTTCTCATCCAATCTCTTGGTTGTGTTCATTTTGGTCCTGAACAATTTTTTTGGTTCTACGAGTGTTTTAGAGAATAAAAGCCTTTTAATATTCTTATAGAGCCGACTCAGCTCACACTAACATAGGTGATCGCAACCATTAAGAGTATCCTACATATAATCCACTTGTTATTTCCAAGATATGGTCATCATTAAAAAACATAGTTTTAACCTTTAAATACTTCTGTAGGCATGCATTTATATTGTGCACCATATGAATGGAGTTGGACTGTGTCCACGCAAATGCATTACGTCTTGAGTTACTCAGAACTGGTTTGTCTATTGATCCTAGTCCGTGGGATCTCCAGTCGCTAGGATAGGTTTCCGTATAAGGTAACTCTTGTTGGTTTAGGCTTTTAAACCCATTCCTCTCGATGCGCAGTCAATTTTCTCTCTTGATAAACCTTTAGTAAATGGATCCGCTAGGTTATCATTTGTTCTCACATAATCTATGGAAATAGTTCCATTTGAGAGTAACTGCCTAACTGTGTTATGGCGTCGACGAATGTGTCGTGACTTTCCATTATACACAAAGTTTTGCGCTCTGCTTAGCGCTGCTTGGTTATCGCAGTGTATGCATATGGCTGGTATAGGTTTAGGCCAAAATGGAATATCTTCTAAAAAATGACGAAGCCATTCTGCTTCTTCGCCTGCTTTATCTAAAGCGATGAACTCCGATTTCATAATGGATCGAGCTATGCATGTTTGTTTAGTAGATTTCCATGACACTGCTGCCCCTGCTAGGGTAAAGACATAACCACTCGTTGATTTTGATTCCTCTGAATCAGCAATCCAATTTGCATCACTATATCCTTCTAAGACGGCAGGATATTTTCCATAATGTAAGGAATAATTTGTGGTATTTTTTAAATATCCAAGCACACTCATTAGTGCTTTCCAGTTTTCCTTTCCTGGATTGCTTGTATACCTGCTCAATCGACTTACCATGTAAGCAATATCTGGTCTGGTGCAATTCATCAGATACATTAAGCATCCTATTGCACGAGAGTATTCCAGTTGCATTACACTCTCATCAGTGTTTTTATGCAGTACTTCCGATGGATTAAAAAGTGTCCTCACTCCTTTAATTCCATACTATTGGAATTTTTCAATCACTTTGTCTACATAGTGTGACCGAGATAGTTCAATTCTATTAGGTGTTTTTATTATTTTGATTCCCAAAATAACGTCCGCAACTCCTAAGTCTTTCATATCGAAATTGTTGATCAACATTTTCTTTATGGTCTCAATTACCTGAGTATTTGGACCGAATATTAGCATATCGTCCACATATAGACAAATCATCACATATGATTGTCCAAGTTGTTTATAATAAACACATTTGTCACATTCATTTATACGAAAACCATTTCTCATCATGACACTATCAAATTTTGCGTGCCATTGCTTTGAAGCTTGTTTTAGTCCGTATAATGATTTGACTAATCTACAGACTTTGTTTTCATTTCCTTTGAAAATAAATCCTTCAGGTTGCTCCATGTAAACCTCCTCATCGAGATTTCCGTTTAAGAATGCTGTTTTTACATCCATCTGATGAATCTCTAGATTATAGATGGATGCAATTGCTATTAGCATTCTTATAGAGGTTATTCGTGTTACCGGCGAATATGTATAAAAAAAAGTCTACTCCTTCTTTTTGACGATATCCTTTGGCTACTAATCTGGCTTTATACTTGTTGATAGAGCCATCTGCTTTCATTTTCTTCTTGAAAATCCATTTGCAGCCAATTGGTTTTATTCCTGGTGGAATATCAACATTTTCCCAAGTTTTATTACTTAGAATTGAATCAATCTCACTTTGGATTGCTTCTTTCCAACATGAGGACTCGGAAGATGACATTGCTTCCTTGTACGTTTGAGATTCGTGCTCTAATACATATGTAAAAAAAGTCCGAACCAAATGTTTTGGAAGTTCTAGCCCTTACGCTTCTTCTTGGTTCAGCATCCTCAATTTCATGATGAGTTTCATCTTCATGTGAATCGTTCGATTCTTCCCTTGTCCTTTTTGGGACATTATTTCCTTCATTCCTTTTGTGCGGAAACACATCTTCAAAGAATGAGGCATCTCTTGATTCCATGATTGTATTTACATGAATATCAGTTATATCAGACTTGAATACCAAAAATATGTAGGCACTACTATTTTGGGCTGGCCTAAGTTAATAACAATCTACTGTTTTTGGTCCAAGTTTGACTCTCTTGGGAGGCGGAACTGAAACTTTTGTCAAGCACCCCTACACTTTGAGGTATTTAAAGCTTGGTTTGTGTCCTTTCCATATCTTATATGGAATTGTACCCGTTTTATTGTGAGGAACTTTGTTTAATATGTGATTAGACATATTTAAGGCTTCCCCCCACAAGTTCGTCGGTAGACCAGAAGTTAAAAGCATGGCAGTAATCATGTCTTTTAACGTTCTGTTCTTACTCTCGGCTACACCATTTTGTTGTGGTGAATATGGAGCTGTTGTTTGATGAATTATACCATTTTCGGCACAGAACTGTTCAAATGGTGATTCATATTCTCCACCTCGATCAGATCTTAGTATCTTGATCTTTTTATTTAACTAATTTTCTACCCCAGCCTTGTATTTTATAAACGCTGTTATTGCTTCATCTTTACTATTTAAAAGATATACATAGCAATATCGCGTATAATTGTCAATAAAAGTAATGAAATACTTTTTCCCACATCTTGTAGGTAGCGATTTAAAATCACATAAATCTGTATGTACCAAACTTAATGGTTCGGTGCTTCTGTCAACAGATTTAAATGGTTGTTTGACCATTTTTGCTTCTACACATGTCTCACATTTGTAGTTCTTATCTACTTGGAATTTTGGATTTAATCCCAAGTTTGATAATTTCTTCATTTTTCGGAAGTTTATGTGTCCTAATCTATCGTGCCATAGTAAAATTTCATGCTCAAACAAGTAAGAAACTTCAATTTTATTAATAGCACAATCAGAATACATAGATTTATTACCGATAACGACTACGTTTGCCTTAAATAGGTCATCACATAAATAACCCCTTCCGATATACATTCCAGTTTTGAACAGAACCATCTTGTCTGATTCGAACACAATTTTGAATCCTTTCTTTGATAGCACTGAGCCGGAGATCAGATTCTTGCGTATGTCTGGAACGTGAAGCACGTCATTCAATTTGACATTTTTTCCAGAATTGAACTTGAAGATAACTGTGCCACTTCCTTCGATCATGGAAACTGCAGAATTACCCATGTAGAGTTTTTCTTTCTGATCGAATTTCTGGTATGTTGAAAACATGGATTTTTTAGAGCAAACATGACGAGTAGCTCCTATGTCAACCCACCATTGGTTAGGGTTCTGAACCAAATTGCATTCAGAAATAACCGCTGAAAAGGTGGACTTATCCATTTTCATGTTGTCAACTGTTGCCATATCTGTTTTTGTATAAAACGGTAAAATTCTTAAGATGTTAGTTGGCTAGTGTACTAAAATAGATAGCACGCTACAATAAACTCGTCGCACAAGTTTATTAATTAGAATTCCACTACGTTGGAATTCTGTATTAGATATTATAAACTCGTCGCACAAGTTTATAACTCAGATTTCCACTACACTGGAATTCTGTCGAAATTATTATAACAATATGAATGTTGTAAATAAATTACAACAACATCGTTATACTATTCTAAGAAATAGTACAACTTATAAACGGGAAAGATTACAGTGAATCTAACCAGTATATAAAGGAAATTCCGTCTGAGGCTTGTCGTAACAATTCCCTTAAGAATTTTATTTCAAAACTCTCCCAAGATACAACAGACGTAATCTGCACGAGATTGTAATGAGTATGTCAACTCTGTGATATATATGGAATATAGAGCAGTAGAGCAAAGAAGCAGAAGAAATTAGATTGGAATAGGATAAGAATGTGATCAGTATTCTCTCCTATTTATAATTTCGTCCGTATCCTTTCAAACAGTCGCGTCCGCTTGACGGGTCGCACCCGTTGCCTTTTGATCGCTGCTGTTCGTTAACGGGTCACACCCGCCCGTCCAACGGTACTGTTTCGTTCCGTGTCGCCTGCGCCTCTTCAGTCGGGTCGCACCCGCTTGCGCCGCTTCCGCTTCAATCGGCTCGCACCTGTTTGCTTCTAACGGGTCGCACCCGCGTTCGCTTATGAACAGTCGCATCTACTCAGGCAAAAACCCCGCGTCCGTCTTCACCCGCCCGCTTCTCTTCAAATTCCAGGCCCAGTCCAGTTTCAGACGAAGCCCAAAACCGTTAAACAGTGGCCTAGTAAAAAGAATGGTCATTTTAGACCCGTACCCGAGCCCGGCCCGGTTCGGTTCGGTCGGACGGACAGCGGCGGCGGCGCGCGCGCGTGTGGTGGAGATGCATGATCTCACTCCTCACAACGAAGCATACATTTGGGTGCCCCTAGGCCCCAACACCTTCAATGCAAAGCCATATATAAACTAGTATGGCTTAGCAATTTTGGTGATGTGGGACTTTATGTATGTTTCATTCATTTTGTTCTTTAGGAATTCCAACAATCTCCCACATGAATGATAATATACATATCCCCCACACAAAGCGAAATATCACAGAGTACATATGGAATAATGCTTTATCGTGGATAAGTAGATATTTCACTTTGAACTTTCCCTAGTTAAAACTTATCGGATCTACTTGGCTAATCGGTGAATTATTTCATCTTGAACCGTCGGCCTTTATTGTATATCCAGACAATAAGCTTTATGAAGCATTGATTTCCTTCTCATCCAATCTCTTGGTTGTGTTCATTTTGGTACTGAACAATTTTTTTGGTTCTGCGAGTGTTTTAGAGAATAAAAGCCTTTTAATATTCTCATAGAGCCGACCCAGCTCACACTAACATGGGTGATCGTAACCATTAAGAGTATCCTACATATACTCCGCTTGTTATTTCCAAGATATGGTCATCATTAAAAAACATAGTTTTAATCTTTAAATACTTCTGTAGGTATGCATTTATATTTTGCACCATAGGAATGGAGTTGGACTGTGTCCAAATGAACTACGTCTTGAGTTACTCAGAACTGATTTGCCTATTGATCCTAGTCTGTGGGATCTCCAGTCGCTAGGATAGGTTTCCGTATAAGGTAACTCTTGTTGGTTTAGGCTTTTAAACTCATTCCCCTCGATGTGCAGTCAATTTTCTCTCTTGATAAACCTTTAGTAAATGGATCCGCTAGGTTATCATTTGTTCTCACATAATCTATGTAAATAGTTCCATTTGAGAGTAACTGCCTAACTGTGTTATGGGTCGACGAATGTGTTGTGACTTTCCATTATACACAAAGTTTTGCGCTCTGCTTAGCGCTGCTTGGTTATCGCAGTGCATGCATATGGCCGATACAGGTTTAGGCCAAAATGGAATATCTTCTAAAAAATGACGAAGCCATTCTGCTTCTTCGCCTGGTTTTTCTAAAGCGATGAACTTCGATTCCATAGTGCATCGAGCTATGCATGTTTGTTTAGTAGATTTTCATGACACTGCATGATTGCTTTAGTCTTATTTTCTTGGTTTTGTTTCTGGAGTCAAAAAAACGAAAAGAAAAAAATACCTCCCACCACTGAGCATGATCGAAAGGGTTGCTTGAACTCGGCATCATGGTTGATGGAAAAGGCAAACCTCCATGCGAAATAGAAGATGGGAAAGATAGTGGAGCGCGCACATGGTGGCTTGAACTCAGCATCCTGGTCGATGGAAAAGGCAAAGCTCCGTGCGAAATAGAAGATGGGAAAGATAGTGGAGCGCGCACATGGTTGCTTGAACTCGGCATCATGGTCGATGGAGAAGGCAAAGCTCCATGCAAAATAGAAGATGGGAAAGATAGTGGAGGGCGCACATGGTTGCATGAACTCGGCATCATGGTCGATGGAGAAGGCAAAGCTCCATGTGAAATAGAAGATAGCAAAGGTAGCCGAGCGCGCACATGGTTGCTTGAACTCGGAATCATGGTGGATGAAGAAGGCAAAGCTCCATGTGAACTAGAAGATGGGAAAGATAGTTGAGTGTGCACATGGTTGCTTGAACTCGGCATCATGGTCAATGGAAAAGGCAAAGCTCCATGTGAAATAGAAGATGGCAAAGACAGTTGAGGGCGCACATTGTTATCTTGAGGAGAGTTTGATGGATTTTGATGCACGTTGTTATTTTGAGGAGAGTTTGATTGATTCTGGATTGGTTTTGAATTTGTCATAATACTAACATCTTGCCTTTCTGCATTATTGTAAAATGAAAGTGTTGTTGGATAATACATCAAGAAAATTCAATGATTAATGGATTCCTTTCACGGATTACCATTGATAAACTGATTATTAATAAACATAAATGCGGTACATTTTGAGTATAGAAATACAATAATAAGATTTGGAATAGCTGCATTGATCTTAAAATGTTATAAACACACAGGTACTGTCTTTGGTCTGAGGATTGCATGGTGGATGTGAAGGATCTTAATGGAGGTGAGGTAGGTCTACTAATTGTAAAGGTCTTTAAATTGTTATCAGGCCAGTTAAGTAGAGCTTTTTTGTGAGTATTTTTTGTTATAGAGTTTCGAATAAAAGAAAACAATCGATACGCTTATATAAAAATATTAAAACAACATAATACGGACGTGGATGACTTTACTAATAAAAAATTAAAATATCTAAAAAAAATATAGTTTAATTTTCTTTGAATTAAAAATTAAATTTAGAGTTTTGCGTTTTCAATGTGTTTTCAGAAAGGCATGGAATAGATAGACGGGTCGGAGAGCGTAGGTCGACAGTTATACCAAAAAGCTGATATCAAAGTTTTGAAGTGTAAACTCACATTCACATGACCTACCTAACAGTAATTATCTAACTAACATAAAGTATCAAGTGAGAAAAACACACATCGAACCTTTTAGTTTGAGGAGTTCTTGTGTGGTTAACCATGTAAACATTTTGAGCCACTCTTCCAATAGTTCTAACGGAAACTCAAACATTTTTGGAACGGTAGATCATGACAGAAGGGTTGAGTTGGGATATCGTTTAGATTTGAATATGTTACCAAATATGCAACAGACTGAGCAAGGGTTATCGGTGATGTCTCCGATTAGTAATGCTGGTACAATGATAGCTAAGCCTCAACGGCCAGTAAGAGAGAATCGTCCTGATGATGAGAGGACCATGTTTGTCACTTTCTCCAATGGTTATCCTCTGACGAAACATGAGCTGCTGAGCTTCTTTAGGAGCTAAAGTCTTAGGCTCCGTTTGGCTTTTCGTTTTTAGTTTTGTATTTTCGTGTATACAAAAGCACGTCCGCTGCATGTATTGTTGAAAACAAACAATTTTGAAAAATGAAATTAACATTTCAAATAGAAAACATGTTATTTTGTTTTTTGTGTTTTGGAAGATAACAAAAGCACGAACAACAATGCAGCTTCTTCGTTGTCCGTTGGTCGTCCCAATAGCTATTCTTTTATTTTTTACTATTTCTTAGTGTAAGTTGAAAATACAAAACTCAAAATACAAAATGAAACCAAACGAGCCATTAATTTTCTTCTTCTTATTCTTATGCATTTTTTTTGTCAAATAAGTGCGGTTGCTCAATTTACATTTTTTTTAATACTTTACACATCTGTCTTTTTATTAATTCTATTCGACCTTGGTTATTAAATTAATTAAAATAGTGGGTATGCTGCAAGATATATTATCATGTTCAGTTAAGTAATACAATTTTCACGATGAATATAAGCTAGCTATCAATACAGACTTCGGTATTTTTCTCTTATGTTAATTTCATGTTGAATGTTTACAGAGGGGTTGTCCAATATACCCAAGGGTTAAAAAAAAATTGATTCGACTAGTAGACGCGTAGATTGGTCGTGGAAGTTAGAATCATCAACGTTAAATATTCGAATAACGCGAAGACGGATCATCGGAAATACTAATTTAACCCGTCAAAACAATCACTACATCGAATGGTTATGCTAAAATATCTTGTTTATTTTAATGAATATGAAAAAAATATAAAAATGAAAAAAAATTAACACTCTTGTCGCTAGCAGTTACTAACTGACGCATGATTTGGGTATACAGATGAATAACCCGTGGCCTGATAATCATTTCAGGTTTCCCACTATAAAAAGCGACGATGACGACGTGCCCATCCACAATCGGCGCCTTCCATCGACAGCCACCGCCCGCCAACGCGATCTTCTAAGCCCTCCAAAGCTACGCGATCTTCTAAGCCCTCCAAAGCTTGCCGCAATTCCCTTCCTCTCCAATTTCAGCTTGATCTAGGTATAATTAAAAAACCCTACTTTTGAAAATTAGTTGAGTATGAGTTTGAAATTGCAATATTCCATATTAGTTGATGATAATAGTGTATTAGATGATTTGGGGATACAGTTAAAATCCTAATTTCAAAAATTAGTTGATTATTGGTTTGAAATTGATAATTAGTTAAGGCCCAATAAAATTTAATTTTATGCCGATTATTTTGTTTTATATAATTTTATAATGTCAAATACATTTAAAATTTTAAAAATAACTACCCAACGGTTAAAAAAAATTAATTCGTAAAATTGTTACACTAAATCAATTCCATCAAAATTGCTTAACGGACCGACTTACAGTCGCGTAGAATGATCGTGGAAGTTAGATTTTCATTAACGTTAAATATTCAAATAACGCGAAGACGGATCATCGGAAATACTAATTTAACAAATCTGAACAGTCGCTACGTTGAATGGTTATGTTAAAATATCCTGTTTATTTTAAACTTTTTTTTAAAATGTAGAATGAATATGAATAAATAAAAAATGCAAAATAAAAAATTAACACTCTCATCGCTAGCAGTCACTATATAACTGATGCACGATCTGGGTATACAGATGAAAAATCGACGACTTGATAATCGTTTCAGACTTCCTACTAAAAAAAGCGAGGACGATGCGCCCATCCACAATCGCCGCCTGTATATAAATTTATTTAAAAAGAACTAAATGGACCAACTAGTGAATTTAAAAAAATTAACGTAGCCAATTATTAGGAAGTATTCCCATGAAATATTCAAAATTCGAAAATAAATTTGAATTTCGAAGATATTTGATGAACATACAAAAGTAAATTCAAAATTTCAAGAAAGGCAGAAATATTTGATGAACCTACAAAAATATCTAACTGTCTGCACAATTTGTATGTATTACCGTTAATATACAAGTATTTGGGGAGGCATGAATTATGTATATTCATGTATACATTTTTCCTTCTCAAAAGTCATCTGATTGAGTGTTTGCAGTCGTCCATTTATTTATGCGAGCAGCTGCCTTCGTTTCCTAAAATCATGAGATTCATGGCATTGGTAATACATGTATGAATGATTTATATGATGGATTGGCAGCAATTTAATACTTCACCAAGAAAGACATTGAAGAACGACTTAGGCTATGTTTATTTGGTAAAAACGTCTGTAACAATTAGCATTCACAACTTCAATAAATAACTTTAAATAAACAAAAGAAAATAGGTGTTCAAACCTTAACAGATATTAATGTAGGAACAAAAGTAGTCTGCTGCGATATAATTTTAGTGATTATTGCTGTAACGATCTAGAATTTCGATCATTAAAAATTAAAATATTTAATTGATTTTAAATATTCACAAGTTAATTTTATAAGTTGAATAACTTATATTTCAAATATAATAATTTATTTGGATAATTAAATTGTTAATTTAATATTTAAAATTGCAAAATCAACTTAATTTTGAATCTAATGTGAATGAAAATGATTTATAAAGTTGATTTAAATTCTATTTGAATTAAAATGGTGTTAATAAACTTTTAAAATGAACTGAAAGTTAATTTATAGAAATTAGAAATTTATCGATTTAATTAACGTGTAAAAATAGCCATTTTTGACACTGTTTCGGATTTCGACGAAACTAGTTTCATTGGATCGTAATAGTGAGTTATTATAGGATTTCAAATTTTGTGTCAATATAACTTACGGTTTGGTCGTGGGAAGCTGAAACGCGTAGAAATTTGTTTAATAAAATTTTAATTAAAATAATTCGATTCGGAAAGTTATATTTCAAATACAATGGAATTGGCTTCCGATATATATTTCATTGTGTTTGAAATAGGGATAAAACATTACAAACACCTGGCGGCACGCTTCATTTCGAAATTATTTCAAATGAATAGTGCACGAATAATTTTCTATAAAAGGACCACATTTTTCTCCATATTTCACAAACCCTAGGTCAAATGTTCCAGCCGCCACTTTAAAAAATCGATGGCCAAAAGTACATTGTCTTTCGCTCGATTTTTCTCCAAATCTATAAGCTTTCGTGAAATGCTTTCAATACAGCTCGCCACGCTCTATCCATCGAACAGTCAAGATCGAAATTAGCAAGGAAGATTGGCGGCAATTCTTGTTCAAACGTGCGTCGTTTGAATGAGTTTGGCATAGCAATGGAGCAATCGAGTTCAACCTGGCCACGGGTGAAGGTGGAGCCCGTGATGACCTTTCGTATTAGCGAACACTATGCGATAGAGCTGGTTTGGATGGATTTGGAGCTGCTAGGAATTTTGGATAAAATTAAACATCGGTTATGTTTCATGAATCATAAAGATTATCAAATATATACACAGTTTAACTATTTAACTGGAAAAATAAAAACAAGGTTCAAATCAAATAACGAAGGATGAAAAACAAAAACAAACTTAATTAGAAAGAGGGAATTATTAATTAGTGAGTTGGTAGTAAGATGGCGAGGGTAGAGAGGAATATAAATAGGCTCATAAAATATCTAGATAGAAATGTGTTTTTGTTAATGATTGAGAAAAAATAAATCTAACGTCCGACCTTAGTAGTCCATGAATTTGTTGCAGAGGATTATGGATCCAACCGTTCAATTAAGAAACATAATGGACATCCGAACTACAAAAATGTAAGATAAGATTTTACTTATTTAACATATATTTTTACAATTATCACTACAAGAATGGCTGTGATTAGCGGTCGAGGATGGCATCGGCCAATGATGACTCGTCGCATTATTGGCGACGGCTGGCCATTTCGTTATTTCCATCATAGTCGTTCGTCGATATTCAGACTAAAACCCTTCGTTCGAAGGCCAGACGATCTTGGAATGAGACCGACCAAATTCAAACCACTGATACTAGGTAACATGTTAATCCAATCAATGCGGTCAGATTTTTTCGGCCACATTTTTTTGGAAATAGGTCGAACATACTTTAGATCGACCTAAGACCCAATAAATTTAATTTTCCAGCCGATTATTTTATCTTATATAATTTTATCATGCTAAATACATTTAAAAATTCAAAAATAACAACCCAATGGTTTAAAAAAATTAATTCATAAAATTGTTACACTAAATCAATACCATTAAAATTGCTTAACGGACCGACTGATAGTCGCGTAGATTGGTCATGGAAGTCAGATTTTCACTAACATTAAATATTCGAATAATGTGAGACGGATCATCGGAAATACTAATGTAAAAAATTAGAACAATCGCTCCGTTGAATGATTATGCTAAAATATCTTGTTTATTTTAATTTTTTTAAACGTAGAATGAATATGAATAAATAAAAAAACAAAATAAAAAATTAACACTCTCGTCGCTAGCGTCACTAACTGAAGCATGATCTGGGTATATAGATGAAAAACCCGTGACCTGATAATCACTTCAAATTTTCCACTAAAAAAAGCGACGATGACGACGTGCCCATCCACAACCAACGCCTTCCATCGATAGCCGCTACCCGCCAACGTGATCTTCTAAGCCCTCCAAAGCTCGTCGCAATCCCCTTCCTCTCCAATTTCAGCTTGGTACAATAAAAACCCAAATTTTGAAAATTAGTGGAATATGGATTTGAAATTGATGAATATTCCGTATTAGTTGATGATAATAGTGTATTAATTGATTTGGTGATACAATTAAAACTCTAATTTCAAAAATTAGTTGATTATGGGTTTGAAATTGATAATTATTGTGTATTTGTGGATGATAACATTGTATTAATTGATTTTGTGATATTAATTAACAGTTTGATTGTTTAATTTGTAATTAAAATTTAGGATTGATTTAAATACGAAAATTAGTGTATAATTATTGCTCAATATGGTTATTGATAAGTTTACGCAAATGTATTTATAGTTTAGAACAATGTTTGTTATAGTTTACATGAAATTAGTGTATAATTATTGATTAAATACTGCTAGATTGGTACTGTCAAACATAATTAATATTTTTTAATTAATTAGTGCATATTAATTATAAGTGTTAATGGTTAGTACAAAATAAACTAATTTTAATTAATTATAAGTGCAAAGTTCAAATTTTAGTTTGCAAAATAGGTAAATTAAAAATTGAAATAGTAAAATGAATTTTAAAATTTCAAATTTAGTTAATAAGGACACACTCTCAAAGGCAAAGAACGCCCCTCTTGGATGAACCCTATGTTTGGGTTGGATTTCTCTAGCTATAGGATACTCCTGAAGTGAAAGTAAGTTATCTAATTTCGTACTATTATTATAATCTGTTTAAATTTCATATATTAGTTGTATTAATTTAGTTAATCATATATTTAAATTTACTGGAAATATTAGCGCGGAACAGTGCAAACAAGAGTAAAAAATTCCTGCTTTACCCCACAGCGGCTCTAAATCTTTCCAACAACATCGGAGGGAATTGGTAAACTTATAATTTGCGATTATAAAATAGTTGTAACATTATTTAATCATATTGGTAACATTGTTTATTTATATATATAATTTCAGTATAAGAAGTGAAATTGTGAGCCAACAATGACTGTGATGCCACACCCGAGACCCACATTAACAAAGAGTATCACTGAGTAATACTGTCTGCTAATGTGGAGAATATGGCAGGTTAGGAGCGACCATCCGTAGCTTTGTCTTAAACATGTATTGAATACGTCGATTGGGTGCTCTAATTTTTTTTCTTTTATCTTTCTCAAGTGGATCGACATACTCATTATATGCTTAATACAAAACTACAGTGGCTAGCGGATCTATCAGAACAAAATATACCAAGAAATGTAAACAGAACACTGAACAGTAGTCAAACATATATATACAAATATACACAGATACACCATAGTACGATACAAAGTATACAATAGTAGTGGTACGTAAACCACAATATATACGTCGAGTCTAAGATAAATAGATACAAATCAGAGTTTACAAAATGACTACAAGACTATACAGAAGATAACTAGTAGATAATTCAATGTGGAAGCAGCATAGAAGGAATCAACAGCAGGTAACTGACCTGAAATAACTCGGTCTGACCCGAGTATATAAAAATACACGGGTCAGTCTAGCTTAAACAAACTTATTAGCACATGATAGATGAAATGTAAGGATAAGGGGAATATTTCTTCTCAAAAGAGAAGAAGTAACATAAATATATGTCAACTATCATATAAGAGATAATATAACTCAAATACTTCTTATAGAAGTTTCTCGAAAGAGGAAAATTCAGCCACATTATCAAATAAGCATAAATATTTGCCTCATATCATCGGCATGTACAAAATCCAATATAATGGTTTTCATTAACCATAACTTCTAAATAGGAGATCGCAAATCTCAAAATCCACCAAAGAATGGCAATCTCAAATAATTCCTAAATTAGGAAATTACAAATCTCAGAAATACGCCAAAAGATGACAATCACAAATAACTCATAGAAATCAGTTAAAAGTTCAAAACTCAAAAATGAAATCACCATATACGTATAAATTCTCATTTAGCTCCAAGCTATAAAATATGTAAAACAATTATCTAAAAATGGTGAAATCATAAATAAAACTCATAACTTAGAAAATTGCCCAGACTGGATCCAAATATCTGATTGCAAGCCGAAGCTATGCCGCACGAGAAAATCTCGTGTCCAGTACTATGTATTTGGTACTTATCTCGTGGACTCGAAGGTCGTAATATCTTGTGGTGACCGAAGTCACAAATATCTCATGGTGATCAAAGTCATTTATATCTCGTGATGACCTGAAGGTCTAGTACTGGCAATAACTCGTGAATGTGTCATAAATTCTCAAATAGGAACCCAAAATGTGGTAACTATGCGTCCCATACCACACGTTCTCACTTAACGGTTTAGTAACTGTAAGTTAATGCCACACTAGAAAACAAAATCATTTAAATCACAAATCTCAAAAATCTCATAACTCGAGGAACTCAATTAAGAGTTCAAAACTCAAAAATCTCATAACTCGTGGAACTCAATTAAGAGTTCAAAACCCCAAAATGTAATCACCATGTAGTAAACGACATGATAACGCTGAAGCTATATAAATAACCCAATAGGGGCAACGATGGTGAAAACATTCGCAAATCATCTAAATTCTAAAAATCAACGTAAGAAATATAGAAAAGCAACAATGTATAGAATAGGGCCCAATAGTCCAAATACCGGCAATAACAACCAAAAGGTCCATAGCTTCAAATGAACAAGTCTGGAGTTAACCGAAAAAAGTAACACATGTGTCCCATACCACATGTTTTACTAAGTTGTTTAGTTCTCTTTCTTATACGCTTGAAGAGTGCGAAAATAGTGTATTTTACATAGAAATTAATTCCTTTTGAGAAAATTGGTTTTAAAACAATTTTTGAAAATGTTTGGTAAATTTTTGGCTTTGAAATTCTCTTTATTAAAGAGATTATAAATTTTTCATAGCTTTAAAAATAATTATAAATATTATAAAATATTTAATTTGAAAGCTATTTAATTTAAAAATCACTTCAAAAATCTTTTAGAAAACCCGTGCATGAAAACAACAGAAATCATCGCAAACGCTAAAAATCGGCATAAGAAATCATCTTGAAAACTCATTAATCCAGAGTACGGATCAACCAAAAATGTTGGCCTACCTATTGATAGGTTTTAGCCCTTCGGAAACACTCCAAAATAAGACAAAACTGATCACAAAAAGTCACTGAAACAAGTAGCAGAACTCAGCAAAACAAAGAAAAAAGGTAGCAAAACTTCATTGCACAAGTCGACCTACAGGTCGATCTATGGGTCAACCTTATTTGTGCATAAGTCGACCCTAAGGTCGAGCTATGTGAAGTCCAGGTCGACCCTAAGGTCAACGCCTAAAGATGTTTTGTCGACCATTGGGTCAACACAAATAAAAGATATTTTAGCTATTAAAATCAATTTCTATGATTAAAACTCCATTTTTAATTGAATACATCTATTTACACCTTTTATTACATAAAACACTATTTTTAACATCAAAATTTACACAAAAATTATTTTCTTATCCAATTGTATACAATAAACCTTATTAACAACAATTTTACATTGAAAGATTAGTGTAGAACAAAATTTCTCCTTTTTATTTATAAAATACATTGTAACAAATTCAAACACTTGATTTAAAATTTATAAAAATCACCTTTGGCAATAATTTGCAAAATTATTGCATTTTACCAAATTAAAACTATAAAATGCTCATTTTATCACAAACTAATATAACAAAACTTTTAAAACTTTATTTCCAATAGTTTATATTTATTTCAACTAATTAATGTTGAATTAAATTCTTTTATCTCACTTAATTTATTTATTAATCACCAAATTAACGAAATATCATTATTCACCGTTTAGTTCCATCCAAACTATCTAAATTCTATTTTATTCACCAAAACCTATTGTTTATTCAAAATAAACAATTTTAACAAATTTTCTCTCTCCAATCTGTTTTATTTTAATTCAAATTCAACCCAACTAATACTTTAAATCTATTTTCCTCAAGTTTTCTCTAAACTAAATGTATTTTCTTCAAAATTCCATATTCGAATCATTTCAATAATCTAACATCCTTTTTCTCAAATTTTCCTCTAGTAAATTCCAAAACTTCAAATTTTAGATTTTTACTTAGATAATTTATTTAAATTATCTGTCCCAAGTTATATTTTTTCTCTTGATTAATAAATTATAGTCACATCATAATTTATTATTATAATTAACAGGTAATCACCAAACCATGGTTGTTACAGACTTCCCACCTTATAAAAATTGTGTCCTTGCAATTTCTAGAGAAGAGTTGTATTCAACATGATTTATTGGATCGAGCAAAAGAAAATTGATAAGCTTGAGTATAAAATTCTCACCCTCGACACGAGAAGATAGAAGACCAGAATAAGATTGCTCGATACATTCTATGGTTTCCCAAATATAGTCATTTGGATTAGTGTACCATTGAATCTTTACGAGCAGGACATCCTTATTTCGAAGGAGTTTCACCTTTGAAGCGGGAACACGGATAGGATGTTACCCAATAGATAAATCGGGTGAGATTGATTCTTCATAAGCTTCACGAATAGAGTCGGGACTTAGCACAACTTTATCCTGTTAGTCTGTGAGATGATGGTTTTGATGAAAACAACCTTAGAATAGGATTATAAAATATAAATAGTAACAGTATAAGTTTAGATATATATGTATATGCAGGATTTAACCATGCATGTACCAAGAATGAAGACTATACAGTATATAGTTTCAAAATATCAAGATTGAAGACTCATGAGTAACAAGAATATCAAGATTATCAAGAGTTCAAGATTTCAAGTAATTTACTTTTTAATTAGGAATTTTGTTAAAACTCCTAGAAAAGCACCGACATCTTAAAATCCAATTTATTCATGGAATGGAATCCACTTCGATCCCGTTAAAGGGATGGAACCCTAAGTAGGATGGAACCTACGAAAAATATAGTGGAACATTGTTTTGTATCCGCTATCTTTTTATTCAAAATGATTTTTCAAAATTATATCTTGTTTTCAAAATGATTTCAAAATCTTCCTTTTAAATGAATCAAAAACTTCTATCCTGATTTTAAATATTTTTAGCCTCAAAATAATCTTTAATTTTAAAGTCAAATTATCCTTGTTTTTAAACTATATTTTAAATATAAACTTTTAAATATTTATACTTAGATTTAAATATAAAATTGTAGTAAAATTCTATATATGTTACTCTCCATATTTACTTATGTATTTTAATTATAGTCAAGTATATTTATAAAGTTTAAAATAGTTTTAATACAAGATAAAGGTTATTTTCAAAGAAAATCAAAACACCAAAAATCCCTTTGGGATGTCGACATACTCAAGTACCCCATGTCGACATGGTGTCAGTTGGTTTCAAAATTCAAATTTCAAAAGAAGTGTCTGTTCACCATAACTCTTCAAGAATGGACATGGCTGTTGTTCCTCTATAAATAGGGGTTAGTTTCAACAAATTTTTAATTCAGTTTTTTCTGGTTTTTCACTCCTCTTCTTCTTCTTCCACATTTCAATGTACATATTCTTACCATTACTCTACCGAAATCAATATTGAATCTAACTAGATCATTTCTGGTTTGATTCTCTATCACAATCTCAACAAGATTCTCAGTGTTATTTAGAGTTATAGTTTTCTTTGCAATCAATTTAGCGAGAAATGGTGTGATTGTGGCCTTGGAAATCAATCAAGCGAGATAAGGTGTGATTGTAGCCTTGGAAATCAATTGGGTGAACTTGTTGCTCGGGAAATCAAGTATCTCTACCCAGAGGATTGTGATTCTGGAGGGTGTACCTTGTTGCCTTGAAATCGAGGGTGTAATTGTACAAATGCTTTTGAAAGGAAATCCGTACTTGTTGTGCGGGACTGGATGTAGGGTAACTCCGAACCAGTATAAATCCGGTGTGTTCTTTCCTTTACTTCTTTTACTTTATTTCCGCATTTGTGTTTGCTTCTGTGATCATATCTGTGTCTGAATATTGCATACATCTGTGTTCAAATTAACATAAACTTAAAAAAGATTTAGTAATTCTTTACAAACACTGTTCACCCCCCCTCTAATGTTAATCCTAGCCTTAAGATCTGTAATCTTCATTTCTCATATTTGGTATCGGAGCAAGGTTTTCAAAGTTTTCATAATCTGAATTTTGAAAAGTTTTAAAATGGAATTTTTTTTGATAAAGCTATTAACACTATTTTCATATGAATATGTCATAGAATCATCATGATATTGTTGTTTAAAACTATATTTAGTTATTTTGAAAAGTCGCTTGATTCTTTAAAAAATTATGTTGTTTTGCACGTGAAGAGTTATGTCTAATGACCGTTGGTTAAAAGATACCAGATAATCATTCATCGATCAAGAAGAACAAATGAATATATATAAGCATGAAATGGATACCAGATCAATACAAAGCTTTTATTCACATCTATAACTTGACTTGATACTTTACTTCTCTCCATCTGCTTCGCGATGCCACCGGTTTCATGCGAATCCGTCAAGAAGTGACCAAGTTATGGTCAAATGAAGTTATGGTGAACAAAGAGAAAAGGAAGGCAAAACTGTCAAAGGTATTCTTCAAATTGCATCCATATATTTGAGTATTTTGTTTGCTCTCCTTTTTTCGATTGTATTTCTTTTTCTCGCGGTCGTTTTGATAGGTGGATTATCAAATTCCGATCAAAATTGAGTGAGATATGATAGTTTGAAGTTGACTATCCAAAATAGAAAAACTGTGTACGGGATTTTCTACATTTCTTCTACTCTTCGGCCTCTTGCATCACAATGTTCGGCCTATTGCATCACAATACCATCCAAATTCGACACCAAACTATTACTAGGTCATGGTCCTTACCTTTCCCTTCGATTTGCCACTGGTTTCATACAATTCCGTTAAGAATCGAAGGAGATATGTCTTTTAAAAGTTTGATAGTAAGTAGAAAAACGAGAAGAAGAAGAAGAGAAACTTTTATGAGAAGTGATGACAGTTGAGCCTATTTATAGTAGTTGAAGTGTCCATTCATTCAAAATTCAAATTCAAAGTTTTGGCGCCAAGTTAGTCAATCTACTAAATCATTTGCATTTTTCTCATGCCCGTCGCAATAGAACAGATCTCGTCGTTAAATTCTGAGAGATATAAATGTATGGTTCACGACAATGGATGAACGACAAATTAGAAAGATGGAGTGCAAAAATTGGTACGCTTTACTATTATTTCATCCTTATTGTTGCATTTAGGAATATATATTTATGCATTTAGTTGGGTATAGAAATTTATCTCTTTTATAAGTTTTGATATTTTGGTCCATATATCGGCACAACATAGTATACATATAAATATACCAGTCTAATTTTTTTTTTTAAAAAGGGTTTTTTTTTTAAAATGTGTTCCTTTCAAATACAATCTTACAACTAATTTGCTACAACTATACTAAATAGAAAAGCATACCTTCATTCACGATTTCAACTTTTCTAATGTTATTTTTACTTCTCATACTCTATTTATTTTACTAATTTTATATCTTTAAGAAATTAATAAAATAAATTTAAATGTTAGAATAAGGCTCTATTTATATATTTCTTCAATTAATAAGATTGCACCACATCGCATGACCGGAATTTTAGATAGCATTTCTAAAATGCTTCTTTTCTTCTGTAATGTTTTGTAAGTACTGCAAATTAGGTTTTTTAGCATTTCTATGCTTTGAAACGCTGTAGAGTTTCAGAAACTTTACATAGCATTTGGTAGAAGTACAGTTTCGGTCTTATAAAGTTTCGAATATATTTTACTACAAAAACTTTTTACAGCATTCTTTAAATACTGTTTTTCTTTATGAAACTTTAAACTATGTAAAAATAATATTTAAATTAAGTATTGTTCTCTATTCTTTTTAGAGTTAGTTTCTAACTTACATTAGAATATTTTAAATTAATTTCATGTTTAAATGTTTTTTAACAATTAATTAAAAATTTTAAAGTAAGAGGCCTTAACATAACACATGTTTATTTAAGTTTTTTAATCTTTATTATTTTATTTAATATTTCATTATGATATTTTTAAATTTAAAAGATGTTTAAACATGTTTCTAAACATTTAAACCAATAATAATTTAATATAAAGGTTTTAATTAGTAAGTTAAGTATTTTATAAACATGGAAGTTTGGATTCTTAAAAAAATAACCAAGTTAAAAAAATATATTTTAAGTAAATTAAATAAGCAGGCTATTAATTTTTATAAAACCATATTTGATCATATATATAAATTAAATCCATATTTCTTAGCAATTTGATTTTGATATTGAGCTTGATTACTACCTTTCATGAATATGTTATAGTTTTAATACCATTTATTACCTTTAAACTCTTGTCTTTACTACTCTTTCTGTTATATTCATTAGTTTCTTTAACCTAAGTCTAGTAATTGGTGTTTATTACCTTTGTTTGGTTGAAGAGATAAATAGTTTAACATATGTATACATACATACATATACATATATGCCTGTCAATTCGAAAATTACTTATCACTCATATTTATCTTATAATCTGAATATCTCTTACCATAATATATATCATCATATCATTCTGCATATTATTATTTTTACTTTGTTACCATTTTATTTCATATTACATATCATTGTGCATCCTATTTCATATCACATTTCATTGCATATTACATCATAAATTACAATGCATGAAATATCATAATCATTTGCATCACAAGTTGCGCTTCATTTTGCATATCATCTCATGCTACATTGCATATGTCATGCATTTCATACTGCATTACAAACTACATATTGCATACATGTATATATAACAAGTGTATTTTATTTTAGGGGGAGTTTGCAGTATTGTCTTATAATATAGGATTATTAATTTTTGATTTGTTTGGCATGCTTTGATTAACTTGTTTGACTTGATTGACTTTTTTGACTTGATTGACTTGTTTGACGTGTTTGACTTGTCTAACATGATTGGTTTTGATGAGTGTGTTGAAATATACTCATACATATTTATGTATTGAATAATTATAGTATAATTATGTTAATGTCTTTCACATTCCATTCACTATATTTTGTTCTAGTATTAGTTTAAGGGGGAGTTTTGTAGTTTTATGTTTTAGGATAGTTTTTGTTGATGACAAAGGGGGAGAAATATAAAATAGGATAGTTAGGCATAGATTAAGGGGGAGTTATTAGGATAGAAGTAATATTTTATAAAAAAGGTTGTCATCATCAAAAGGGGGGGGGGGTTATTAGTATGTGAGATGATGGTTTTGATGACAACAACCTTAGAATAGGATTATAAAATATAAATACTAATAGTATAAGTTTAGATATATATGTATATGCAGGATTTAACCATGCAGGTACCAAGAATGAAGACTGTACAGTATAGAGATTCAAGATATCAAGATTGAAAACTCATGAGTAACAAGAATATCAAGAGTTCAAGATTTCAAATAATTTACTTTTTAATTAGGAATTTTGTTAAAACTCCTAGAAAGGAGTCTTAAAATCCAATTTATTCGTGGAATGGAATCCACTTCGAGACCGTTAAAGGGATGGAACCCTAAGTAGGATGGAATCTATGAAAAATCTAGTGGAACATTGTTTTGTATATGCTAACTTTTTATTCAAAATGATTTTTCAAATTATATCTTGTTTTCAAAATAATTTCAAAATCTTCCTTTTAAAAGAATCAAAAACATCTATCCTGATTTTAAATATTTTTAGCCTCAAAATAATCTTTAATTTCAAAGTCAAATTATCCTTGTTTTTAAACTATCTTTTAAATATAAACTTTTAAATATTTATACTTAGATTTAAATATAAAGTTTTTTACTTATAGTCAAGTATATTTATAAATTTTAAAATAGTTTTAATATAAGATAAAGGTTATTTTCAAAGAAAATCAAAACACCAAAAATCCCTTTGGGATGTCGACATACTCAAGTACCCCATGTCGACATGGTGTCAGTTGGTTTCAAAATTCAAATTTAAAGAGAAGTGTCTATACGCCATAACTCTCCACGAATGGACATGGCTTTTGTTCTTATATAAATAGAGGTTAGTTTCAACGAATTTTTAATTTAGTTTTTTTGGTTTTTCACTTCTCTTCTTCTTCCACATTTCTATATACATATTCTTACCATTACTCTGCCGAAATCAACATTGAATCGAACTAGATCATTTCTGGTTTGATTCTCTATACAATATCAACAAGATTCTCAGTGCTATTCAGAGTTATAGTTTTCTTTGTAATAAATTTAGTGAGAAAAGGTGTGATTGTGGCCATGGAAATCAATCAAGCGAGATAAGGTGTGATTGTAGCCTTGGAAATCAATTGGGTGAACTTGTTGTCCGAAAAATCAAGTATCTCTACCCAGAGGATTGTGATTCTGGAGGGTGTACCTCGTTGCCTTGAAATCGAGGGTGTAATTGTACAATTGCTTTTGAAAGGAAATCCGTACTTGTTGCGCGGGACTGGATGTAGGGTAACTTCGAACCAGTATAAAATCCAGCGTGTTCTTTCCTTTACTGCTTTTACTTTATTTCTGCATCTGTGTTTGTTTCTGTGATCATATCTGTGTCTGAATATTGCATACATCTATGTTCAAATTAACATAAACTTAAAAAGATTTAGCAATTCTTTATAAACACTATTCACCCCCCTCTAGTGTTAATCCTAGCCTTAAGATCTGTAATCCGCATTTTTCACATATCCCAGACTCCAACGAGCAAGATGGTGATCAACACGACTTTCCATATAACACTACGAAAGGAATCATATCGATATTAGATGGGAAACCATTATGGTAAGAAAACTCAACAAGAGACAGGTGGTCTCTTCAAATATCACCAAACTCATATGACTGCATAAATGCAAGTCGTTAAATGATTGCACAAAGGCAAGTAAAACACATGGAATGGATTAATACTTTCTTTTACTAATCAATGTTCTTGGAGTTTTCAAAACCCATTATCTTTATAATCAAATTCTCAACTTTCAACACTTGAAAATTTTCAATGCTTATTATTTAAATTAATTTAAGCTCATTACTCTTTACTTAGATTAAATAAAATTTGAGTTATTTCACCCTCAAATTCTAACATAAAAAATACTATAGTTTGCAACATATTTTTACACACTAATAATCAATTAAGTTGCGCTCACAAAATTAGAAGTATTACATTTGACCATTGAGGGAAATAAATCATTTTATTTCATTTCAGACTTATTATGAAGAAATAAAGTTTTGACATGGCAAACATCGAAATCTGAAAATACTTATAAAATGGAAGTTGTTCAACAAAGTCTAAGCTTTCCAATAATATAAACATCATCAAAATCGGTGTCACGGTTTGAAAGTTTTGCTAAAATTTCATTTTTCTTAAATCTTAGAATTTTTTTAAAATATGACAAAGATGTTCATCTACTTTTAAACCCATTTTAGACTGAATAAAATGCAAAATCTTCCAAAGTGGTTAAAAAAAATTTGTAGCTTAGTAAAAGCACTTTCATTTACAAAAAGATTGAGCTCCTTGGGAGTTATAAATCCCAAGTTATCATTGTTTAAGTACAGCACTTTTTAAATGAAATTTCAGCTTTTAAAATCGATTTGAAATTTGAAATTCCCAACCATTTCAATTTCAAACTACATTTTAAAAATAAGCTTTTTACGCTAAATCATTTATTACACGATCTTCTTTTCCCGAAAGCTAAGAAACTCAAATTTTTAATTAACTTCATGTAATTATCTTTAAAAGAAACAATTCACTAATTGGAAATATTTTCATCACTTCGCAAAATCAAGCTTTTCAAACAATTAATTTTGAAGACTGATTTTGAAAGAGATAACTAATCTCTTCCATTACTAAGAGAGAATCATTCATCCAAAATAAATTTTTGATTTACTTATTAATTTTCAAATTTATTCTCATAATTTAAGTTGATTGAATCTCATGACTAATTCATTTATTATATCTTACATTTCTTAATATAGCATTTTATAATAAATGAACCACTCAAATCCATATTTCCTCTTACTACAAAATTAAATTTTCATCTTATTATCAACATAAAACTAATTAAGGTTGATAGTTAACTTAAACTATTTTCCAAAAGAATTTTTACAAATTCATACTAACAAATCTTTAATACCATTAAAGTTTAAAACAAAAGCTTGCTCACAAATTCATACCAAATGTTTAAAATTAGCATTTCCATATTTTCTTTAAGATAGTGTTCTGTATCTTATCCCCTATTATTACTCAAAAAAGAAAGTGTCAAAACAAAAATTTTAAAGTCATCAATTATAACTTTGTATAAAATATTCAATTGGTTTTTTAATTTTCTAACCAAAGTATTTTCTTATCTTGAATACATTGTTTTATTAATCAAAGCATCAAATGATATTATCTTCTAATTATGATATTTCCTTAACTAGAATTATTTACTCTACTTACTCAAAATTTCCATATGATATCATTATTTAGCTTCCTATAGGTTATACTTACATAACCAATTAAAACATAATCATATTTAATTTCATAAATTTCTAATAATATAATGGCATTGTCTCACCACTTATCCAACAATTACTATGGTTCAATGGCTGCACTAGTCATCTAAAAAAATCAATACTCAAACCTATTTTAATTTATTTTCAAACTTTTACTTATTAGAACTCAATTTTAGCATGTCTGATACTGTCTCATCGTAGTGTTTAGGAAATTCCCATCGATAACGTTGATCCGGCGAATCAACTAGAATTCTTAAAGCACTCGATGGACAATCCAACACAAAATCATTTTCTATATGATAAACATGTCTCTTATATAATTTTACAAAACATTATTTACTTGTCTAAATAAAAAGAATCCAATTATACTCATAAGTATTTCTTCTATTAAAAAGATTTGCTATTTAAATTAATGCTTTCACTCATCCTCAATGAAAACAAGGACGAACTCATCGAGATATTCCTAGAATACTCGATTCATAAGATTGACGAAATAAGATGGAGATTTTGTTAAACTGAACGACATAACAAGCCACTCATAAGAATCATAATGAGTGTGGAATGCGGTAAGAGGAACGCTATCCTTCGCAACTCATACTTGATGAAAACCATGTAAGATCAAGCTGAGAAAAGAACCTAGCACCACTCAATTGATCGAACCTATCTTCGATCCTAGGCAATGGATACTCGTTCTAAATGGTTAACTCGTTAAGCTTTTAGAAATCGATGCAAAACGTAAGAGTACCATCAGATTTCTTAACAAAGATGACCGTGGCACCCCACGGTGAAAAATTAGACTGAATGAATTGCTTGGCTTCAACCCCAGCAATTGCTTTTTTAGTTCCTTATTTCCTAAGTGGACATCCTCATGGGAGGATGACTAACAGGCTGAGAACCAGGAATGTGGCCAATACGGAATTCAATTGACTGCTTGGGTGGAGAACCCGAAACAGACTCAAAAACATCTTCAAAATCACAAACAACTGGAATTTGGGATACATCATTATCATCTCGAAGCTCAGGAGAAAATAAAGATACTTTGGAATTACCATCAAAATTTTGAAGAACAAGAGATAGCTAATCAGCCAAATTAGGATGCCTAAAATATAGGATCCTTTTAGAACATAGGATTGGGGCTTGATAACAAGCAAACTAATCCATCCCAAATAACATTAAACCCAAGGTAAGTGTTGCGGATTTGCGTGGAAAGAAAAACTAAAAAGAACAATCTCAATATTCAAATACAACATGCTAAGTGTTGCGGACCGCTCAACAAGATTCACAATCCTCAACGAAGTAACAAGACAAGAAACATCCAACGGTATCACAAGCTCCTTCGATACGAATGAGTGTCAAGCAGCCGTATTGAAGAGAACTCGAATAGAACAATCACGATGAAGGTTACTCATAGGGTTAGATATCACTAATTCAATTATGGAATACTACGGAATTAAAATGCATTCCCAGACATATTCCAAACATATGTCTTCCCCAAAGGACACGAAAAGGTTAAGGACATGGTGATTAAGAAATATGTAACACTTCTACTGTACTTTAATGTACCGTAATATATGTTATGTTATGTTCTGTGTTTATCATATTTTGTTCTGAACTCAGCTCTAATACCAAGCTATGACGCCCCACCCCAAGACCCACATTAATAAAGAGTATTACTGAGTAGTACTATCTGCTAATGCAGAGACTAGGGCTGGTTAGGAGAGACTATCAATAGCTTTGTCTTAAACATGTATTGAATGCATCGATTGGGTGCTCTAATACTTAACCAAACAAATTTTATTCAATAAATTTTTATGTTTACAAAAATGTTTTACAACATAAATAAAAGATATTTTGGCTATTAAAATCAATTTCTATTATTAAAACTCCATTTTTAATTGAATACATCAATTTACACTGTCATTACATAAAACACTAATTTTAACATCAAAATTTACATAAAAATTATTTTCTTATCCAATAAAATACAACAAACCTTATTAACAACAATTTTACATCGAAAAATTATTGTACAACAAAACCTCTCATTTTTATTCATAAAATGCATCATAATAAATTCAAGCACTTTATTTAAATTTTTTAATAATCACCTTTGGTAATAATTTGCAAAATTATTGCATTTTACCAAATTAAAACTATAAAATGCTCATTTTATCAAAAAATAATATAATAAATCATTTAAAACATTATTTCCAACGTTTTATATTAATTCTTTTATCTCACTTAGTTTATTTATTAATTACCAAATTAACAAAATATCATTATTCACCATTTACTTCCAAACAAACTGTCTAAATTTTATTTTATTCACCAAAATCCATTGATTATTCTAAATAAACAATTTTAACAAATTTTCTATCTCCAATTTATTTTATTTTAATTCAGATTCAACCCAACTCATAATTTAAATCTATTTTCCTTAAATTTTCTCCAAACTAAATGTATTTTCTTCAAAATTCCATATTTGAATCATTTCAATAATCTAACATCCTTTTTCTCAAATTTTCCCCAAGTAAATTCCAAAATTTCAAATTTTAGATTCTTACTTAGATAATTTATTTAAATTATCTATCTCAGGTTATATTTTATCTCTTGGTTAATAAATTATAATCTCATCATAATAATTATTATAATTAACAGATAATCTCCAAACCAGGGTTGCTACAATGGCTGAGGTCTTCACACGTATCTCATTGAGTAGACAGATGAGGATGTCAAAGTTTCATTTGCTTGGGCGGATGATGAGTCTCAATCAGTAATGGTAAACATGCTTAATTTTTTTATTTTGTGATTCATAAGTATTGAATTGAATATTTATTGTGGCAAACTTCTGTTTGTCATCGCAGGAAAGATATGAAGCGAAGCTAGCTCGAGTGGCGTATTTCTCTGGCTAAGAAGAGTTGACCATTGAGGAGCCGAATCATACATGGGATGCTCTAATTGACCCGCCTTTGCGAAATAGGCATTATATTTACAGAAATCAGGAGGTAAACTGCTTTATTAACTAATATATAAATTTTATTTGATAGTGAGTATAAATTATAACTAGTTATTAACTAATTTACAGGCGATAGTGACCTAGACGGCTTATAGGAAATCCTAGGCCGAGGAGGAGATAGCTCAACTGAAACATCAAATGGCGGAGTTCTATGATTGGCGAAAGAGCGAAGAATTAGCGCAGCTGCTAGTTGAACGGATTATGGCATATTTTGTAGAGCATGGGAGAATGCCTGGGGAGGATGGATCGGTAGATGACGATGAGTAGGTATGGTTTTGTTTTAGATGGATTTTGATCATTTTATTTCATACTTATTTGACATATATTGATGGATTTGATACTTGTTTAATGGTTGTGTTGCTTGATGGATTTGTGGATGTTTTGTTTGATGGATAGTATTTTTAGATATCGTTGTTTATTTGATGAATTTGTGAATGTTTTGTTTGATGGACATGAGTATTTGTAGGTATGGTTGTGTTGTTTGATGGAATATTGGTGTTGTTTGATGTAGTGTTAATATAAATTTTGATATTTGCATTTTATCTTGCTTATGTGTGATATATATGAGATTATACTATGCATTCGAGGTTGTAGTTACGAAGAGTTTATATATCTTGTAGATGAGGTGGATATGGATATTAGTATATTTGCACGGTTGGATGATCCAAAATAGTAGCCGCGTTTAAAACAGAATTTTCAGTACTGCACGGTTAGATGACCCAAAATAGTAGCTGCGTCTAAAATAGAATTTTCAGTCCTACGACAGCTGGTTTCAGCCTATTTGTCCAAGCCTGCAACTGCCAGCATCGCTGGTGATGACATTTTTACCCAATTTTGCGATGGCTAGTGTCGACCAGCGAGAACCCACTGATTTCCCTAAAATTGCCATGTGTCCATTTTACCGTCGCTCGCCATTGCGAATGCCAATGCTATATCAGGTGGTATCAACTTATTTTTTAACAGAATTTTGCAACGGCCAGTGACGGTCGACGTCGACTACTTTTAGCCGTCGCTAAAGACAATGTTTTTTTAGTGTTTGGATATATAATTTTTTGCTATATAAATTTTTTAGTCGAATGATTAACTCAAGCAATATACTATTTTTCATTAATGTATCTGAAATATTACTAATGTTCACTTTGACAAGGTAAGTTAACCGAGTATGTTTAACAAGATTATTCCCGATTCGATCCTTATTAATAAATTGCAATATGACTCTTTATGCACACCTCTATTTATTAATATAGCATATAAGTATACATAATAAACTATTAAAGAAACTATGATATAGTCATCAATCTTACTTCTAAAATAGCAACAAAAAATAAGTCATAAAATGATAGGGAAGTTGGATTTAGTTATTTCTACGTTGATGGTGGAATTTTGACAACTGTCTTTTTCCAGTGTGATGTGTTTTGTTTATGAAAATGTGTCTTTGATGTAAATTTTGAATTAACTTTTAGTTCCAATTGTAATTTTATCTATTTAACTAATACTAGTACATAAGGCTCAAATAGTATCGGTTGTTGTTAAAGTAGTTAGTCATAAAGGACGTATTTTTTTACATGTCTATTCAATGTTTACTCCCACATTAAATGCATACTTCTATGCTTTTCATTATTATACCATGTTATGAATGTTCATAGATTAATCCTTCACATTCTGAAAACTGCAAAATTTGCAACACATATAAATAGCATTCTTATGTTAAATTAATTTTGGCTGAACAAATTCTTTTTGTGCAAAATTAATATTAATGTACTATAGTTATCTTGAGTGTAGTTACAATTAACTTGTATGCAAATGATATATTATGATACTGAAAGTTACCAAACAATGAGATATTAATTTATATGCAAATTAAAATAAGAGAAGAGTTATGAAGAATATATGTATATATATAGACACACATATACACTTGCTCGAAGACGTAAGAAGGAATGGATTGTATGCATGTAATGAAAGTGGTGAGTGGACGAAATTAAAAGCATTATAATAATTGAGAAGGTATGGATTGTATGCATGTAATGAAAGTAGTGAGTGGATAATATGATTGTAGTGAGGGAAGAAAGGGATTGATTAAATAGGAATATAGGGCTATATCTTTCCTGGTTGATCGGTAGGATTCAAAATTTGAATAACGTCCAGAGTCTGTTGGATCATACTTAAGTTATATAAACGCCTTGTATTTCTCAATTAGAGTTACCAAGTCAATCCAATGGTTGGGACCATTGATCCATGGGATAATGTTGTGCACGATCACAATATTCCAGTGATAAGGAACAAAACTAACCATCCAATTTAAACACGGCGAACTAGTCTATGGTAGCAAACACACCTGATTGGTTACTTAACGTAGTGAACTAGTCTTTCTTAGTAAAGAACGATTTAAAACTTGGATAAGAAACTAAATGGGGACCAAAATAAGGCAGGGGAAAAAAATATGGCCCACAAATAACAAAAATTAAGTTATTTAATAATATAACACAACAACCCAACAAGAAATTAAGAGGAATCTAATACCATAAAAATGACAAGACCATATGGAACCCACCGTTGATAAGTAGTCAGATCTTAGTGTGTTTGAATTTATCATCTTCATTACTGCTTAGTTACATTTAATAGTATGCCTTCCATATATACAATGCTAATCAAAGCACTGTACAGTGAACACTAAGTACATTACTTATCTTCTTTCACACAAATATTTAAAGTGCAGATGCTATGTTCTTACAGCCGTACTATGGTAAACTTAACACACACACACACATATAGAAACGTAGGGCTTTACCAGAATCAACATTGTTTGTTTTTCTTCTACAAGTGAAGGCAAACATATGAGTTGTTAGCGCATGGGTTTACTAAATGTTGATAAAGTCACTTTCTGTTTTTAACTTAATCACTTATCATTGATGTTTATTATTATTAATGGATAAAATAAATAAAAATAATTAGTAATATTTAATAATTGATAAACCTAAATATTGAATCATAATTTCCAATTATTAATATTCATTTAATAGTAATAAATAATCATAATAATTAATACTTCGTAAAAAATACAATGAAAATATGGAGAATGTTATCATATGTCCTTAGTAGTATTGAATTTTGGTGACACTATATGGAGGATTGAGGAGGTCAAAAGTAGCTTGGTGAAGGAGAAAACGGTTCATGAAATGGAGCTCGAATGCTAGAGTTATCGCGTTTTGAAGCTGGAAGAGAATATTTGTGCATCAGGATGTTAGACATTTCGAATTTAAATGCTAGACTCTGAGTAGGTCATAGACGTCTGGGAAGAAAGGGCCAACCGTCTGTATGTTGATGTAGACATCCAGATGGAAATGACCAAGCTTCTCTGGTCAACCCGAGAGTTTGGCTAGACATCTAGACAAAAATCCAAACGTCTGGCCTGTTGATGTTGATTCATGCATAGACGAGTCAGAGGTCTGAGGAAAAATTCCAAACACCCGACCTTCTATTTTCGTAAAAAATTGACCCAGTTTGTTGTGCATTGTTACGAAGGATTCAAAGGGCATTTTCGGTATTTTCCTAGACGAAATTTCTCACTATATAAGCTATTTTTGAAATTCAAAAAAAGATAATGTAAGGATTTTGATTAAGGGTTTATCCAAATCAAAATAGGGTTTATCTAAACCTAGTTTACTTCAATTCTACTTTTCACAAATCTATTCTCTGAAAATATTGATCATTGTAATTAATCTCTTATACTCTTTCATTGGTACTAATAAAATATTATCCACAAAGTGGATCAACACTAACAAGACATTAGTGGAACCACTATAAATGGTGTGTGATTATTTTTTGTTATCTCTTGGTTATATATTGCTTGTTTGGTGATTATGATTTGATATTATTCAGGATGATTTTGGATTTTGGATCGAGTAATTCAGAGGATTTCACTATGATTCACAATCGAATGGCATTGTGGAAAGGATGAATCATACTGTACTTGAGAAAGCTCATTGTTTGAGATTGACATTGGGTTTGTCGAAGAGATTTTGGGCCGAAGCTTTGTTAGCCATGGTGCATATCATAAATCAAATTCTATGCTGGGCCATTGATAACAAAATTTGAAGTAAGTGTGGAAAGGGAAGAGTGTTGACTTGACTTATCTTCGTATGTTTGGTAGTTCGATTTATGAGCATGATCCAAGAAATAGAAGCTTGAGCTAAAGCTTTCAAGGAAAAATTTCTTGTTTGTATGGATAGAGTAAAAGGCTATCAGATTTGGAATCCAAAAACAAAGAAGGTTTGAATTCTCGTTGTGTTACTTCTGATGAGTCAATTTTGTTCAAGGAGAACGAGAGCTCATCGGTTGTTCAAGATTTGGTTCATGATGAATCAAAGTAGAACAAAGTGGTTCACATCTTTCGTCTAAGGAGTAGAGTAGTTGGAGATGCTTGTGAGGAGGAAGTGTTCGATGTTACATCACATAGTCTACATGGTTCCTCTAGTAGTGTTGGTGATGTACATGATTCTAGAGATGATTCGATTTAAGATGGAGCCAAAAGGGGTTTAGGTGATAATATTACAAATCAGGTTGGTCATCATGGTATGATTTTGATAATTTTGATTATGCTTCTCATGTAGTCCAAGATGAGCCAACGGACCTTGATGACGTCATGGATTTGAGTGAAAGCTCAAAATGAATATATGCCATGGAGGAAGAGATGCAATCGTTGTTGAAGTATCAAACTTGGGATTTGGTTCCACTTCCTAAAGAAAACAGCATTGTTGGGTGCATATGTATATACAAGGTAAAGAATGATGGAAGGTGCAATGCAAGATTAGTGGATAAGAGGTTGGTATATAGGAAGGGAATGAAAATGATGAGATCTTTACACCATTTTTGTGCCATACTTGAATCCTGATATTACCTACTATAGTTGCTATTTACGATTTAGAGTTGGAATAGCTTGATGTGAAAACCGCCCTCTTGCATGGTGACTTGGATGAAGACATCTACATGGAGCAACCAGAAGGTTTTGTCGTAGATGGTAAGTCAAATTTAGTTTGCAAGTTACATAAATCACTATAGGGTTTAAAGCAATCACTCAGACAATGGTACAAGAGAATTGATCATTTTTTGTCTGAAAATAGTTTTGATAGAAGCATCAATGGTGCTTCTGTGTATATCAAGAAGTTAAAAAATGATTGTTGGGTGTATTTACTCTTGTATGTGGATAACATGCTTATTGATTCTAGGGATAAAAATGAAATCAATAAGTTAAAATTGAGTCTAAATCGGAATTCAAAATGAAAATCTTGAAGAGGCAAAGAGAACATTGGGTACGAAAATAGAATGGAATCTAAGTGTTTTGAGTTGAAATTGACTTAAAAGAATTATATATTGAGAAAGTGCTTTGCCGGTTTAGCATGTAGAATGCAAAGCCTCAAATACACCTTTACCTTTGCATATAAGCTTCATAAGGGATCACTTATCTTGGAGAAAGATAAGACTTATATGGAAAAGGTGCCATATGCTAGTACAGTTAGAAGTTTAATGTATGCTATGGTGTGTATAAGGCCCAATATTGCAAATGTCATCGGGATGGTTAGTTGGTATATGGCTGATCTGAGGAAATCGCATTGGGAAGCCATGAAGATTATATTGAGATACCTTAGAGGTACATCGTCTCATGGTCTTGTTTTTGGCGGTAGTGATGGAATGAATTGCAAGTTGGTTGGTTAATGTGACTTAGACTATGTCGGTGATAGGGATCGGAGGAAATCAACTTTTAGATATGTCTTCACTCTTGTGGTACGACCATAAGTTGGAGATCGAGATTGAAAACCATAATTGCTTTATCCACTATGAAGGCGGAGTTGATAGCTATGGTGGAGGCGGCAAAGGAGGCATTATACTTGAGGTGATTGTTGTGTGACTTGTGATTTGAACATAATAGTATCGATGTTCAATTTGATTGCCAGGGTGCTATTCACTTGTTTGAGAATTTGGCTTTTTGATCACGCACAAAGTATATTGAAGGGAGAGAGTCATTTTTTGTGGCTATGGATGAAGATAAGCTTGTTCATCTTTGGAAAGTGCATACAATGGATAACATGGCAGATATGTTCACTAAGGCATTGCTAGTTTGAAAGTTCGAACATTTCTCGAACTTGATTCCCTTATCGAATTGCTAGGTGCCACAGGGTGGCACGGTTAAGGAGGAGCATGTTTATTGATGATGACGAGTATCGATGAACGGTTGTAGTTCTACCTTCTTTGGTAAATACTTATTTTCATTCCTAAGTACTCGTCTTTTGGTAAGACGGTTTTGGATTTGGATATTTTCAGCAATTCGTTGGTGGTTGCTGGAACTTGTGACTAATGGGCGGTATCTTTGCCAGAGCTTGTCATGGAAGTATTCAAGGGTGTTTGGTGGAAGTGGTAAAATTTTGGTACTATTTGTTCTTGATGGTTGGAGATGGATATATTGTTGAGGTGGAGTGTTGAATTCGGCAATAGTATATGGAGGATTGAAGAGGTCAAAAGTAGCTTGGTGAAGGATAAAACATTCATGAAATGGCGCTTGAAAGCATGAGTTTTCACGTTTTGAAGCTGGAAGAGTAATATGGGGTGCATTCGAATGTCATACATTTAGAATGTAAGTGTCAGACGTTTGTGTATGGTCATGAGCGTCTGGATGGAAATGGCCAAGCTTCTCTGGTCAACCCGAGAGTTTGGCCAGATATTTGGATTGCTGAAGCGGATTCATGCATATACGAGTCAGACATCTGAGGGAAAATTCCATATGTCTGACCTTCTATTTTTGTGAAGGATTTGACCCAGTTTGTTGTGCAATATTGTGAAGGCTTCAAGGGGTATTTTAGGTACTTGCCTGGATGAAATTTCTCTTTATATAAGTTATTTTTAAAATGCAAAGAAAGATACTCCAAGGGTATTGATCAAGGATTTATTTAATAAAAATAGGATTATGTAAACCTAGTTCTCTTCAATTCTATTCTCTAGGCATATTGATCATGGTAATCAATCTCTTGTACTCTTTCATTGGTATTAGTAAAAGTTCTCTCCTCAAAGTGGATATACACTTACATGACATTTGTGGAAACCCCATAAATCGTGTGTGATTTAATTTTTCATTATTATTTTGTTATATACTGCTTGTTTGGTGATCATGATTTGATAATATATCGATTTGTTTGGGATATAAATTCGAGTTATTAATTGGTTGTTTTTGCTTCTCTTATAACAATATCGATTTCATGGCATTTTGGGGTTCATATTAGAGTTATCTCGAGTTTAAACTCCATAACATTTAGAATCAGAGCTTTGTTGTTTGTAGGATGGTTTTAGAAATTCAAGAATTGGATAATACCTCGGATAGTCCCTCAATGTTTGGTCCAAGTAGTGTAGCGCCGTATATATAAGGGTCATATACGGCCTTATGCTCATAATTAGTTATAGTCAAGTGGAATGGCAATAATGATTTTGAAAAATGGCAATGGAAGATAAAAGCGGTTCGTAGGCAGAATTTGGTACATTGAGTTGTGATTAAAACGCATTTTTTTCCTTAAGACAACTTGGATGTTGAGAAAGGGAAAATGGAAGAGTGGGCTTTTCAACTTGCTATGTGGGTGAACGTGATATCCGAAATTATTGGTGAGATTACCACTAAGGGTATTTGGGACTAGTTGGAGGAGTTATATATGAAGAAGTCACTAACTAATCATTTGATCTTATTGCGAACATTCCTCACCTATAAGATGAAGGAAGGTACTTCACTAAAGGCGCACTTGAATGTCTTTGATGATTTGCTAATAAAGACAAGGTGGTCTATTTGAAGATAAAGGAAGAGTAAAAGCTGATGATATTGTTGTGTTCATTGCTGGACCGTTATACAGGTTTCTCAAATATGTTGACTTGTAGTCGGGATACTTTGACTCTTGATGATGTCAAAACGGGTTTTCTTAGTGAGGAGTTGCGGGAGCAAATGAAGGAGTTGAGTGATATTAGTGATGGTGCTAATAGTGGTCATAGTTTATTTATAGAAAAGGAGAGAAAGAAGAAGAAGGAAAATCATGGGCGTTCTTGATCAAGGAATCCTAGTTGAAGAGGAAGGTCAAGGAGAGAAATAACAAGTGCTTTATTTGTAAGAAGTCCAGTCATTGGAAGAATGAGTGCCCGAAAAAAGATAAAGCGAAGAAGGAAATGGAATCTTTATCTGTAGCTATAGAGAGTGGATTTGGTGATGGAGATGTGGATTTTTGACGGCGGTAATATCAGATGTTTTGGGTAGCGAAGGGGTGCTCGATTCAGGGTCATCTTATCATATGACGTCGAATAGGAATTGTTTTTCCTCTTATGTCGACAAAGAGGGAAATTCAATTGTTATGGTAATGACGCTATTTGTAAGTCAAAGGGCATTGGTACCGTGCAAATTTAGATATTTAACGGAGTGGTTGGTACACTCGCTAATGTATGCTATGTTCCAGGTCTTCGTAAGTCTCTTATTTCCTTAGGGAAAATGGGTTATTTAGGATTTATGATCCTTATTAAGAGTGATAGCTTGCGAGTTTTGAAGGGTGCACTTGTGGTAATGATGTATGTTAGGATTCATGGTGTTTATTTGCTTCAAGATGTGATTACAGAAGGTGAAACCAATGTGGGTGTTGATAGTTCTCGTGGCTTGGATGTGACTAAGTTATAACATTTGAGATTAGGTCATGTCTCGAAGAGGAGTTTGGATAATCTTCAGAACAGCAAGATGGTCGATGGAGAGAGTTTCAATAAACTTGAGTTTTACAAGTAATATGTCATAGGAAAGCAAACTAAAGTGTCAATAAGTAAAGGAAAACTTGATTTGAGATATGTTCATATGTATGTTCACATGGATGTTTGGGGACCGACATCGTAGTTTCTTTTGGAGGAGCTCGGTATTATATTTCTTTTATTGATGATTTTTCTCGAAAGATATTGACATATTGAATAAAGGCTAAGTCCGAGGCATTTGCAAAGTTCAAAGTTGGGAAGGATCTTATTGAGAATGAGAGTGGTAATTCTTTGAAGGTTCTAAGTCCGACGACGACGAAAAGTATGTTTCTGTTGAATTCTTAGAGTTTTTCAAGCATCATGATATTCAAAGGCATTTTACTACACCGGGAGATCAACAATCGAAATGTGTTGCGAAAAGGATGAACCGTACTCTACTTGCTCATTGTTTGAGATTGACATCTGGTTTGTTAAAGGGATTTTGGGCCTAAGCTTTGTTAATCGCATTTCATATTGTAAATCAAATTCTATGCTCGGCTATTGGTAATAAAATTCTGAAGGAAGTGTGGAAAGGGAAAAGCACTGACTTGAGTTATCTTCGTGTGTTTGATTTTCTAGTTTATGTGCATGATATAGGAAATGATAAGCTTGAGCTTAGAGTTTTCAAGGGAATTTTTATTGGCTACGTGGAAAGAACAAAAGGCTATCAAATTTGGAATTCGGAAATGAAGAAGGATGTGAATTCTTGTCATGTTACTTTTGATGAGTTGATTTTGCTCAAAGAAAATGAGAGCTCATCGGATGTTCCAGATTTTTTCATGATGAATCAAAGGAGAAGGAAGTGGTTTCCACCTTTCGTCCAAGGTGTAGAGTAGTTGAGATCTCATGAGGAGGAAGTAGTTGATGTTACATCACATACCTCATATGGTTCCTCTAGTAGTATTGGGGATGTACATGATTCTAGAGATGATTAAGTATATGGTGGAGCCAAAAGGGGTTTGGGTGATAGTACTGACATTTGGGTTGGTCGTGCTATAAGGCCATCCGATAGATATGGTGATTGGAACTACATTAAATTTTGTGACAATTTTCACTATGCTCTTCATATAGTCCAAGATGAGAAGATGGACCTTGATGACATCATGGATTTGAGTGATATCTTGAAATGGATTTGTTCCATGGAGGAAGAGATGCAATTACTGCTGAAGAATCAAACTTGGAATTTGGTTCCACTTCTTAAAGGAAATCGTACTATTGGGTGCAAATGGATATACAAGGTAAAGGATGATAGGAGATACAAGGCAAGATTAGTGGCTAAGAGGTTTGCACAAAGGAAGGGAAATGAGTATGAGGAGATCTTCACACCGTTTGTGCGCGCCATACTTCAATTCGGATATTACTTGCTATATTTCTATTTACAACTTAGATTTGGAGCAACTTGATGTGAAAATTGCCCTCTAGCATGGTGATTTGGATGAAGACACCTACATGGAGCAACCAGAAGATTTTATCGTAGACGGTAACTCAAATTTAGTTTGTAAGTTAAAGAATCACTATATGGTTTAAAGAAATCACCTAGACAATGGTACAAGAGATTTTATCATTTTATGCTTGAAAATGGTTTTGATAGAAGCATCAAAGATGCTTGTGAGTATTTCAAGAAGTTGAAAAATGATTGTTCGGTGTAGTAACTCTTGTATAGGACGATATGCTCATTGATTCTAAGGCTAAAAATCGAATCAATAAGTTAAAATTTAGTTTAAATCGGAATTCGAAATAAATTTCTAGAGAGGCAAAGAGAGTATTTCTTATGAAAATAGAAAGGAATCCAAAGTGTTTTGAGTTGAAATTGACTCAAAAGATCTATATATTGAGAAAATGCTTTGTCAGTTTCTCCTATAGAATGAAATGGCATCAAATGCACCTTTATCTTTGCATATGAAACTTTCGAATAAGGGATCATCTATCTTGAAGATAGACAAGTATTATATGGCGAAGTTGTCATATGCTAGTGCAGATGGAAGTTTAATGTATTATATGATGTGTATAAGTCTCGATATTGCAAATTCCGTTGGGATGTTTAGTCGGTACATGGCTAATCCGGGGAAATCGCATTGGAAAACCAAGAAGGCTGTATTGAGATACCTTAGAGGTACATCGTCTCATGGTCATGTTTTTAGTGGTAGTGATGGAATGAATTGCAAGTTGGTTGATTATTTGATTCAAACTACGCCGGTGATAGGGATCAAATGAAATCAACTTTCGAATCTTTCTTCACACTTGTGGTACAACCATAAGCTAGAGATCGAGATTGCAAACCTTAGTTACTTTATCCATTATGGAGGAGGCACTATTGAGGCAATTTTTATGTGACCTAGGATTTGAACAAGATAATATTGATGTTCAATGTGATAGCCAGAGTGCTATTCACTTGGCCAAGAATTTGGCTTTCCGCTCACATGCAAAGCATATTGAAGTGAGGGAGTCATTTTTTTGCCTATGGATGAAGATAGGCTTGTCCATCTTTGGAAAGTGCATATAAAGGATAATACGACGGATATGTTCACTAAGGCATTGTTGGTTTGAAAGTTTGAGCATTGCTCGAACTTGATTCTCTTGTTGAAATGCCAGGCACCACCGGGTGGCCAGTTAAGGAGGATCTTGTTTATTGATGATGAAGAATATCGGTGAATGATTTTGGTTCTATCCTCTTGGGTATGTACTTATTTGCACTCCTTAGTACTTTTGTCTTTTGGTAAGGTGGTTTTGGATTTGGATACTTTCAGCAATTCGTTGGCAGGCGATAGCTTTGCTAGAGCTCGTGACAGCGTTTAAGGGCGGTAGCTTTATTGGAACTTATTATGAAAGTAATCAAGCTTGTTTGGTCGATGGTGGAAGTGTGATTGTTTGGTACTACTGGTTCTTATTGGTTGGAGATGGATCTAGTGTAGAGTGAAATGTTGCATTTCGGCAACACTATATGAAGGATTAAAGAGGTCAAAAGTAACGTTGTGACGGAGAAAATGATTTGCGAAATGAAGCTCGAAAGCTTGAGGTTTAAGGCTTTGAAGCTAGAAGAGTAATATAGGGTACATCACGATGTCAGATGTCTAGAATATAAGTTTCAGACATCTGTGTATGGTCATAGACATCCGGATAGAAATGGCTAAGCTTCTCTGGTCAACCCGAGAGTTTGGCTAAACGTCTGGATAAAAATCCAGACTTCTAGATTGTTGATGTTGATTTGTACATATACTAGACAAATGTCCGAGGGGAAATTCCAGATGTCTGACCTTCTGTTTCGGTGATAGATTTGACCCAATTTATTTTGGATTCATATGAAGCTTCAAGGAGCATTTGGGTACTTGCCTGGATGAAATTTCTCTCTGTATAAGTTATTTTTAGAATTCTAAGAATGATACTCCAAGGGTTTTGATCAAGAGTTTATCCATATAAAAATAAGGTTTATCTAAACCTAGTTTTCTTCAATTCTATTCTCCACAAATCAATCCTCCAAGAATATTGATCATTATAATCAATCTCTCGTACTCTTTTATTGGTATTAATAAAAGGCTCTCCGTAGTGTTAAGACGTTAGTGGAACCACTACAAATCGTGTGTAATTTTGTTTTTGGTTATTGCCTTGTTATATATTGCTTGTTTGGTTTTTATGATTTGATATTATTTGGATTGGTTTGGGATTTTAGATCGAGTTATTAATTGGTTGTTTTTGCACCTCTTACAACAATCTCATTTTTGTGGCGTTTTGGGGTTCAGATTAGAACGACCTTGAGTTTAAATTTCATAACATTTGGTATCGGAGTTTTGGTGTTTGTAAGGTGGTTGTTGAAATGCTGGAATCAGATAATACCTCGAATAGTCCCTCAATGGTTGGTCCAAGTAGTGTAGCAATGTATGGTGAGGGTCGTATGCAGCCTCGTGCTCACAATTTATTATAGACAAACGGAATGGCGATAATGATTTTCAAAAATGGCTATGGAAGATGAAAGCGGTTCTTAGGTGGATTCAGATGCATCAAGTTATGTTTGACATGCTTTGTTGCCAGTGGACATCTCAGATGTTGAGGGAGACGAAATGGAAGAGTGGGCATTTCAACTTGCTATGTAGGAGAATGTGATCTACGAAACTAGTGGTGAGACTACCGCTAAAGGTATTCGGGACAAGTTGGAGGAGTTGTATATGATAGAGTCACTAACTTATCATTAGATCTTATTGAGAACATTCTTCGCCTATAAGATGAAGGAAGTTACTTCGCTAAAGGCGCACTTGAATGTCTTTGATGATTTACTAATGAAGGTGAAGGCAACAGATTTGAAGATTGAGGAAGAGCAAAAGGCGATGATATTGTTGTATTCACTGTTGCATCGTTATATGGGTTTTCTCAAATAGCTTGATCTATAGCCAAGATATTTTCACTCTTGACGATGTCAAAATAGGTCTTCTTAGTGAGGAGTATGGGATCAAATGGAGGAGTTGAGTGATAATGGTGGTGGTGCTAATAGTGGCCACAGTTTATATATGGAGATGGAGAGAAAGGAGAAGAAGGGAAATCGCGGGCGTTCTAGGTCAAGGAAGCTCGGTTGGAGAGGAAGGTTGAGAGAGAGAGAGAGAGAAATAACAAGTGCTTTATTTGTAAGAAGTCCAGTAACTGGAAGAATGAGTTTCTGAACAAGGATAAGGAAAATCATCTTAGCGGTGAAGAGTGGAGTTGGTAATGGAGACATAGATATTTGGACGGTGGTAGCATTAGATGTTTCGGATAGCATGATTGATTTGCGGGCATCTTATCATATGATACCGAATATGAATTGTTTTTCCTCTTTTGTCGACAAAGAGGAAATTCAATAGTTCTAGGTAATACTGTTATTTGTAAGTCAAAGGACGTTAGTTCCGTGCAAATTTAGACATTGGATAGATTGGTTCATACTCTAAGCATATTTTCTATGTTTTAGGTCCTCATAAGTCTCTTATTTCCTTGGGACAATTGGATTTTTTAGGATGTGGATCAGTATTAAGAGTGATAGCTTGTGAGTTTCGAAGGATGCACTTTTAGTGATGAAAGGTGATATGACTCATGGTGTTTATTTTCTTCATGATGTGACCATTGAAGGTGAAACTAGTGTGTATGTTGATAGTTCTCGTGGCTTGGATGCGACTAGGTTGTGGCATTTGATATTGGGTCATGTATCAGAGAGGGTTTTTGATATTCTAGAAAGAGGGAGATGATTGATGGAGAGAGTTTCAACAAACTTGGGTTTTGCAAGGACTATATCACGGGGAAGCAAAGTAAAGTGGCATTCGGTGAAGGAAAATATGATTTGAGAGATTTCTTGAGTATATTCATATGGATGTTTTGGGACCGACACCAGTAGATTCTTTGAGATTGACATCGGATTTGTCAAAGGGATTTTGGGCCGAAGCGTTGTCAACCGTAGTGCATATTATAAAAGTGATTCCATGCTCAGCCGCTGATAGCAAAATTCCAAAGGAAGTGTGGAAAAGGAAGAGCATTGAATTGAGTTATCTTCGTATGTTTGGTAGTCCGGTTTATGTGCATGATCCAAGAAATGGAAAGCTTGAGCCTAGAGATTTCAAGGAAATTTTTCTTGGTTATATATATTGAGTAAAGGCCATCGAATTAGGAATCCGGAAATGAAGAAGATTGTGAATTCTCATCATGCTACTTTCGATGAGTCGGCTTTGTTCAATGAGAATGAGAGCTCATCAGATGTTTCGGATTTGGTTCGTTATGAATCAAAGGAGATGGAAGTGGTTCCTACCTTTCATCCAAGGAGTAGAGTAGTTGGAGATGCTTGTGAGGAGAAAGTGGTTGATGTTACATCACATAGTCCACATGGTTGCTCTTGTTGTGTTGGTGATATACATAATTCTAGAGATGACTCGGTTTAAAGTGGAGTCAAAAGGGGTTTGGATGACAGTATTGCAACTCGGGTTGGTCGTCGTGCTATAAGGCCATCTGATAGATATGTTGATTAGAACTATCTTAGCTTATGTGAGAATTTGGACTATGCTCTTCGCATAGTACAAGATGAGCTGATGGATCTTGATGACACCATGGATCTGAGTGATAGCACGAAATGGAAATGTGCCATTGAGGAAGAGATGCGATCATTGTTGAAAAATCAAACTTGGGTTTTGGTTCCACTTCCTAATGGAAACCATATTGTTGGGTGCAAATGGATATAAAAAGTAAAGGACGATGGGATGTACAAAGCATGATTAGTGGCTAAGTGGTTTGCACAAAGGAAGCGAACGTAGTATGATGAGATTTTCGTAACGGTTGTGCGCCAACTTTAATTCAGATATTACTTGCTATAATTGGTATTTACGACTTAAAGTTGGAACAAATTGATATGAAAATCGCTCTCTTGCATGGTGACTTAGATGAAGACATCTACATGGAGCAACCAGAAGGTTTTGTCATAGATGGTAATTCAAATTTAGTTTGCAAGTTAAAGAAATTACTATATGGTAAAGCAATCACGTAGACAATGGCACAAGAGATTTGATCATTTTATGCTTGAAAATGGTTTTGATAGAAGCATCAAAGATGCTTGTGTGTATTTCAATAAGTTCAAAAATAATTGTTGGGCGCATCTACCCTTGTATGTGGACGACATGCTCATTGCTTTTAAGAATAAAAATGAAATCAATAAGTTAAAATTCAGTTTAAAATAGAAATTAAAAATGAAATTATTGGAGAGGCAAAGAGAATATTGGGTAAGGAAATAGAAAGGAATCAAAAGTGTTTTAATCTGAAATTGACTCAAAAGGAGTATATGTTGAGAAAGTGCTTTGTCAGTTTAGCACGTTGAATGCAAAGGTGTCAAATACACCTTTACCTTTGCATATGAAGCTTTCGAATAAGGAATCACCTATCTTGGAGAAAGGCATGTCTTAATGGAAAAGGTGCCATATGCTAGTGCAGTTGGAAGTTTAATGTATGCTATGGTGTGTACAATGCCCGATATTGCAGATTCCTTTGGGATGGTTAGTAGGTACATGGCTAATCCAGAAAAATTGCATTGAGAAGCCATAAAGGTTATATTGAGGTACCTTAGAGGTACGTCGTCTCATGGCCTTGTTTTTAGCGATAGCGATGAAATGAATTGAAAGTTGGTTGGTTATCGTGATTCAGACTACACTAGTGATTGGGATTAGAGGAAATCAACTTTCAGATATATCTTCACACTTGATATTACAACCATTGTCTCATGGTCTTGTTTTTAGCGATAGTGATGGAATGAATTGATTGGTTATTAATGTTCAAACTACTTTGGATGCATTGGAGCTCAGGAGACGAATTGGAGGTCTGCATGACATATTCATGTATATATTTATTTCCATTGCTTTGTTGTCAAAATCATCAAAATTTGTGAGGAAAGGTTGTAATAACTATCCAGGTTGATGATTGTGATTTTTGTTGTACTCTGATTGATGTATGTTTATAACAGTTTCTCTTTGTAAAGATCTTTGATATCATTATATATTGTTCCGCTGCGATGGTGAGATTCTGTGTTGTTTCAATTTTATTTTTTCTCTTCTTCTCCCCTTCTTCTTCTTTCTTTCCCATAACCGTCCATCTTTCCATTCGATTTGATCTGGACATGTGTGGTTTATTGTCAGCTTGAATAGTGTGGATTGGCGGGTTGTTACAATTGGTATCAGAGCGTAAGGTTAAGCGATAACATTGGCTTTGATGGGGTTAATCCTTAGAGGTAGGGTTAGTAGCACCCTAGAATGAACTCTATGTGTATATATATACGAGCGTATATTTTTAGTGATTATAAAATGTTTTATATTGTATTAATTTATTGGTTGAGTGATTATGAACTCCGGTCGATAGAGAGTGCACAGCTGTATTGATAAGGGTTTCTAAACACTTGAACATGACAAATCAACATCATATTGTTTTAAAATGGGTGGATTGCAACAATTTTACGTTAATTATATTTTATATACAAAAGAATAACTTTTCAAAAAAAATTATTGTAGATAACATGGAGTGTTAGGAGATGGTAATGTTCATTTATTATAATTTATTGCTTATTGTTATGCTTTAGTAAGGGTTTATTATTATAACCCAAGCAAAGATAACCAATTGTGAAGTGATCTTATATAAGAAACATAAATTATAAGAGGTGGTTTATAAAGTATTTTTTATAATCAAAAAGGGATTTAAAACCTGTGAATTTGAGAATTTAATACCCGATGATTTTGAAAATTGTTTTTCAAAGTTTTTAGGAAAATAACAATAGTATTATTTTGGGAAATATTTTTGAATATAAACATTTTTAAATGGATTTTAAAGGAGATAAAAGCACTAAACTCACTTCAGTCACTGGAAAATTACTTCGATGATGACTACATTATCATCGATGTTCATTTGCGAGTTTCTAAGTGACACATTGCTACCATGGTGATTTTTAAGTGACGTTGGTTTTGGTAAAACAAAAATATGATTTGAAATTCTAGGAGATATGTATGTTATATTTCAAAATTCTTTGAAATAAAATTGGGTGTTTAAATTCTGAATTTTCAATTAAGTGATGTTATGGATTCATCTATCCTATCCATTTGGATAGTTTGGTTTGTGCATAACGTTTTGTAATGTTGTTGGAGAATTTATTTTTATGAAAATTAAACGGGGATTTTCAATGATTTTGGATAGTCGAAAATACCTGAGTAAAATTGGCAAAATTAAGCTAAGTGTTGTGAAAACATAAGAAAGTAAATTTCTGTAACTTATAAATTTGACAAACAGTAATGGTAAACCAAATTTGAAATGGTTTAAATATTATGGCTTAGTAAGGAAAAAAACAAAGTGTGTATATATGCTCTTTATGATATAGAAGGGTATTATAATAATATGGACTTAATTTTAAAATGGATAATAAACATAAGTGTGCTTTATAAAATGTTTACAAATAATTTAAGTGTGTGAGACCTTTAAAAGGGAAAGTTACGAATTTTTGATGGGTATAAACTTAAGTTTTAAAATGTTTAGAATAACATAAGTATGTGTTTTTTAAAATTAAGCTATGAAATAAGGTTTAAATTTAGCAGAGTTAAATGAAAAGAGTTTTCAAAAATGAATTTTATGAAATGGTTCATAAGTGAAAGTCGTATTAAAGGAATTATACTAAGTGATAATGAATGTGGATAAAAAGGAAATTGGTATAGTTAATAAACCAATTAAAATAAATTTGTAAGTTATTATTCTATAAATAATTGATTCGATCCAGATTTTAGTTCATGATTTTGAGATGAGGTACAATGGTCCAAGTTAGGATTTTTCACCCGAATCTTGATGGCGAACACTTCATATGGATTTTTGATTTGAATCCAAAGTTTTCTATCTTAGTATATATGCATAATCAAGGAGAATGACGGTTTCAAATTAAGAAATTGGTTCGAAGTCCACACCAGGGATGTTGAGTAAGTGATACTAGTTAGAAGGTGGAATTGTGTGATTGAGCGAGCGATAGAGTTGGTATCTATACTATATTATTATTGAGTTAGATTTCAAGAGCACACAGGGTTCCTTCATATTTTGGAAAATGAACGGTCACGTTTTTAATTTCTTTCTATTTCAAACTTTAAAATGTGATAACTTTTTCTACATTAATTGGATTTAAGAATCGATTTCACTGTAAATCTCCAATTTAATATGCTTTCCAATGATATCCATTGTTGATAGCTAAAAATAATTTTTTAAATTTTTTCGGATTATTCATATTATTAAAGTTATTAAATTTGTTTGACTTTATTTCTTTTAACTAATCTATGTCGTTGATTGTTTTGAAAATTTCCAGCCTCTGATTCTACTTTCACAAATTGCAATCAAGTCTGGTGAAATCCAACATTACCAAAATACAGCAATAATGTTAGATGGAATTAGAAATGGAACCAGAAAGCTCAAAAGCATTAAATACAATTATATGCTTCTTATTATATTGAATTTGCTTTGACTGTAAAAGAAATACAATGATACTCTTCACATTAAAATAAATATTTTTGAATAATGGTTGTTAGTTCCAACACTTCAGACATAAAATATGTATGCTTTAGATTTAGCATATTTTTCAAATGAATCGTTCAAAACAGAAAGCAATCTCTTTATCCTCTAATCTTATCATTCTGTAATAATATGATGCTGCATAATGTATTTCTATAATAGTCGGTTATGGGATCATCATCAACACTTGCATTTTCATGAATCATGTCAACGTTGCTTTTGGCATTTTTGGATCAATGGTCAAGTGTAAACCAAATGTTGTTAGCTGCACTGCTCTTATACATAGTTATTACCGAAGCAGCAAATGGAATCAACAGCATCAATTATTAAAGAAAATGATTGACAAAGGTATCTCACCAAATGAAGTTACATATAATACAGCTGATGCATGGAGCAACAACTGATGCACATAATAAATTTGTATGTGTATAATTTATATGTGTGTTGTGTGAAAATTTTATCTTTGCAATTATTTTTGCTCGATATTTTGCAATTGTTTATCAAGCACCAGTACTATCTGCATTACTGTTTTCAAAGATTTATACACAAGCTTTAGACTAAATGCAAACTTATTTGAAAATTGATAAAAAAGATCACTATTTCTTAATTAATGAACCATATAAATCATTTGAACATGTTATGATGATAAGAGTTGAGTGTGGTCCGTATGCGAAGCACGGGTTCGCACTAGTTGTGTATTGTTGGTATATGTACATCGTATGACTTTATTTAATTTTATGTTTAACAGTTGGAATGAAAAAATTATATGACTACGAATCATATGTCTGGATATTATGTGTAAGTAAGATGTAGGTTCATGGAAGCAAAGGCTAGTTGATGCTTTTGGTTTCATGAGTTGAGTTTGTTTGCCCAAAAATAGGTACCTGTTTATATTGTTGTTTGGATTGATAATTATATGCCCTAAATATAGGAGGCTACTTGGCTTTTTTTTTCTATTGTTGATTGGGCCCGTGGTGCCGATTTGTAGTTTTTTCGATAGTGCCGTGCAAAGTAGGTGCTACGAAATTTTTTGAAATTTGAGGACTTAGAAAATTTAACAACCTATTCTAACTAGTTGATTTTGAAAAATTAATAGGTTTGAAGGCATTTTCCTACCTTAGTAATTTCAGAGGCAATTTTTTTAAAGAGGGAGAATGTAGCGACTCGAAATTTTTGGTTATTTGCTTTTGGGATATTTAATCGATTTAATAACAAATTATTGGTTTCAATAGTTGTATAACTTAAAATCCAAATATAGTGATAAAATTGAGGTTGGTAATTTTAATTCAAACAGATAGATTATTTAAAATATTTCAATGGAGAATATATATTTGAATAGTGATTCAAATAACTGAACTTTAAATTGAATATTAATTTAATTAATGGAATGGACTTTTTTAACTCCAATTTGAATTAATGAATAATAATGGTGAATTCAATTGAAAATTCAATTGCAATAATAAAAGTTGAAATAAATAATCAGAAAAAAAATTTATCGTTAATATAATGACTCGATTTCTATTAATCTATTTTTAATTTATTTTACTTGATATTTCGATAATTTTTTATTTTGAAAATATTGGTATTATTCGTTTGACAACATATCGCCAAAGAATAGTGTTTTTGTGATTTGACAAGATCCAATATCTAGTGTATATTATTATTGTTTTGAGATCATATCACTATTCTAAGCACGACTGTATTTTTTTGATCAATCGAAGTTTATATGCAAAACAAAATTCTATGCGGTAAGATGTCGAAAATCATAAATTAATATAAATTAACATCTAACATAACTCTGTCATTAGCCTTAATTTTGTCACCCTATCGTGCTTTTATTTTCTCCAAAACAAAAGAAAGTATCTTTGATTCAAAAGGAGAAAAAAATTCAAAACAATTTGAAATTTAATCAGAAAATGTAAAACTATAATCTTTGAGGTTAATTAGCTTGGATCTTCACGCAGATATGCTGAGTGATGATTGCAATGCTGCTAAGTAGGGTCGGCATGTGTCAGTGAGGCTGGGTTTGAGATTTTGTAAGATTGAGGAGGATATGGCACCATTTGAAGCTAGATTCCGGTTTGTGAGTGGAAATGACAACGATGACGAGGTTGGTGGATGGATCGTTCACTGTTGTGACGTGCGATGATGTAGAATAGCTTCGACAATGGAGGTTGGGTCACGATTTGATTGGTGAAGTCGTGTTCTTCAGGGAGGTGATGGACGCAGGGAGGGATGGCAAAGAGATCGTCGACGATGTTAGTTGTTGGAACCATTGATGAATTGTAGAGGAAATGTGTGCGTGCACGCAGTGATAGTGCACACTACATGAGGATTCTTTAAGGAAGAAAAAGGAGAGGGGATGGGGGAGACTTTGGGTCGGGCTTAGTTATTAAGAGTATTGTATAATTAGTATTTAAATTAATTAAATATAAAAACAAAATTTGTAATTTATATAATTTGCTCAGACGATATCAGATTCAAGTGCGGATTCCTACATTGTGCTCGTTATGACATAGCTAAGCTTAGGAATTGGTTTGACGAAATATGGAACCACTGGAATTTTATATAGAAATCGAATGATGTTCAATTTTAGTTGCAACCAGAACGCAAAAGCGAACTCTGGTGAGTTTAACTCATTCTTTTGATTAATCAATAATGTTTTTTGTAGATAAAAATTTATTTTTATGTTTTGTTGAAAATATTGGTTGATCTTGTTAAGTATCTGCTTTTAAAACCATTAGAAATTTAAATTTGATATACATGAAAATGTTGAAAAATTTGGATTCTTTATATTGTTATTTTTTTAAAATCCAGTTATTTACTCATTGTTTATTTTACCTATATCTCTATGATATAGTTTATTAAATTCTAATATTAGACTGTTTGACTATATTGGATGTGACACCGACATATGTAAAAATTTAACCTTTTAGTGCAAAAGTTTAGTAATAGCGTTTATTAAGTTCTATAACAACTATGAACCACTGTAGAGTATTTAGGAAACACCGCTAAGTAATGATTGATTTTGAAAATGATTTTCAATTTGGGAAATGGTATTTAAAATATTAATTTTTTAAAATTCTAAGATATTTTATTTAAATTAAGTTTTTGAACTTCTTACTTTTTTTATTTAACTTCTGATTATATTCTTTTCTAATAAATATAAACATATTGTTATAATGGTTTTATTAATTATTTAGAAAGTACTAATCTTATAGAAACTTTTATAATAACATGTGTTTTGTTTTTCAAAAGTGACTAAAAAGGTGTTTTGTTTATTTAAAAGTAATTTTGTTTTAAAAAGAAGATGGAGATATGTTAGAACACGTATATATGGAACATTTATATAGAATGTTGAAAATAAAAGATCAAATTTATAAATGGTATTTTTATAATTCTTAGGAGAGAACTAAAATTGGTATTTTATAAAAGAGGAAGGTATTACCATTTAGTAAATTAGAGAAATTAATCACAATTGTGGATTTATAGTAAATGGTAGAAATGTCATTTAGAGAAAGTAACTAATTCTATTTTGAAAATAGAAGCCTGTGGTTAATTTGGAAATGTCTAAACTATGTTTTATAAATATAAATGAATTTATAAAAGAAATTTATGAATATGGAAGAAATGTTAAAAAGGATTTTTCCTCATATTTATATAAGAATATTTACAAAAAGAGTTATAAACGGAGGTGTTTTGTGTAACGACCCAGAATTTCTGTCATTTGAAATTCAGATATTTAATTGATTTTAAATATTAACAAGTAAAATTTGTAAGTCGAATAATTTATTTTTCGAATATCTAGATTTAATTAGATAATTAAATCGGTAATTTAATATTTGAAATTACAGAAATAATTGAGAATTTGGTTTAATGTGACTAAAAATGATTTATAAAGTTATATTAAATCATATTGGGGTTAGAACAATGTTTGGGAACTTTTAAAATTGAATTAAAAGTTAAATTGTGAAAATTGAATATTTTAATATTTAATCGACTAGTGAAATTAGTCATTTTTCAAACAGTCTCGGATTTCGACGAAACTAGTTTCAACGGATCCATAATGTCAAATTATAGTAAGGTTTCAAATTTCGTGTCAATCGGATTTACCGTTTGTTCGGGGCAAGCCAAAACGCATAGAAATTGGTTTAATCGATTTAATTTAAATTTGATCATTTATTTCCGTAACTCGCACAGATGATCGAATTGGCTCTCGATACCTATTCCATTGTGTCCGAAACGTGGATTAAACTTAGAAACGCTGGTCACCACGCGAGATTTGGAGTTCGGAAAATTGGAGATGAATAGTGTTCGTCGGTTTTCTATAAAAGGACCCCTTACCCTCATTATTTTCGCTAAATTAAAAAAAACCTAGCCCTAGTTTAGAGAGCTCAGCCGCCACCATATTTTCAATGGCCGAAATCGTGCCATATTCTTCCTCCAATTTCTCCAAATCCATGCACATCCACGAAAAACTTCCAACTAGTTAATTGTACACCTCGTCGAGACGTTCAAATCCAACGGTGATGATTGAAGGTGGAGCTGTAGATCGTCGTAAAATTGAGGTAGAATGGCCGTCGTTCAATCACGTATTTCGAGAACTGGGGGTGACCGAGTTCACCCAAATCGTGGCCGTGAGTACCTCTGGGCGAGGGCTTCGAAGTGGACACATCTGATCGAGTTAAAACGAGGGAATGGTGTTGCGGCATTTAGGGTTTTCATGGCATGTTGGGTTCGGTCGCGATCTTTGTAACCTGGAGACAAACGCATTGGGGAAGAAAGAACTCACGGCCTTGATTTGTTTGACTTGAATTTGCACGGTCCAGATTTGCCTAAGGTTAAAATTATAAAAGAAATTGTAATTAAAATATATTATAAATTGTACGATGTTTAAAATACGATATCTTGTTCATACGAGGTCGGAAAATTACGAAACGAATTGTGACGGGTTCGTTTTGTCGAGCACTACGCAATGGATCTGGTTGGGAGTCGTTTGGAGCTAGTGATAATTTCGGGTAAAATTAAACGCACGTTTAATTTTATTCGAAATAAAACGCTGCAACTGTTATTGGAAACTCAAGGTGAGAACTTCTCACTCAATCGAATAGTATTGGTTTAAATTTTTAATAGTTAGATTTAAAATTGCTTGATTGTGTGATTGGATGATAATTATTATCTGTTGTATTGAAATAGACCCTATACGCTGTATATTAAGCGGATGTTATTTATTGAACACATATACCGCGATAATTCCAACTTGTATGGAATTGGTATTATATATGTATTTGGAGTTGATTTCCCGCATTATACAGCGGATGAGACCCTATTGCGCCGCATAATAGCGGATAGTATTTTATATATCCCATATACCGCGATATTCCGTCTCGAAGCGGAATTAGTATTGTGCTAACATCTTTGGATGCAGGGAAACATGCTGGAGGGATCCAACTAGATTCCTCAAATGATTGAATTGGTTTCAATGTTGTGCGTTGATCTGTTTATAATCTGCGTGATTATCTTTGTGATTGAAATCGTTAAAGGCTAAATTTTAGCCGAATATATTTTTGGTATCGTTAGATGCCGAAAATAAATAAAATTGGATTTCTGAAAATTTAAGTTGAGAATCATAATAAAATTTAATTTTGAAATTGATTCATTTTAAATAAATAAACATTATAATTTTTATGCTATAAAAATTATGATTTTTGTGAAATATAACCGAAATGTGATTTTTGAAGTAAGTAGTTAATTAATTCATAAAATGGTTTAAATTGGGAGTTTTGAATTATTATAAATGATTTATATAAAAGATTTATAAAATTGATATATATAAATTAAAATATTGGGATTATAAAACGAGTTTTTATAAGTGTTAAAATGAAATATAAATGGATTTCATAAGTGGATGAAATCAATAGATTTATAAATTGCGAAGTTATAAAATGAATAGATTTTGTAAAATAAAAGATTTATAAGTAATTAACTTATAAACTGGATTTTGGCATGTAAATGGAATATGGATAGAATTTGTAAATAAAGTAATTTTATAAGTTAAAATTATTATAAAGTATAAATGGAATTTATAAACGTTGTTTTATAAATCCAAAATTGACTTATTTTGATAAGTTTAATTATTATAGCTTATTAAAGGAAATATATCCACGATTTTGGGACAGTGGATAATCCTTTAAATAAAATATGTAGAAATTGAATTTGGTTAACGAGTATATTCACGATTTCGGACGGTGAGTAATATATTAAAGAAATATTTTGGGAAAGTGATATTTTAAATAGAATTTAAAATGATTTAAAGACGTTTTAAAATGTGTTAAGTATTGAAACCATAGATTTCAACATTCATTGTTGAAATAGACGTTTTCGAGAAATAGAAGGAAATGGTGGACTATAACACTGTTGTTATAGTAAATGATTTCCGAAAGGAAAAGTTTTGAATAGTATTGGGGTTTATATATCTATCTTAATTTCGAATCCCTATACTAGTGATTTTGGGTTGTCGTAACGATGTTTTACGCAACATTCGTTTTGACTCAAATAAAGATGTTTAAGAGAATGTTTTCCTTTAAAAAATAAATTATATACTTAATTATGATTTAAGTATATTGAATATTTTCCAAGTGTTGAAAGTAAACAGATTTGTGAATTACTTATTATTAAATAAGTATGGAAATGTTTTTCCTACTCACTTTAAATTGAGTATCTTTTTCCCTCCTTTTCCTGCTAGGATTGGAAAGTGAATGTTTTGAGATTTTATCTTTTAAAGATAAATTGAAAATGAATATTGGAAATCGATTTGGAAATCGTATATTCATAGATATTTTGGAAAGGTAAATTCACTATGGAATTTATAAAAGAAAGGGGAATTTGTTTAAAAATAAACATTGATTTATTTTGAAGTGTGGAAATAAATTTACGGATTTGGAATGTAAGTTTAAAATAAATCGGTAAGGATTTATTTGATTGGTTTAAATGAACCATTTTGAAATGGAAGTTGTAAAGGTGAAAGATAATTTGGAATTTGTTTTCTAATGGTTGAAGTGTGGAATATATATCTTATAAAGATATTTGTGGAAAATAAATAATTTGGGAAATTATTTGGAATATGGTGATGTTGTGAATATTGATTAATAGTTAAATAACCGACTACCAATATTGACCCTTAAGTGGCTATTTGTTGTGAATTGGTTGAAAATTGAATGCTACACTTATTTTTAAATTATTACGCTCGTTATTCGAATTACCCATTCCGAATAGTGATACGACGTAATGAATAGCATTGAAGACCGGTGGTGAAGACCGGGTATTTGTGAAAACGATGGGATGACCTATCGATTGTCTCTGCACCATTAGCTACGGTATGGAGACTTCCTATGTGATGGGAAATTCGATCGGGATTGTGAATACCCGGATTGCAAGGGCTTCTTTTGAAGTGCCTTCGGTTCTGTTCGAACCCGAAACAGACTTGTATGGTTACGTGTCTGACATTACATTTTAAGATATAAAGCAGATTTCTTTCAAATACATTTCTGTTGGTGGCGGAGAATTTATTCTCTTAGCTTAACACCCTTGGAGGTTATGTAGTTGAAGGTTATCAGCGATATATTCCCAATTTGGTAATGTGGCATGCTGAGTGTTGCTGTGTGATGATTATTTATTGATCATTTGTTGATCAAAGCGTGGCTTTGTGAAAAAGCGTAGCTTTGTGGACGAGACTTTGTCAGACCTCACACCCCGAAAATGTTCGAAACAAGAATATGCGGCAAGGTTATGAGGGTCGCTCCCTTTAGGGTATGTCATTTCCTTCTGGAAAAGGGTGGTGTCAGGTATGGAGCCCTGATGCTTAACTTATGTGGTTGCTCCAATCTCATTTTTCTATATGGTTGTTGCTTGGTGATCGAGGGCCCTCGGATAAAGGTCCCAAAGGACCGGAGGGTGGCATATTCGTGTAGTAGTTACCTAGTTACAGAGGTAACCCGACCTAATGTTGGCAGAGAGCTGGTTAAGTTCTCGGGACGTCCCGCCAGAGGCGATCCCATGTGGCAGTAGGAAGTTCCTTAGCCTGACCATTTGTTGGAAAATCCAAAGAAACAATACGAACCTTATACGGTTTTAGTTGTATAACCTGCCATGGAATGTGGCGGTAACCTGCTATTGAACATGGTAGCTATAGTAGGCATACGATAATGGTCGTATGTTGGCTAAGATTTATATTATAATTTCGAAATGTTTTCATCACTATGCACAAATAATTATATTAAAATTGATTTGTTTTGCGTAGTAAGCATCTTTAACTATCATAAGGAGAAATCTCCTCCAATTCTGCGTTTGCATCGTGTGTGTGCGGGGAGACCTTATGGTAGTTTCATTTTCCAGAAGCATTGCAGATATTTTTTTTCACTTCCCTTGTTGTTGTTGTTGTTGTTTTAAAAGATAAATAACTGCTTTAGTTCTCACACCAGTCCCACGACTGACCTGGAGTTTATTGTTCGCTTCCTAAACTCTGGGTGTCCAAAATTTTCCACACGGGCAGTCTAGAGTCAGGTTATCAGGTCATTCTGGATTCAAAAGTGCTTTGGAGCTCAAGTGGCGAGTTGGATGGCGAGACGTACTACTTGTATGTGATATTATCTTTTCCGCTGTATAAATTCACTTGTAAGGACATGTTTGTATAACTGTCCATTGTTTTGTTGTGTTGTATATTGTTGTTGTACACTCCGATTATGATGTGATGTAATGTAATAACTGATATAGTTCTTTGTTTTAAAGATTATTCATTTATCTATTATATGTTGTTCCGCTGCGATTGTGAGATTCTGATATTGTTTCTGTTCTGTTTTCTTTCTTCTTCTGTCTTTTTCTTCTACCTCTTCTTTTTAGCCTTAACAATTCGGTTTTCCGTCATTCGATTATGCGGCATTTGATGCAGTGGACGTAAGAATGCCGACCTTCGGATCCCGACAAAACCGTAAACGTTACATTTGGTATCGGAGCATTTGGTTAAGTGACAACCTTGGCTCTGTTGGGTGTTACTCATTAGAGATAGAGTCAGTGGTACTCTAGAATGAGTTTGAGTGTAGTAATAGATATGAGCGCGTATTTGTTAGTGAATATAAAAATTGTTTTATATTGTGATGATTGGTTTGTTTAGTGGTATATGGATTCTGGTCGGTATGGTCCGTACAACTCTATCGATAGGGATCTCTAAACACTTGTTCAGAATAATTCAACACGATATTATTTTAAAATAGGGTAAATGAAATAATTTTACCCAAAACTATTTTCGTAGATAAAGGAAATAATCTTTGTAAATTATTATAGTATATAGTTGCTTGATTGTTAGGAAGTGATAATATTATTATCACTTGAATAGGAAATTGAAATCGTAACTCCAAAGTTAAGAAATAAATTCACACACAAATGGAATTTATGAATATGAATTGTAAATGTGACTTGTAATTTGAAGTAAAACAATTCCAGAGAAGTGTTTGGAAATGTTTAGAAAAGAATTTGAAAATGATTTTCAAAGATTTTGGAGAAATCTTTTAAAGGGATAAAAGCTCTAAACTCTTTTCGGTCGCTGGAAAATAATTCCGATGATGATTAAGACATCATCGGTGTTCATTTTCTGGTTTCCAAAAGAGGAATTGCTGCCGTATTGTTTTAAATTAGAGTTGTTTGGAAAATTTAGATTTGGTTTTAGAAATTCAAAATATAATTTGAAGTGATTTCAAACTTGGTTTTGAAAGGTTGAAAAGACTCTGGAATCCTATTTAAAAATATTTATGGCAACAATAAATGAGTTGGTAATTTATACGATTTAAATTTTCATAGAATAAATTTAACTTAAAGGATGGGGTTAATTTTTAAATGAAAGTAAGTATAAGTGAATCAATTAAATAAAGTGAATTTAAAGAAAGGTCTAAGGAGGCTAAGTGAAATGAACTTATATATATATATATATATATATATATAAAAGAAATGATTACTTAAAGAAAATTTATTAAGTTAAGAACAAATTTGGAGTAGTAACAAATGGATTGGAAGTGAGTTTGAATTATGAAAACAAAATTGTGGATGGATAAATAAATTTACAATTGCAAGTAAATGTAATTGAAATAGAATGTTGAAATGGAATATAACTTAAGCAATGTTGAATGAAGTTGATTTGGTACCAAAGTAAAATGCATTAAGTAATGAAATTCAACTGTATATGGTAAAATGAATTAGCAATTGAATTAATGAATAAATTGAATGTTAATCAATCAAATGTAAATAAATTGATATGAAATAATGGATGTAAGTGTTAATTCATTAAAGCTAATTAAATGTGTTAAACCAAATTGATGGTAAACAAAGTGAATATGAATGTTGAATGTAAAGTGAATAAATTCAGTTGTATTGGATATACATTGGTTGTTAGATTATTGTTAATTGATTGAATAGAAATTCATATGCAATTGAATGAATAAAATTGAAAGCTAAAGCAATTAAATTCAAATTGGAAGTTAAGTCTAAATTGAATGGAAATTGATTGAATTGAAAGTGAACCAATGTGAATGTGAATTAGTCAATGTAAACTAATTGAAAATGAATAATTGAATGTCGCTATACATAAATTGGTCGTAAACAATTACAAGTAATGTCGAAATCATATGAGTTTCTTATAAACCTTATTTAGTATGCATTTCTTTTAATATGCATGTGCTGTAGTTGTTTAAAAGAGTAAAATGTTAATAACTTCTTATATATGTCACTTACGTGTTTATATTGAGTAATTACAGGTACCGGGGCTACCGTTAGCGGGATTTGGGTTGCACAAAATGCTAAATAAATAACTGGTTTGCTTAAAAATGCTAAAAAGGTACGCCTACGCAATAAAAAATAGGAAATATGAAATGTTTTTCCGACCGTGTGGCTCGATGTATATATATTTATGTCTATTATGATATTGTAAAAGTTCCTCCGTACAAAGGTGGTTATGGCGAAATTTTTTGAAAATTTAAGGCGTTCGAAAATTTTCGAGAAATTTTGGAAGTAATTTGTGAAAACTAAATGTTGATTTGAAGTTAAAGGTTAAACGATATAGTTGATTTTGAAAAGATAACTATATATGGATTTGAAACTTAGTAAATATTTTGTACAAAGTTTAACTATGGAATTTGGAAAAGTTAAACACTTAAGAGATTTATAAATCAAATTTGAACTGTTTGTTTTGAAAGGTTAATGAATTCCAAAACTTTTTCTTACTTGGTAATTTCGAGGACGAAATTCTTTTAAGGGGGGAAGTATGTAACGACCCAGAATTTCTGTCATTTGAAAATTCAGATATTTAATTGATTTTAAATATTAACAAGTAAAATTTGTAAGTTAGATAATTTATTTTTCGAATATCTAGATTTAATTGGATAATTAAATCGATAATTTATATTTGAAACTACAGAAATAATTGGGAATTTGGTTTAATGTGATTAAAAATGATTTATAAAGTTATATTAAAGTCATATTGGGGTTAGAACAATGTTTGAGAACTTTTAAAATTGAATTAAAAGTTAAATTGTGAAAATTGAATATTTTAATATTTAATCGATTAGTGAAATTAGTCATTTTTCAAACAGTCTCGGATTTCGATGAAACTAGTTTCATCGGATCCGTAATGTCAAATTATAGTAAGGTTTCAAATTTCGTGTCAATCGGATTTACCGTTTGTTCGGGGCAAGCCAAAACACATAGAAATTGATTTAATCGATTTAATTTAAATTTGATCGTTTATTTCCGTAACTCGCACAGATGATCGAATTGGCTCTCGATACCTATTCCATTGTGTCCGAAACGTGGATTAAACTTAGAAACGCTGGCCACCGCGCGAGATTTGGAGTTCGGAAAATTGGAGATGAATAGTGTTCGTCGGTTTTCTATAAAAGGACCCCTTACCCTCATTATTTTCACTAAATTAAAAAAAACCCTAGCCCTAGTTTAGAGAGCTCAGCCGCCACCATATTTTCAATGGCCGAAATCGTGCCATATTCTTCCTCCAATTTCTCCAAATCCATGCACATCCACGAAAAACTTCCAACTAGTTAATTGTATACCTCGTCGAGACGTTCAAATCCAACGGTGATGATTGAAGGTGGAGCGGTAGATCGTCGAAAAATTGAGGCAGAACGGTCGTCGTTCGTTCACGTATTTCGAGAACAGGGTGTGACCAAGTTCACCCAAATCGTGGCCGTGAGTAGCTCTGGGCGAGGGCTTCGAAGTGGACACATATGATCGAGTTAAAACGAGGGGATGGTGTTGCGGCATTTAGGGTTTTCACGGCATGTTGGGTTCGGTCGCGATCTTTGTGACCTGGAGACAAACGCGTTGGGGAAGAAAGAACTCACGGCCTTGATTTGTTTGACTTGAATTTGCACGGTCCAGATTTGCCTAAGGTTAAAATTATAAAAGAAATTGTAATTAAATTATATTATAAATTGTACGATGTTCAAAATACGATATCTTGTTCATACGAGGTCGGAAAATTACGAAACGAATTGCGACGGGTTCGTTTTGTCGAGCACTACGCAATGGAGCTTGTTGGGAGTCGTTTGGAGCTAGTGATAATTTCAGGTAAAATTAAACGCACGTTTAATTTTATTCGAAATAAAACGCTGCAACTGTTATTGGAAACTCAAGGTGAGAACTTCTCACTCAATCGAATAGTATCGATTTAAATTTTTAATAGTTAGATTTAAAATTGCTTGATTGTGTGATTGGATGATAATTATTATCTGTTGTATTGAAGTATACCCTATACGTCGTATATTAAGCGGATGTTATTTATTGAACACATATACCGCGATAATTCCAACTTGTATGGAATTGGTATTATATATGTATTTGGAGTTGATTGCCCGCATTATATAGCGGATGATACCCTATTGCGCTGCATAATAGCGGATAGTATTTTATAAATCCCATATACCGCGATATTTCGTCTCGAAGCGGAATTGGTATTGTGCTAACATCTTTGGATGCAGGGAAACATGTTGGAGGGATCCAACTGGATTTCTCAAATGATTGAATTGGTTTCAATGTTGTGTGTTGATCTATTTATAATCTGCGTGATTATCTTTGTGATTGAAATCTTTAAAGGCTAAATTTTAGCCGAATATATTTTTGGTATCGTTAGATGCCGAAAATAAATAAAATTGGATTTCTGAAAATTTAAGTTGAGAATTCATAATAAAATTTAATTTTGAAATTGATTCATTTTAAATAAATAAACGTTGTAATTTTTATGTTATAAAAATTATGATTTTTGTGAAATATAACCGAAATGTGATTTTTGAAGTAAGTAGTTAATTAATTCATAAAATGGTTTAAATTGGGAGTTTTGAATTATTATAAATGATTTATATGAAAGATTTATAAAATTGATATTTATAAATTAAAATATTGGAATTATAAAACGAGTTTTTACAAGTGTTAAAATGAAATATAAATGGATTTCATAAGTGGATGAAATCTATAGATTTATAAATTGCGAAGTTATAAAATGAATAGATTTTGTAAAATAAAAGATTTATAAGTAATTAACTTATAAACTGGATTTTGGCATGTAAATGGAATATGGATAGAATTTGTAAATAGAGTGATTTTATAAGTTAAAATTATTATAAATTATAAATGGAATTTATAAACGTTGTTTTATAAATCCGAAATTGACTTATTTTGATAAGTTTAATTATTATAGCTTATTAAAGGAAATATATCCACGATTTTGGGACAGTGGATAATCCTTTAAATAAAATATGTAGAAATTGAATTTGGTTAACGAAGTATATTCACGATTTTGGACGGTGAGTAATATATTAAAGAAATATTTTGGGAAAGTGATATTTTAAATAGAATTTAAACGATTTAAAGATGTTTTAAAATGTGTTAAGTATCGAAACCATATATTTCAACATTCATTGTTGAAATAGACGTTTACGACAAATAGAAGGATATGGTGGACTATAACACTGTTGTTATAGTAAATGATTTCCGAAAGGAAAAGTTTTGAATAGTTTTGGGGTTTATATATCTATCTTAATTTCGAATCCCTATACTAGTGGTTTTGGGTTGTTGTAACGATGTTTCACGCAACATTCGTTTTGACTCAAATAAAGGTGTTTAAGAGAATGTTTTCCTTTAAAAAATAAATTACACACTTAATTATGATTCAAGTATATTGAATATTTTTTAAGTGTTGAAAATAAACAGATTTGTGAATTACTTATTATTAAATAAGTATGGAAATGTTTTTCCAATATAAAGTGAATGTTTTGAGATTTTATCTTTTAAAGATAAATTGAAAATAAATATTAGAAATCGATTTGGAAATCGTATATTCATAGATATTTTGAAAAGGTAAATTCACTATGGAATTTATAAAAGAAAGGGGAATTTGTTTAAAATTAAACATTGATTTATTTTGAAGTGTGGAAATGAATTTACGGATTTGGAACATAAGTTTAAAATAAATCGGTAAGGATTTATTTGATTGGTTTAAATGAACCATTTTGAAATGGAAGTTGTAAAGGTGAAAAATAATTTGGAATTTGTTTTCAAATGGTTGAAGTGTGGAATATATATCTTATAAAGATATTTGTGGAAAATAAATAATTTGGGAAATTATTTGGAATATGGTGATGCTGTGAATATTGATTGATAGTTAAATAACCAACTATCAATATTGACCCTTAAATGGCTATTTGTTGTGAATTGGTTGAAAATTGAATGCTACACTTATTTTCAAATTATTACGCTCGTTATTCGGATTACCCATTCCGAATAGTGATATGACGTAATGGATAGCATTGAAGACCGGTGGTGAAGACCGGGTATTTGTGAAAACGATAGGATGACCTATCGATTGTCTCTGCACCATTAGCTATGGTATGGAGACTTCCTATGTGATGGGAAATTCGATCGAGATTGTGAATACCCGGATTGCAAGGGCTTCTTTTGAAGTGCCTTCGGTTCTGTTCGAACCCGGAACAGATTTGTATGGTTACGTGTCTGACATTACATTTTGAGATATAAAGCAGATTTCTTTCTAATACATTTCTGTTGGTGGCGGAGAATGTATTCTCTTAGCTTAACACCCTTAGAGGTTATGCAGTTGAAGGTTATCGACGATATATTCCCAATTTGGTAATGTGGCATGTTGTGTGTTGTTGTGTGATGGTTATTTATTGATCATTTGGTGATCAAAGCGTGGCTTTGTGGACGAGATTTCGTCAGACCTCACACCCCGGAAATGGTCGAAACAGGAATATGCTGCAAGGTTATGAGGGTCGCTCCCTTTAGGGTATGTCATTTCCTTCTAGAAAAGGGTGGTGTCAGGTATGGAGCCCTGATGCTTAACCTATGTGGTTGCTCCAATCTCATTTTTCTATGTGGTTGTTGCTTGGTGATCGAGGGCCCTCGGATAAAGGTCCCAAAGGACTGGGGGGGTGGCATATTCGTGTAGTAGTTACATAGTTAAAGAGGTAACCCGGCCTTATGTTGGCAGAGAGCTGGTTAAGTTCTCGGGACGTCCCGCCAGAGGCGATCCCATGTGGCAGTTGAAAGTTCGTTAGACTGACCATTTGTTGGATAATCCAAAGAAATAATACGAACATTGTACGGTTTTAGTTGTATAACCTGCCATGGAATGTGGCGGTAACCTGCTATTGAACATGGTAGCTATAGTAGGCATACGATAATGGTCGTATGTTCGCTAAGATTTATATTATACTTTCGAAATGTTTTCATCACTATGCACTAATAATAGTATCAAAATTGATTTGTTTTGTGTAGTAAGCATCTTTAACTATCATAAGGAGAAATCTCCTCCAATTATGCGTTTGCATTGTGTGTGTGCGGGGAGGCCTTATGGTAGTTTCATTTTCCAAAAGCATTGCGGATATTTTTTTTCACTTCCCTTGTTGTTGTTGTTTTAAAAGATAAATAGCCGCTTTAGTTCTCACACCAGTCCCACGACTGACGTGGAGTTTATTGTTCTCTTCCTAAACTCTGGGTGCCCGAAATTTTCCACATGGGCAGTCTAGAGTCAGGTTATCAGGTCATTCTGGATTCAGAAGTGCTTTGGAGCTCAAGTGGCGAGTTGGATGGCAAGACGTACTACTTGTATATGATATTATCTTTTCCGCTGTATAAATTCACTTGTAAGGACATGTTTGTATAACTGTCCATTGTTTTGTTGTGTTGTATATTGTTGTTGTACACTCCGATGATGATGTGATGTAATGTAATAACTGATATAGTTCTTTGTTTTAAAAGATTATTCATTTATCTATTATATGTTGTTCCGCTGCGATTGTGAGATTATGATATCATTTCTGTTCTGTTTTCTTTCTTCTTCTGTCGTTTTCTACTACCTCTTCTTTTTAACCCTAACAATTCGGTTTTCCGGCATTCGATTATGCGGCATTTGATACAGTGGACGTAAGAATGCCGACCTTCGGATCCCGACAAAACCGTAAACGTTACATTTTGTAAGAGAGTTTTTTAAATAAATTAGTAGTCTATAGTTTTACCTTGAGATTTATAAGAGAAGTTATAAATGATCTTGTATAGTGGGTACTTAAATGATAAATTATAAAAAGAGATTTATAAATAAATTTATGTAAAGTAATTTACAAATGTAGTTACAAATATGAAAGAGTTTTATAAAAAGAGAGTATGTGGATTTATTAGTATTAATGATAAAATGTTTAAACTCATTTAAGTGTGATTTTAAAAAATGAAATCTTTTCTTAATATTTTTAAATGTACCTATACCGGTGAGGTAAGTAAATGTAACGACCCGTAGATTTTAATAGTTTTAAATGGTTTTATTTAACGTAATTAATTGAAACTTTTGTGAAATTTTATATAATAATATTTTGAAATAAAAATTTAATATTTGGATTACGTCCAATTAAACATAGCAGATTTTAAATTTCAACTTATTTTATCAAAGTTTATTCCATTGTGAAATTCTATTTAATTCAAGCTAGCTAATAAATTGCTTTAATAAATATTGCAGAATCAATTTCTTTAATAAATATTTCAGAATCAATGCACAGATGTTATCAATTTCATTTTATGGTGGTACTTTCCTTTACGTTTCCTACCGGTTAAATTATAAATAATTTGCTTTGATGGGTCAGCTAAATCAAAGCAATGTGACCGATGCTATTTATTTCTTTTATTAATTGCTACAATTATTTTCACCAAATCAAGGGTCGACCGTTACTTGGCTTTCAAATTTTGGACTCTGCATTCAAAAAGAAACGTATAATATAATAAGTACTTCATATTTATTTTCGGTACGTTTCACAAAACCTTCTCTGTCCGTTCTTTTCTGTTAAATATATACTTGCAGCTGTTATCAATCCATCGTTTCAATTTATTATATGGCCCGTTACTCTGCCTTTTCAGATTTGAACGTGCAGCTGGTGGCATTAAAAGTTGCTTTAATTATCCACTAAATTATCGTGACTGTCCCGTTACTCTATATTTATTCTGTACGTTTTATCTTTGCTTAAATTTCTCTGTCCATTCCTTGTTCCATTTTAAATATCATTGCCTTTTCAAACTTATTACGTACTATCCAAACAAACAAAAAAGTTATTGCTTTAAATATAGCTAAATCAACTCATGACCGTTGCCATTTCAAAGTTTGAAACGTATAAAATACTATACATTCTTTCGCATTCATTGATTTCTTTTATTTCTTTCTTTCTTTCTTTCTTTACGTTTCATTCCAATCTGATTTATAGCGTTCCTTGTTCTCTTCGTACATTCTATTTATTCTAGCTTGCTCCTCCTTTCTTTTACCTAGTACATCTGCATTCTTTTCATCCTCTCTCTGCAAATTTTCTTTTCACCAAGCGCCTGTCCCCTCCTTCTCCCCTCCTCTTCTCTTAAGAAACACCCTGCCTTCCAATCGAACCCAACATTTTCCCTATCCACATCGGCAGCCTCATCATAGCCGATTGTATAGCCAAGAGGTAATAACTTCTGACAGCACATAGGTGGCATCAACATTTTCCCCATTGTCTGTAGTTTCTTATTTATTCCTTTTGCCAACCCATCAGCGACTCGAGTTTACACAGGGTATGTCTATACATTGTATTATATTATATATATTTGCTAGTAGTATACTGCCTTAAATTTATAGATTTTAGTGTATATATGTATGACAGCTTATGTTATTTATATACGTAAAGTAAGCTATATGTACAAACTCACTGCAACCATAATTTTCTTTATAAAAGGTAAATAATACAAATTGTAGTACCCAAAAATATATATGTATGGCTGTACTTAATAAAAAAAATTCTCGATATAACAGTATAAGCTTATATATCAATTTCTGAGTTTATATATATTTTGTTATATTTTTTTTTTAATTTTGATTTTTATATAATAAGTATGTAAACTTATTTATATTCACATATTAGTATACATAAGTTGCAATATATTGTTTAATAAGCCTAAAGCATTGTATATCTTCATATTGTTATGATGCGCGCGCTTTAATAATAAAGCTATTGATCGGGTACAGATAGGTTAAGTAACGTGTATATTTGGTTAATTTATATAAAAGTATATATAACCGTTTCGATTATAGTTATAATGAATATATAAGAGTGTTATATAAATGAATTTTATACTATGTGTTAACTAAATACATTGTTATTTATATGATCCAGTTTTTGAATATATGTTTGAAACGTATTGATTTTTATATATACAAATATTTTATTTTATACATATATCTTGTTATATATGAAGGTTTTATAAAACAAAAAAAATTTCTTACAAACTGTACTGCATATATACTCTTTAAAGAAAAGGGAAAAAAGAGAGTAAGTTAACAATGTATTATAAAGTATATTGTTTATCTGCATATATATGTGCGTAAGTTTGTTTGATTTCCTGCTGGATATTTTGAAAAGGAAAGTAATAAACTATAATAATTATATATATACATAAGTATTCATTTCAAAAGATATTATATATGTGTGTGTTGATCTTTAATATATATGTTTTATGTTAGAACATTGATTTTTAACTATACATATATATTATTTTAATATTGGTTTAAAATGAATATTTATTACATGGAAACGACAACCATAAAATGAATATACTATATATATGACATTTTGAATAATTATATATTTATTATTTAACATTAATATGAAATGGAAGCGTTTTAAAGTTATATGGTTTTCATGGGTGTGCATATATATATATATATATATATATATATATATATATATATATATATATATTTCATTTTTTTAAGTGCGTGTTTTAATTTAACGTTCATTTTGAAAGAAAGTAATAAATTAATCATATAATCTTCGTTTCAATTTTATCAAGCTAATTTGATCCGTTCTCATCAATTTCTATCTACCAGCTTTTCCGTCGAAATCGTACTATCTAACTTTGCTTTGGAAGTCGTGCTTGCATTTCGTAACTCAACTTCACTGTCTATCTCTCTGACCTCGAAAGGTGAGCAATCACTCACGATTAACATTCTTTTATTCATTAAATTTGATTTCAATTGAAACGACAATTGAAATATGCTGCTGTAGTTATTTAAATTTGTTATATATGCTATTATCTGTAACTGTTCACTTGCGGGATATAACACCATATCCTGTTGTTTATATTATGTTGTTATTGATGATATATGCCTGTTATTTTATTGTATTTTCTGTTATCACTCTGCAAGTTCCCTGTAGTTTAGAATCACTATGGGTTGAAATGATACATACCCGAACAGACTTTAGAATAGGAGAAAATCGTTATGGGTTGAAATGATAAACCCTAGCGATTTTCATTTAATTGAATTTGGGATTACGGGTTGAAATGATATCCACCCGTATATATTTAGTATACGGAATTGAAATGATAAATATCTGTAGCACTTGACTATATGATAGGAAATATATACAGACACCGTTGGTCCATATAAATATTTTGAAAATAATTTCTATAATTTTGGAAAGAAATATATGGTTTAATAAATTTGATTCTTAAGATTTATATAAATGAAAATTGTATATATAGATTTAGTAGTAATATTTGATTTAAATTAGATTGATTTAATGCATATAATATGGTTAAGTATTTATGTAAATCTATATTTCAAATAGATTCTCTTGTAATAAATTGAATAATTAAGATTGGAAAATAAATTTGGGTTTATAAAAATGGTATTTAAATAAAGATTTATTTAATTAAATCGATTTGAAATTTTTGAATGGGAAATTTAAAGGGTATGATTTTATAACTGGATTTTTGATTTAAGTTATTTAATGAATATTTCACGTTTAAATAAATTAAAGAAAATATTGAGTAAAATGTAATTTAAGGTTACTTAAATGATATTGAATCTAATAAGGGAGTATTTCAAGACTAAATAATAATGAGGTTAAATCGAATCTATATGAAACTGTTATATAGAACATATAAATATTAAAGCCTTGAACTATATTGGAATTTAAATGGTTTATGTTGAGATTCGGATCTGTATTTGAAATCAACGTACTTGAATTTGTTATTTAGCAACTAAATTGAATTGAAATGAAAATTTAGGTTGAACTAAATTTGAATTTATTATTTAGAAAACGAAATTGAATGAAAATTTAGATAAACGTTGAATACTTAAAGTTTTGAAATACATGGAAATATAAAGAGGTATTTGTGATTATAAATCTGAATTTGGCATCGATAAAATTTAAGTGGTTATTTTAGAAATTGAGATGAATTTAAATTGATAAATTGAGATTGAATTTAATTTGAATGGGAAGGTCGGGTTGATGTTGGAACATTTTGTTAAGTTGAGGAAATTGAAAATACTTTACTGTATAAATTATTTAATATATATAAATACTATTTTGGGAAATATAGAGATATTTGAAGTGAAAATGAGATTTGGTTTTGAAGTATAAACTAAGCTGAAATGACCACGGTGTTATAGTGTATATTTCTACCTTGTAGAAAGTTCCATGGACCCTTAGAGGATGGTTATCCCAAACATCCTTTAAGTTATTTGTATTTCAGTTGATATTTCACTTGAGTTGGATTTATTGATATAAGAATGTTAATCCTGACTCGAGTGTTTTGTGTTTTGCTTTACGCTCGGGTCAGATTGAGTGATACATCATTTGAGACTCACCTTTGGAGTTTGGAGCTTCGTTTGGAAATCCAACTATCGATTCAGATTCCAGCCTTTCCAGTTGATTGGATCAGAGAAGTCATCTGTTGCATTGGAGACTTCACTGCATTTGAACTATTCGGTTGTATTTTTCTAACTCTGATATATATAGTAGCTTCATGAACTACGATTCTTTATCTATTCCGTTGCACTATATTACTATGTGATCTGTGATTGATTTATTTAATGTATATTTTAAGTTTTGCCAAATTTAAATTAACACCGGTATTTTGAATTATTCAAGTCGAATATGTATGGTTTTATTGTCGATTTGAATGGTCCAAAATAGCGGGTCGTTACAGTTAGTATCAGAGCTTTGGCTCTAGGAAAAACTTAGCATATATGGTAAATTTATTCACATAATCACTTTCGCTCGAGTTGAATCTCTTCCTTTTGACTCGATTTCCTTTGAATTTTGGAATGTCCCTCGGTTCCGAAATTCATTATGTCTCTCCCTATTTATATTGGTTTGATTCCGGAGTATCCCATAACTCCACTGAATGATTTGTAAAGGGGGTGAAAACTCCTTTTCAATTGGCATTGACTCACCGAAGATTTCTGTATCCTCGGTTTACGATGCTGCTATATCTTGTTATGTCGAATTCTATATCTCTTGCGATCGGATGTCGAATTGCCTCAGAATTCTACACCGATCTAATTTTGGAATCATGGTTGACCGATAAAGGTCGCCCGCGATTTATAGAAGTATATCCATCTTCTATTTTGTAATTTAATTATCTCATCTTTGATCGAGCCTATATTCCAATCAGGATTCTATTGATTAGAGTTCCTCTAAATTGAATCTCTATCTTTGTTTTGAAATCCATTCTTGAATCATCCTTTGAAAATCGGGTTTTGTTTGTATTTTTGAAATTGTTTATACCGAAATTTTATTTTGATAACTATTTTATATATATATATATAAAAGTGAAAATGTTTTCGATAAGGATTATATACCTATATATATAAAGCAAATAAGAAATGTTATTCTATATAAAAAGGTTTTGAAAGGATTTGAAATTTTGAAAAATTATAAGAAATTGATTTATATATAAATGATTTTATAACTGTAGAGTTAAATTTGAAATTCGAGAATTAAATTCCGGTATTTTGAAATTGGTTTTAAGATTTTGGAAAATATATAAAAATAATACGACTTAAAAGTATTTTTTCCAAATAAGAAATGTTTCAAATGAGATCAAATGAATTCCAATAATTTTGAAGAAATTTCAAAGAAGTTTTCAAGAAAATAGAAGTCCAGAACTCACTTATGTTGCTGGAAAATAATTTCGGTGATGAGTGCACGCATCATCGACATTGATTTTCGAGTTTCAGAGTGGGGGAGAGGCCACTTTAATAGCTTCGCTATGCAAGTGATTTTGTAAAACCATTTTTGATTTCAAATTCCGAAGTATAATTTGATATTTTAGAAAGATATAAGTATATATTTGAAACAATTTAAAATGAGACCGGTGTTCAGTCCTCGAGTTTCGGATTTAATAATTGATTTATTGATTTATTGTTGATTTTCAACTCTTGAATTGAAAATTTGATTTCCCTAACTATTTTGAATGTTCGAACACTTCCAAATCGAGATTAAATTTTCAAAGCTAAGAAATTTCGAAGAGCATAAAATGTTTGATAAAGAATATAAATTTAGTTTTGAAATGTTTTGAAAATAATAGTATTGAATAATGGTTTTCAGAAAGGTAAATTGGATATTTCAAATATAAATAGATAGTTTAAAAGTTTTAAAGGGATAATTATAAATTTGGAAACCATTTTAAGTATAATTGATTTTGAGAAAATATTTGGTTTTGAAAATTAAATTGAAATTAAAAACCAGTACTTATATGGTGATTTTGGAAATGAATTTGTTTGACTTGAATTATTTTAATTTGGAAATTGGGATAATTTTCTAAACCTATTATTTTTGGAACTTTGAAATTTAGATATTTAATTTGGAAGAAAATTTGGTGAAATCATATATGATTTTGAAACTGAATTGATATTGAAATGATTTGAAATTGAGAACCTTAGATTACTAAGCACTTGATTTGGGAGTGGTCGAACTTATATAAAATGGATTGTATAAGTGTAAAGTTAATTTGAAATCTATTGATTTGAAAGGCACTCAATTTGGAAAGAGATTTTATATAATCGAAGTCTATATATGTATGATTTGATCTATTATTGATTTGGAAAGTATTCGATTTGGGAAAAATGGAATCCTATGTATATGGACTTTATATAAGTACGATATTTGAAAGTGATTTGAAGGTACCATATGATATATATTTTCGAAGTAAAGATATGAAAAGTGCCTTCTGCTTGATATCCGCTTTGTGGCCACATCGTGAATTCATTCTATCGATGTTATTCCCTCTGATTTTTGGTTTTTCGGATGTAATACTCGAGTGTTCCCACCGTGTTGTAACCCATGGTTTTTTTTCTCTCGCGACTGCATAGCGCAATTGCCTGGCTGAGTCTGGCCTAGGGGTACGGATTGTTTCCTGGGGGACCCAAGCATAACCATTGTATATCCTGCAATCTGTGTAGGTCGCAAATAGTAGCAAAACTGCCTGGCTGAGACAGCCTAGGGGTACAGATCATTTCCTGGGGGACCCAGGCGTAACCATTGTGTATCCTGCACTCTACTAGTCATCATGGCGTAACTCGCAGGGCTGAGAAAGCTTTTGGATACAGATTGTTTCCTGGGGGATCCAGGCGTAACCATTGTGTATCTGCGAACCATGGTCGGACAAAGGTTTTGATTTGGTTGTTTTGTTTGGATTGTACTTTCCATATCTGTTTTAAAAGTTTTTCAAGTATTTTCATTGGGTGTTGAAACAAGTCTACTAAGTACTTGAAGAATTCTATCTTTGCGCCTGATCAACGCATGGCCAAAGTCTGCAAGAACGAGGATAAACTTGTTGAAACATCGAGTTATAAAAGTATTTTCGAAAGGAAAATTTATTTCGATATAATAGTATTTTATTATAAAAGTATTATTATAAAGGTTTTTATTATAAAAATATTTTTCCCAACAAAGAAATGTTGAATTAATATTTGAAATTTAAATTCTTATGGTTCTAGATTAATTATTCGTGCCCGATACTATTCCTTGCATCTACCTTATCTGCTCAGTTTAGTTATTCACCTTGATTCTGTTTTCTAAATCGACCTTCCTTCCTTGTTGGATATATCCTTTAAAATATTGTATAATTATATACTACATGGTTTAATAGAAATTTTAGTGTTATAAATATTTTAGAAGTTATTTATCTAAAATAAAACATATTTTTTATTAAAAAAATGATTTGTGATCTATTAATAATATTTGGAAGGTATCTTGAAACAAAATAGAAATTTATGAATTTTTGATTTAATATTTCAATAGCTTCTTTGTAAATAAGTAATAATGTAAATAATTGTTTTCAATGGAGTTTGAAAAGTATTAAAGTATTAAAGAAAATTAAATTTCAAATGAAGTTATCAAATAAATATTTCAAATAAAATTTATATAGTTTTAAATTAATTGTTTATCTTGTCTTTCAATCTATTTTATTTCTAGTTGTTCTATCCTCCTACCTCCTACCTTTTCGGGGACGAAAAGTTTTGAGTGGGGGAGAGTGTAACGACCCGTAGATTTTAATAGTTTTAAGTGGTTTTATTTAACGTAATTAATTGAAACTTTTGAGAAATTTTATATAATAATATTTTGAAACAAAAATTTAATATTTGGATTACGTCCAATTAAACATAGCCGATTTTAAATTTTCAATTTATTTTATCAAAGTTTATTCCATTGTGAAATTCTATTTAATTCAAACTAGCTAATAAATTGCTTTAATAAATATTGCAGAATCAATTTCTTTAATAAAAATTTCAGAATCAATGCACAGATGTTATCAATTTCATTTTATTGTGGTACGTTCCTTTACGTTTCCTATCGGTTAAATTATAAATAATTTGCTTTGATGGGTCAGCTAAATCAAAGCAATGTGACCGTTGCTATTTATTTCTTTTATTAATTTCTACAATTATTTTCACCAAATCAAGGTTGACCGTTACTTGGCTTTCAAATTTTGGACTCTGCATTCAAAAAGAAACGTATAATATAATAAGTACTTCATATTTATTTTCAGTACGTTTCACAAAATTTTCTCTGTCCGTTCTTTTCTATTAAATATATACTTGCAGCTGTAACCAATCCATCGTTTGAATTTATTATATGGTCCGCTATTCTGCCTTTTCAGATTTGAACGTGCAGCTGGTGGCATTAAAAGTTGCTTTAATTATCCACTGAATTATCGTGACTGTCCCGTTACTCTATATTTATTCTGTATGTTTTATCTTTGCTTAAATTTCTCTGTCCATTCCTTGTTCCATTTTAAATATCATTGCCTTTCCAAACTTATTACGTACTATCCAAACAAACAAAAAAGCTATTGATTTAAATGTAGCTAAATCAACTCATGACCGTTGCCATTTCAAAGTTTGAAACGTATAAAATACTATACGTTATTTCGCATTCGTTGATTTCTTTTATTTATTTCTTTCTTTCTTTACGTTTTCATTCCAATCTGATTTATAACCTTCCTTGTTCTCTTCGTACATTCTATTTATTCTAGCCTGCTCCTCCTTTCTTTTACCTAGTACATCTGCATTCTTTTCATCCTCTCTTTGAAAATTTTCTTTCCACCAAGCGCCTGTCCCCTCCTTCTCCCCTCATCTTCTCTTAAGAAACACCGTGCCTTCCAACCGAACCCAACATCTTCCCTGTAACATCCCGCCTTTTCGCACACTTTAAACAGACACACGTGCCGATTCAAAACCATACGTAAGGGTGGATTGTTATGGGATAAATAAGAAAAACAGAGAAGAAAGAAAACTAAACAGAATCTCACAGCGGAAGGATAAAATATAATAATCAAAATGTACAGTTCATGAAGCTGTTTTACAAAACCTTTGATTATATTTATACAATACATATCAGAGTGCACGTACCATATAACAATGCAACGGAATAGTATGAGTGAAGTGCAACAACATAAATAATAATAATAATAATAATAATAGAGATCTTCGTCTTCGTCTTCCAGAGCAAAATCTTCAAATCCTGAACGCTCGGACTGACCCGAGCGAATTTGAAAGGACAAAAACACTCAAGTCAGAACTAAAAGATCTTATGTGAGTTAAATTAACAGAAATAAATATGAGTGCAGTAACTCAAGAGATGCTCGAGATTTACATCTCCTAAGGATCCGTTAAACTATTTACTATGTAGTATATTGCGCTATTATAATAGTGCCTAATTGTAAAATAAACTTACTTTAAAATAGCGTTAAGGCTTCACATTTTCCACCTTAACACGTAATAGTGCCAATAATCTATACAGTGCCTGCATATCTCCTGATCGGGAGACTACGAGAAGACACTCCATAGGTACGACACAAATAGAAACTCGTAGTAAAGGCTCGGTATGGTAGGTGACACGGCACAACTAGGCAATGCCAGGGTAGATATACCAATTGCTATCCGGGCTGAGGGAAACGCGTAGCCGCAGCTACCGCCCACCACGAACAAACTCCCCCAAAAATCAAAGTAAAAGTGGCCACTGAAACAATCCAAAATCAAAGTATAATATCGAAGAGGAGTGTCCGATCAGAGGAATGACCTCATTGGCCTGAGAATCGCTCCTGTTTTAGCCACCTTATGCCAACTCACGGGAGTCGGGTCCACGTATTTACCTTGCAGGAAACGCCTCCACCAACCTACTTCATTCTAGAATCTCCACTGCGTACACGGTTGTTAAAGTGGTTTTCGGAGTTGGCAGAGAGTATGACAACTTTCGATCCCGGTCTCTTCAACAACCAAACGTTATTATAACACCGCGGTCATTTAAAATAATTATACTTTAAAACCAGAATAAAATATCCATTTTAAACCCATATAAGTATGATATCGTTTGTATTTTTAAAACCCCAAATCAATACGATATCATTTAGGCCCGAACCCATATAATATCATTTTATTTTCCAATATATATTCTTTCCAAACTCATAGGGTTTTCAAAGTAAAATATTTAGATATCAAAACTCTGGAATATAATATTTTCAAATTATACTACCTTGAAAATCATAACTTTGAAACAAATTTCCATCTCTCAAATGGTTAAATATTAAATTTCCTTTATAAAACAAAATGTCTTCTTTACATTTCACAAATCAATTCCAAATATCGATTTAAACTTCCAAATACCATTTTTAATTCTTATGTTTCAAAGCTTTAAATATTTCACCATTTCAAAAACAAACTCATTTGACAAACCCATATATATCAAATTCAATTACTTATTATTTAGACTTGAAATGTTTACTTAATGAATTCAATATAATTTAAGTAAACATTTAACTTCACATAATTGGAAAATCTTTCAATTTATTAAAATTGATATATTCATTTAAATCAACCTGATATTCATTTAAATCACTTTACAAAAAAATCAAGTTATAAAAATCATATCCCTTAAAATTTTTAAGTTTTATTAAATTTCAATTTAACTTAATATTCATCTTCCAAATCTTATTCTCATTTAAGTCATCAAAACTCCAGAAATTAAATTTTAAATAAATGCTTAATCGTATTTGAACTTAAAAATCAAACTTTATTTTATACTTCAAATCAAATTTATACAAAGCTTAAAAAACCGAAAATTTATTATATATATATATATATATATATATATAAATAACCAAATTAAAATCCCATAAACCATATATATATAGCTTTACAAAACCATAGTAAAACATTTCAAAAATAATTTTATATATTTACCGCAGTGTCTGTATAAAATTTTCTACCCTATGGTCAAGTGATACGGATGTTTATCATTTCAATCCGTAATTTAAAATAAAAATGCGGTTGTATATCATTTCAAACCGCAATCCCGAATGAATGAAATGCACGATAACTTGCAGTTTATACGATATAAAATACAACATCCATTCATCCAGATATCAATCATCAACCATTTTATTACAATCATCATCCAATTTAAACAACATCAATATATAGCATATTAATTATACAGGTAATAAATAACATGTATTAACTAACAGTTTATATAAATTCAACTACTGTTAAACTAGCAGTTTATGTGCAAAAATAAATGTTGATTTAACTGGCAGTTAATACGAAATAAAAATAAATATAACTATGACAGGCAATTAATATGCAAATAAATAAATTCTAATTGTCAAATTATATGCAATAAATTAAACTAATTAATAGTTAAATTAAATAAATGCGATTTAACTGAGATGACGAATAAATCATGCCAAACAGTCATAAATAAGTTTCTACTCATATCTAAAATTAATTTAACAAACACAATAAATTTTAGAAGTTGTGAGTGGGTTAAAACACTCACCTTTTGAATTTAAATCGAATTTAAATCCGATTTAAACCCAAAAATTCGATGGTCTCCAAATCTGTCCAAACCAGCGTCAACAGATCTGGAATTTAATTACGATCCTAACAAAAAAAAATCGTGAGAAACGGAGGTCGTATGAGGAAGTTATGATTTTTTTTTGAGCGAAATGAAATCAAAATTAAAATAAATAAGAAAAGAACATACTTCATCTTCATTAAGCCACGTCACCACGTGGGTATGCACGCTCCAGTCAACTCCCTCATACAGAACGCACCCTTCACGTTCGCACCCACAAGAACCCAAATTTTGACCGCCTTTGACCACGCTTCCTCGACACTGCAGGCCGCCGTTGGCCATGGCGTGGCCACCATCGCCATCCCCTCGTCCAGCCGACCTCCCCTGTACCATCCTGAAGCGATCGACGCCACGAAAACAGGGCGGCCGCCACCATCCTTTTAACCCTAAATCGAGATTTCACACCGATCTAACCGTCGATTCGCCAGATAAATTTCACCGATGAACTACGCAAAGAACTCTCTACAAAACCCAGAAAGCAATTTAAGATCCCTCGCAGTTGATTACGACGAGATGAAAGGCCGAGAATGCTTCCCTGAATTCTGGAAAAATAGCAGCTCGAATCGAAAAACGAACACCTCAAAAAAATCACGCGCCTCGAGATCTTCAACATAAATTTTTTTGGAATTTTTCCGAGGACTTTAATTTTTGACTTTGGATTTGATTTTTGAAATTGAACATGAATCTAGGGTTTCTAGCCATTGGAAGAAGAGAAGGAACTGATGAAATGAACGCACAACCAAATGAGAATAGATGGGCTAGGGTTTATAATTGGATTTATATAGATAGGTTGGAAATTTGAATAGATGGATCAGATAAACAAACGTGCTACGCTAACGTGGCCCAAAAAACCCGTTCTGACTCCGGAACGAAATTGGTTAAACCCATATATCAAACTGGGTATTTTAAAATATTCTGAACGCGATGGAAAACGTTTCACGTCCAAATTCGATCGTATGAAGAAGTTATGCTCAAATCAAAAATTTCAAATTCATTTCACATTGATTTCAATTAAATCGATTTCAAGGCGTTTCGTGTTCGTACGATCAAACGACAAGTCCGATCGCTACGAAACTTGAAACCCTATAAAAATTCACTGTTACAGATCCGATGAAACTGGTTTCGTCGAAATCCGAGTCCGTGACCAAAATGGCTATTTTTATATAAATAAATTCAAAATAAATAAATAAAATCCAATTTTATATTTAAATTCTAAAATTGACCCATTTTATCACTTTTAAAAATTCTTAATCATTTACAAAGTTTCAAGCAAGTTTAGATGTCAAATCACAGAAGGTAAATTTATAAATTTCAATATAAATCCTTAATCTCATAAAATTCACAAATTAAAATTTAACTTTCTAAAAATTTATATTAAATCAAAGAAATCAATGATTATTCCATTCAAATATTTCAAATAGATGGATTTAATATTAGATTCAAAATTTATTATCCTACTATTCTTCGATTACACTTAAATTCCTATTAATGTAATATTTAGATGTTAAATTTTCATTTATTTCGATTAAACCTATTATCACATATTTCTTTAATATACTCACAGACTTACTTTTGCACCCTTTCATTTCCCAACTGCCATTTTATAAATAAACTTAACAATAGATTCCTATTCTATTACATAAATGCATACCCTTTTATCTAAATAAAAATTTTCGTAACTTCAAACATTTAATCCATTTAATTCCAATTACTCCTTTCATTAAATTTTAGATTCAATTTATAAAGCTTTACCACCATTCTTTATATACACCAACCATCATTTAATGAAGAATTTATTTACGTTATTCCCCATTATTACCTAAATTTATCTAAACGTACCATTTATTTCAATGATTTACAAATTAAATGGAATGACCGAATATACATATAACTCATAATAATTGTTGTAAAGCTCTCAATCCGACATTTATAAGTTTGTTATTTCCACTCACATATTATAGATATTTACAGGTATAGGTTTTTATTCAATCATTATTTATTATATATATTAATTAGATAAATTCACCAGTTAAGTCCGTTTAAATTTATTACCAAATACCCATTTATCTTTCCCATCAAATTTGAATTCCATTTAATTTATATAACAATCACTTTCCCATTCACACCTTATTATCAACCCACCATTATTGCAATTCATTATCTTATATTGATTTTATACAATTACCATTAACTTTACTTTCAATTACCATTCAATGCATATTTATTCATCAATCAATTCCATATTTACTTTTCTTTCCTTTTATTTGATAAATAACCTAGTATACATTTCCATATATTCATTTCATTACATTCATTTATGGGTATTGCATTGAAATTTAATTTATTAGCTAATACCAACATTATTACCATTAATTTCAATTGGATTCCCAATTTTATTCAATACCCTAAATAAATAACATATATATTAATCAAATCCTTACATTTTTTTCTTTTCTCATATTCCATAAAAAAATCAAATCATAACATTTAAATGATTTTATTGAATTGGAATTTCACTCAAGTCATAAATTATTAACTTGTACTAACATGATTCCTTAATTTATTCCAACTACCGTTTACACTCTTTTATTGCATTAAATCAATTTTAATATTTTCATAAATTTCTCATATTAAATGTTATATCCAGGTAAGAAATCCTTTTCTACTTAATTCAATTGGACTTTATTCAAATTTCTATAAATAGGTTTAAGTCACCATTTACATAATTTATTTTAGCCTTCATTTTAACATTTATTTATCCCTTTTATTTTTTCTACTAAAATAAATTACAAAGTCCTGTTAAATAAACAAATTAAATTGTCGAAATCTACGGGTCGTTACACTCTCCCCCACTCAAAACTTTTCGTCCCCAAAAAGGAAAAGAAGAGAAAAGAAAGGAGAAGGAACACTAAGAAATCAATATATCTTTCTTAAATATTAAATTTATAAACAAATAAGTTTACAAAATAAAATAATTTAAAATAAAATATACCACTTTACCCATTTAAATCCTTTATACATAAATTATTAAAGTTTGTAAACATTTTCAAATTTTTTCTAAGTCCAAAATTTACGGAAATTTTTGGCAGAGTCTCCTTTGTACGGAGAGGCTCGGAAGAAAATATAATATAAATATAACGATATACACAATATTTTCCAAAATAATATATATCCATACACGGGAAAATATATAAAATAGCGCTATAAACCGAAATTCGAAAACGTACCTATTTGTCGGCCAATTTACGCTTAATTTATTGAACCAAAAGCAGTAGCAATTGCTTCCATAACCCGCATTTCACTTATAAAATCCAAAGGGTTAACTATTTATATAAAGTGAAATATTTAAGTGGTTTCAATCACTAACAACAAACGAATACAGCAACCAATAATTTCCACAAACAGCATACACAACAAAAATAAAACAACCATACAATCAAACAAACAAATAGTTGTTTGGGTTCAAAACCTTTAAATTGTACGGAATGAAGAATAAACTACTAGCGCATCATTTACTCAACAGTCTTAGATAAAACTAAACAGATTATTCATTCACCCGAATCCAATTTTAAAGTATCCTTGCCCAAACCACCATTAACTAAACAACAATTTCAACAATAGATTTAGTCTATTCTTATAAGTAAAGGATTTTATTAATTCATTTATTTCACTTACTACTTATTAATATTCATTTCCATTAACTCAGGTCATGCCATTAACTATTATAATTATTCATTCATTTATTATTGCATGACCTCATTTATTTACACTTTAATTACTTAAGTTTATAATCATCTATTATACTTACCTTTAATTACATTTACTTGGTAAAATTTCAATTATAACTTAAGTTTATAACATTAAATTCTCATTTAATATCAAATTCATTGGATGCTTCATTACCTACTTTTACTTGTACAATTTCCATTACTTTTCTTATTAAACATTTCAACTTTTTACATTTGGTAAGTTATATATGTTAAAGGAAAAATGCAGATGAACTTATACAAGTTTTCTCAATTCTTTTTAATTCATTCATGGTTCAATAAACCTTGACCCTTTGTCTTATAAGTTACAAAATTTCAATTTTATCTTTAATTCCTTTTATTTATAGTAACATTTTAATTATGCTTAAATTTAATCAATTCTTATAAATAAAGAATTTCATCAATTCATTTACTAAGGTTTACAATCCTTTATTTTCATTACTTATCTCCCTATTATACTAAAATTTTTACTTAAAGTAAAGGTTCCAACTTTTAATTACTAACCTTTCATCTCACTACAATAATTGAACAATTAATTACTGGAAATTTAAGAATTTAAATACCGGGTTAAATTTCAAATTATTTTAAAATAATAGATAAATATATTCTTATAACTTATATACCTCTAATTATATATAAAACAATTCAAAATTTATAGATTATTCTCAAAATAAATCTGCAGTAGAACTACTACAGTGGCCTTTCCCCTTCGAAACTCAAAAATGAAAGTCGATGATGCGGCCGCTATCACCGAAATTATTTTCCAGCGACAGAGAGGAAAGTACAAAACCCTTTCTCTTCAAAATCTTCTTTAAAACAATTTTTCCGAATTATATTAAATATTTATATCAGAAAATACTTATGCCCACATTATTATATTCCAAAATTTTTTTGAAAGAAATTTCATGTAAAGACCCGCAAATCCGTACCCCTTTGAACTAACCAAATTCACCACAGTTCAATCCAAAGAGGCACAAAAGTACGAGTCTTCGGGTAAAAGAAGAAAGAGGTAGAAGAAGAAGAACTAAAAATAAACATCAAAATCTCACATCGCAACGGAATAAAATATAATATACAGAATACAGTTTAAATACAAGAAATCTGTACTGTATACATATACATACATACCATCATCAGAGTACATCAATCAGTCATACATGTCCATACACAGCGGAAATAATAGACAAATACGGGAATACGCTCTGTCCTCAGCTCGTCTCCTGAGCTCCAGCATAAAACCTGAACCTGTTTAACTCGGTCTGACCCGAGCATCATATAAAACAACACCCGAGTCAGTCTGGAATACCAGCGTGAGAAAATCACACTCAATTGGATTATTAAAGTTTCAAAAATCCTTTGAAAACAAAAGCATCTCGTAAGACCACGCCACAAATAAACATGTCGGGTTTTTACCTTACGATAGCTAAAACAATTTTTATTAAAGTTCTCTGATATTATAATAGTGTCTATAGAAAGTAAAATAGAATCTAGCTGAAATGCTTGCATCTCACGTTTCAGCAATAGTTGGGCACAATCAAAACCGTACAGGCGCTTATTGGAGTTTGGATCCCATACAATGGCAGGGCTACTGGGGTACCGCCCGTCACAGTACGGGGCCTAGATCACCGTACCGAGGATTACTCCCTTCATCCCCTGCAACACAAGGCCGGAACCATTCCTTACTGAACAGTCCCGAACAAGATAAACCCCGTGGTTGGCGCGACCAACCACCCACTAAGCCGAAATAAAAAGGGACATCTAGACAGGGGAAATATCTTGTCCTGCTTGGGCATGACCCACCTAACCTTGCTGCACCTCCCCTGTTTTAGCCATTCCCGGTTGATGAGGCTTGAGGCTAAACGTTACCTTTAAAGAACGCGTTACTTAGAATGCTCATCGTCCACCTGACGATGTTCTGAAAGCATTCAATCCATACAAGTTGTCCTGGGTTTGGACAAACCGAGTCACCGTCTTCAACTCTTCACGGTCTTCATTCGTAATCGTACAAACCGGATCGAAGTGGTTTTCGAGAAATAAATCTCGATCCCGGACTCTTCGAAACGATCAGCGCATTTGTCCAATATTGATAGTCGGTTATTTAACTATCAATTAATCACACACAAGCAACCATCAAACAATTTCCACAAATTATTTATCTCAATTATCATACAGATAATATTCCCATTTAACCCATTTGGAATAAATTTTCAAAGTCTTCTATTCCCATGAAATCACTTAACTGATTTCTCATACATACTCACTTTGATTTGGCTTTTGAAAATATTTATTATTCTCTTATTCCTTTCTCAAAAATCAATTTATACTTTGCTTATAAATTTCAAACTCAATTCCTTCACTTAATAAGATTTCTCCTAAATCTTATCTCATTTGAATAAATTTTGCTTACCATTACAAGAGGATTTTAATTGGATTTTTAAAAACATTTTGAAAACATATAAATTTATAAAATAAGAAGTAATATTAAATATTTAAATTTATATCTAGTTATTTATAAGTTTCAAAGCTAGTTTTAGAAAACTTAGAGTTTATAATAAATAATAGCTAAACCTTCAAAATAACTAATTCGAAATATTTTACATTCAAATAATAATTTATAAAAAGATTTATATAGTATAGTAATTTAAAATATTCTTTTTAAAATAAATTATAATTTTAGAAAATCCATTATCCATTTATATATACCTCTTGTCCACATTCATCTTTGGAAATGTCTTGCTATTTCCATTCAACCAATTCCATATCTCATTTATAAATTCCATTCATGAATTTATAAAATCTCCTTGGATTTCATTTATTATAAGATAGTTTGATTTAAACATCTCATCTTTATAATTTATTTCTTTCTATAAAGTTCCATATCTTCCCATTCAATAAATTCCATTCATTATTAAATAAACTTTCCTTTTGGCTCTTAACAGAATTTCTTATTCGTAATTCTTAATAATATCTTCTATATTTCCTAATAAATTTTACTTTCTTATCTTATTAATATTTCTTTTATTTCCTTAATAGATCTCCATTTTTATTTCTTCATATAATTCCATTTTCTTTAATTCACTTATTGATTACAATATTCCTTCAACTATAAATTTATAATTTAAATTTCCAAAACTCAACTTTATCACAGTAAAGTTTAACTTAAGTAGAAAATATACTCTTATTTCTTTTCTTCATTCTTACTTAAAGTAGATTTAAATTTCAAATAAACATTTTCTATTTGAGTTTTATTTAACTTCTTCAAATTAATTTATCAACAGTAATAGAAATTCCAAATTTCCAACTTCTCTGTTATTTACAGTTGATAATTCAATTATCTATAAAACCACCCAAATCAATATATTATCCTGTCATAGAACAGCATATATACGAAATAAAATAAATAGTTTTGAGGAATCCTGTTGGATCCCTCCAACCTGTTTCCCTGCATCCACAGATGTTAGCACAATAAAGTAATAGTTTCACTTCAATGGTGAAATATTTCAGCATATGGGTTATAATATTAACCAGTGAATGAAATAAATCAACCAATCAATCACATCCAATAAATTTAAATTTAACATTTCAATTTAATTTAGGTATCCAAATGAGTGAGAAAATCTCACCTTGGCTTTTAAGTTGCAATCATTCCCAATCTCGACTCGTTTCCATATTTTTGACCTTGAATATCAATTTATGAACTTTATTAATATTCGAACAAGTTGAAAAATTATTATCGTTTAAATAAATTTTCCTTTAACTCTAATTATTTAATTTTAACTGGTGGTGAACTTTAAGAAAATAAATAAATTTTTAAACTCATTCTCCCTTCAGAAATCTTTTAGTAATTAAAACAGATTAAATAAGTTTATTAAACAAATTATTCTTCCAATCCATATACTTATTATTATTTTTGAAGCTATATATATTACTTATAAAAATAAGTTATAGATCTGAAAAAAACAAAAATAACTTCAACCCTTTAAAATTCCCGTTATTATTATTATTAGTTTTAGTAATTTAAAATATGTATATTTATCTTATTTTTTTGAAAATACATATATATAAACTTATGGAAATAAATAATAGTTTTCAAAGATCAAATTTTTATATAAATGCTCAAATATTTAAAATTCCTGTTTACTTACAACATCTTATATATATATACACAAATATACTGTTTTACTTATTTAAATTAACTAGAAATGACTAAAGTTATAAACTGCATAACAGTAATTTAAATTTTATTTTATTTTTCTTTCCTAAACAAAAACCCTAGCTTACTGTAATTTAAATTAATTTTTCAACTTTAAAAAAAATTAAATTAACAGACTATACAATTATACCTCACTGCGCAGCCTTCCTCCTCAACAGTAGCTACCAGAGCTTCCACTGTGCACGCGAGCACTGCCCAGGTGATGCCGACCTTGCCACGCCTCGTGAAACGCTCGCGCGAATAACCCACCACCAACGTCGCCTCGGTGTTCCCATCGCTCGCGCGAGCTCGAAGCTCCACCCCTTATCTTGATAAACGCGGCTTTCGAGAAGCCCCTCAAGAACCCTAACCCGTAGGAACGAGAATCGAAGCCAAGAATTGAAGCATCGATCCCTAGCCGCGTGCTGCACGTGCGCCTCCTCACCAACGAGCGCTAGATGACTTCGACTGCGACCATCAACTCGCGAGCGGCTCGAACTCAATTTGATTTCGCTCGTCGCCCTCATTTCATTTTTTTTTATATGCCGTGAAATCGGCTGAAGGAAGAGAAGAAGGGGGAAAAGGAGAGGCCGATCGAATATAAAGATAAAAGAGGTATCGCGATTGAAGAAAAGAAGCGGCCATTAATTAGATTTTTATTTTCTGAACGAAGGTGTAAACGAGAAGCATCGTGATAAATAAGGAGATGGAAGCGTATTCAAGAAGACGAGGTAATAGTGTGTTGAGGAAGCTAAACGAATAGTTTTATTTATTTTAAATGTTATATTTAAAAATATTCTCGAATTCAATCATAGCGCGTTTGCTTATCGTACAAACACACGGTCACTCCAAAAATTACGAAATTTGAAATCCGGCAATAATTAAATATTACGGATCCAACGTCACTGGTTTCGTTGAATTCCGAGACTGTGCCTCGGAAGGCTATTTTCAATTGTCAATTTAAACAGTGTAAAATTAAAATTGAACAAACGGCAGTTAAATTCGATTTTAATCCATCTATTATTCTCAGTATTATTAATATATAAATTTTATAAGCCGTTAAAATACTTCTAACAAGCTCACAATTCCAAATTTAAATAATTTACCTAATTGTCAACTACTATTCAATTTGTTCAATTAATTGTTATACTTAAATTCTGGATCATTTTATATTAAATAACACCGAACTGTTCATATTAAAATCAAATTAACGTTCAATTTAGATATTTAAATTCAATTTAAATATTATAAATTAGCCATCAAAAATCTGGGTCGTTACATTCCTCCCCCCTTAAAAGAATTTCGTCCCCGAAATTACTAGTTAGGAAGAATGGTCTCATACCCGATATTATTACTTCACAATCAACAATTCAACATCCTACCACTATCTTTTAATAAAAGATGCATTACCTTCTTATTAACTTTCTAAACCTTCCTTAGTTTCAAACTATACTATATGCTTAACTATTCACAATTCAATTTACTCTCAAACTTGACTTATCAAAATTTTCTCAAAATTTTTCTAACACCCTAAATTCCCGAAAATTTTTGCCAGCGTTTCCTTTGCGCGGCTAGCTCGGTACAACTACAAAATGGCTCTACGGCCTCCCAAATCTCAAAAGAAAACAAAAAGCCAAGCGGCTCAATCAAAATCCCAATCAATTTCCAATATAAACTTAAACACATACCTTTTTGTCGGGCATTACTATTTATCTTCTGAAACTAACATCAATTCTCTTTACCTTTATATTACCTGCATAACCTTACACAGCAATATATCCAATCACAAGACACAAAACATTTTATCGACATCCTTACAAATGTCCATATTCATTCATTCAAATATTATTTAGATTATACTTGAAATATCAATTCTCGATTGAGAATGTATAATTCTTTTCTTAAGTTAGTATAAACATTTATGTGTTTCTTGTTATTTATTTTCATCTTACCACTTTAGTTGGTATTCATTCATATTCAATTTATTCTTTCATTTCCATATGAATTTATTTTATCTATAACTCTAATATTCAAATTCTAATTTTCAATTATATCAAATTCATGTCTTAATTTTAAATTAGTTTCATTCACTATTTATTTCAATTTCCAATTTGAAAACGTTTGTCGTTAACAAAGTTTTCAAAAACTTCAAAAAATTTCTAACTCCAAAATTTCTGAAATTTTTTGGCAGAGTTCCCTTTGTACGGAGGAGCTTTTGCAATTTGACAAAAGATATAAATATATATACATCGACCCACACGGTCGAAAAAATCAAAAACAGTTCATATTTCCTAGTTTGATTGCGTAGGCGTACCTTATTTAGCATTTTAAGCAAGCGACTTATTTAATTTTAGCATTAGCGCGCCCAAAATCCCGCTATACAATCTTCTGGTACCTGTACGTACTCAGTTTAAACATATAAGTAACATATCTATGAAATTTATAACATTGCATTTGTTTAAACAACTACTACAATCAATAACATAAGCAACGCTATATAAATAACTTCATAACAAATTTATATAGTTTCCAAACTAGTTCCATTTGTTTATAACTGATATAAATACCGTTTGCATTCAACTTTAAGTGAGTTACAATTCGTTCACTTAACTCTAATCCATAATTATGCCCAAACAGACCCATTTTCCCTTTTAATTGATTTCAAAAATCAATTTCTGCTTCTTATCAATTCAAAACCATATTTTATAAACAATTATACACGCATTTTGTATAAACAATTGATAAGGTTCCAATTAAATCCAATTGCTTTTTACTCAATTAATAACATCATATTCAATCCATTCTTAAAGTAAACTAATTTATATTCATGGCAATTTTATTCCAAAATCAAATTTAATTACTTTATCATTCCATAGAACTACATTCAATCATGTTTACGCCAACAACAATTATTTCTATGCAAATTACAACAATATTCATTCAAACAAACAATTTCTTTAATTTTGCAACTGTTTTAAAATTAATTCCAACTCAAGTTATATGAAATTTCATTCCAAATTTTATTTTTAAACCATACCTTTTGCATTGATTGCATTCCAAACCATTTCATTAAGTTCGACAACTTCAATGCTTAAAATTTAGCAAACATGTCCCAAATTTATATAAGTCATGATTCATTGAATTTTAGACTTAAGTTAACTTACTTCAAATTATTCAACTTAACTTAAGCTTCTTTCATTTGCCCATAAATTCTTTTCCAATTTAATTTGATTTTATTTAAATCAAATCTCTTTCATTTACTTATTAGCTCAATTAATTATTTCATTTAAAAATTTCAATTCCCATGTTCGATTCATTCTCGAACTTATTTAATTAAATTCAAGACCATTTTCACTTTATTTACACACAATTGAATTTTTGTTTGCACTTCTAACCATTTACACTTAATCCAATTCAAAGTTTATCCACATATTCAAGTTACTGATTTATCCCAAATTAGTTTATTCTCAATTTATAATTCAATACTTGATTTTTAGCTTCAAAAATCTCTTCATTTAAATTTCCCTGGTTCAATTCTAATTTGAAATTTAGGTTTGGATTTCCTTTCATTTTCCAGATTCAAACAATTTTATTTGGCTTATTTATTCCATCTTAATTTTATAAGTCTCACTTCTTATTTATCTTCACACTTCCATTTATTTATAGTTAACCATATTTCTATTTTATTTTAATTTCAGGCTTATACATTTTTACTTAGCCAATTATTTTTTTTTTATTTCAACGCCACTAACTTCTTTTATAAGCTATCGGAGTCTTATTACTTCAAATTCAATTTCACTTAGCTTACATTAAATTCATCTTCATTCAAATTCAAACATTAACTTAGCTTAAGATAATTCCAGTTAAATCAAAGTGCCCAATCCAATTAAATTTGTTATTCACTATCCATTCATATCACCTTACCAATCCATTTTATTTAATGATTGCTACTTCTTGCTTAAATTCATTGCAATTAATTTAATACTCATCTAGATCAAATCCCAAGTAATTTAATTAGCCATTCTAAATTTTGTTAAGATAACATTCAAGGCCAATTTATTCCATCCATACTTGATTTGGATTTTATTTGTAAATTCAAACTATCCTTTACTTTAGTCCAATTCCAAAACAATTTCAATTCATATATAATTTACTTACCATTCAATGGAATTTCTATTTATAACTCGGGTTCCATCACTAAATTCCATTTTTAATTCACTTACAACTGAATTTATTTTCAGTTAATCCAATTTACTCCCATTCACATAACTTGAATAAATTTCAATCCACTTAAGTTTTATTTCTCATTTCAATTTCATTTACATTCTAAATTTTATTCACTTCTTCACTTTATTTGCATTTATTATTATTATTATTTTCATCTCACTTCAATCACAACAAAATTTCTTATTCATTACTTACATTTCAACAATTTAATCTTAAATCCAAGTTAAATTCTCATTTCTAACTTTTCACTTGATTTTAAATTCCATAATTCAAATCTAATGATTTCCTAGGTTATACAAGCTATTTCGGATTTTAAAATCTCATTTGTCTACAATATTAGTATCTAAACATCCAAGCTATAATAATAATTTCAGAAAATATTCCTTTTTATATCAAAATATATTTTGGATGAAATTATTTCATTCACCCACTTTGGAAAATCATATTGTGTCGAATTGCTCTATTTAAGCGTTTAGAAACCCCTTCGATACAGTTTCGAGGCTGTGCCGACGAAGGTTCATATACCACTCAATAAATCAATCAACGCAATATAAAATTATTTTATATTCACTAACAAATACGCACTCATATCTATATACGCTCAAACTCATTCTAGAATACCATTGAATCTATTTTTAATGAGTAATTTCCCACCAGAGCCAAGGTTCTCTCTTAACCTTTCAGCTCTGATACCAAGTGTAAAGACCCGCAAATCCGTACCCCTTTGAACTAACCAAATTCACCACAGTTCAATCCAAAGAGGCACAAAAGTACGAGTCTTCGGGTAAAAGAAGAAAGAGGTAGAAGAAGAAGAACTAAAAACAAACATCAAAATCTCACATCGCAGCGGAATAAAATATAATATACAGAATACAGTTTAAATACAAGAAATCTGTACTGTATACATATACATACATACCATCATCAGAGTACATCAATCAGTCATACATGTCCATACACAGCGGAAATAATAGACAAATACGGGAATACGCTCTGTCTTCAGCTCGTCTCCTGAGCTCCAGCATAAAACCTGAACCTGTTTAACTCGGTCTGACCCGAGCATCATATAAAACAACACCCGAGTCAGTCTGGAATACCAGCGTGAGAAAATCACACTCAATTGGATTATTAAAGTTTCAAAAATCCTTTGAAAACAAAAGCATCTCGTAAGACCACGCCACAAATAAACATGTCGGGTTTTTACCTTAGATAGCTAAAACAATTTTTATTAAAGTTCTCTGATATTATAATAGTGTCTATAGAAAGTAAAATAGAATCTAGCTGAAATGCTTGCATCTCACGTTTCAGCAATAGTTGGGCACAATCAAAACCGTACAGGCGCTTATTGGAGTTTGGATCCCATACAATGGCAGGGCTACTGGGGTACCGCCCGTCACAGTACGGGGCCTAGATCACCGTACCGAGGATTACTCCCTTCATCCCCTGCAACACAAGGCCGGAACCATTCCTTACTGAACAGTCCCGAACAAGATAAACCCCGTGGTTGGCGCGACCAACCACCCACTAAGCCGAAATAAAAAGGGACATCTAGACAGGGGAAATATCTTGTCCTGCTTGGGCATGACCCACCTAACCTTGCTGCACCTCCCCTGTTTTAGCCATTCCCGGTTGATGAGGCTTGAGGCTAAACGTTACCTTTAAAGAACGCGTTACTTAGAATGCTCATCGTCCACCTGACGATGTTCTGAAAGCATTCAATCCATACAAGTTGTCCTGGGTTTGGACAAACCGAGTCACCGTCTTCAACTCTTCACGGTCTTCATTCGTAATCGTACAAACCGGATCGAAGTGGTTTTCGAGAAATAAATCTCGATCCCGGACTCTTCGAAACGATCAGCGCATTTGTCCAATATTGATAGTCGGTTATTTAACTATCAATTAATCACACACAAGCAACCATCAAACAATTTCCACAAATTATTTATCTCAATTATCATACAGATAATATTCCCATTTAACCCATTTGGAATAAATTTTCAAAGTCTTCTATTCCCATGAAATCACTTAACTGATTTCTCATACATACTCACTTTGATTTGGCTTTTGAAAATATTTCTTATTCTCTTATTCCTTTCTCAAAAATCAATTTATACTTTGCTTATAAATTTCAAACTCAATTCCTTCACTTAATAAGATTTGTCCTAAATCTTATCTCATTTGAATAAATTTTGCTTACCATTACAAGAGGATTTTAATTGGATTTTTAAAAACATTTTGAAAACATATAAATTTATAAAATAAGAAGTAATATTAAATATTTAAATTTATATCTAGTTATTTATAAGTTTCAAAGCTGGTTTTAGAAAACTTAGAGTTTATAATAAATAATAGCTAAACCTTTAAAATAACTAATTCGAAATATTTTACATTCAAATAATAATTTATAAAAAGATTTATATAGTATAGTAATTTAAAATATTCTTTTTAAAATAAATTATAATTTTAGAAAATCCAATATCCATTTATATATACCTCTTGTCCACATTCATCTTTGGAAATGTCTTGCTATTTCCATTCAACCAATTCCATATCTCATTTATAAATTCCATTCATGAATTTATAAAATCTCCTTGGATTTCATTTATTATAAGATAGTTTGATTTAAACATCTCATCTTTATAATTTATTTCTTTCTATAAAGTTCCATATCTTCCCATTCAATAAATTCCATTCATTATTAAATAAACTTTCCTTTTGGCTCTTAACAGAATTTCTTATTCGTAATTCTTAATAATATCTTCTATATTTCCTAATAAATTTTACTTTCTTATCTTATTAATATTTCTTTTATTTCCTTAATAGATCTCCATTTTTATTTCTTCATATAATTCCATTTTCTTTAATTCACTTATTGATTACAATATTCCTTCAAGTATAAATTTATAATTTAAATTTCCAAAACTCAACTTTATCACAGTAAAGTTTAACTTAAGTAGAAAATATACTCTTATTTCTTTTCTTCATTCTTACTTAAAGTAGATTTAAATTTCAAATAAACATTTTCTATTTGAGTTTTATTTAACTTCTTCAAATTAATTTATCAACAGTAATAGAAATTCCAAATTTCCAACTTCTCTGTTATTTACAGTTGATAATTCAATTATCTATAAAACCACCCAAATCAATATATTATCCTGTCATAGAACAGCATATATACGAAATAAAATAAATAGTTTTGAGGAATCCTGTTGGATCCCTCCAACCTGTTTCCCTGCATCCACAGATGTTAGCACAATAAAGTAATAGTTTCACTTCAATGGTGAAATATTTCAGCATATGGGTTATAATATTAACCAGTGAATGAAATAAATCAACCAATCAATCACATCCAATAAATTTAAATTTAACATTTCAATTTAATTTAGGTATCCAAATGAGTGAGAAAATCTCACCTTGGCTTTTAAGTTGCAATCATTCCCAATCTCGACTCGTTTCCATATTTTTGACCTTGAATATCAATTTATGAACTTTATTAATATTCGAACAAGTTGAAAAATTATTATCGTTTAAATAAATTTTCCTTTAACTCTAATTATTTAATTTTAACTGGTGGTGAACTTTAAGAAAATAAATAAATTTTTAAACTCATTCTCCCTTCAGAAATCTTTTAGTAATTAAAACAGATTAAATAAGTTTATTAAACAAATTATTCTTCCAATCCATATACTTATTATTATTTTTGAAGCTATATATATTACTTATAAAAATAAGTTATAGATCTGAAAAAAACAAAAATAACTTCAACCCTTTAAAATTCCCGTTATTATATTATTAGTTTTAGTAATTTAAAATATGTATATTTATCTTATTTTTTTGAAAATACATATATATAAACTTATGGAAATAAATAATAGTTTTCAAAGATCAAATTTTTATATAAATGCTCAAATATTTAAAATTCCTGTTTACTTACAACATCTTATATATACACACACAAATATACTGCTTTACTTATTTAAATTAACTAGAAATGACTAAAGTTATAAACTGCATAACTGTAATTTAAATTTTATTTTATTTTTCTTTCCTAAACAAAAACCCTAGCTTACTGTAATTTAAATTAAATTTTCAACTTTAAAAAAAATTAAATTAACAGACTATACAATTATACCTCACTGCGCAGCCTTCCTCCTCAACAGTAGCTACCAGAGCTTCCACTGTGCACGCGAGCACTGCCCAGGTGATGCCGACCTTGCCACGCCTCGTGAAACGCTCGCGCGAATAACCCACCACCAACGTCGCCTCGGTGTTCCCATCGCTCGCGCGAGCTCGAAGCTCCACCCCTTATCTTGATAAACGCGGCTTTCGAGAAGCCCCTCAAGAACCCTAACCCGTAGGAACGAGAATCGAAGCCAAGAATTGAAGCATCGATCCCTAGCCGCGTGCTGCACGTGCGCCTCCTCACCAACGAGCGCTAGATGACTTCGACTGCGACCATCAACTCGCGAGCGGCTCGAACTCAATTTGATTTCGCTCGTCGCCCTCATTTCATTTTTTTTTATATGCCGTGAAATCGGCTGAAGGAAGAGAAGAAGGGGGAAAAGGAGAGGCCGATCGAATATAAAGATAAAAGAGGTATCGCGATTGAAGAAAAGAAGCGGCCATTAATTAGATTTTTATTTTCTGAACGAAGGTGTAAACGAGAAGCATCGTGATAAATAAGGAGATGGAAGCGTATTCAAGAAGACGAGGTAATAGTGTGTTGAGGAAGCTAAACGAATAGTTTTATTTATTTTAAATGTTATATTTAAAAATATTCTCGAATTCAATCATAGCGCGTTTGCTTATCGTACAAACACACGGTCACTCCAAAAATTACGAAATTTGAAATCCGGCAATAATTAAATATTACGGATCCAACGTCACTGGTTTCGTTGAATTCCGAGACTGTGCCTCGGAAGGCTATTTTCAATTGTCAATTTAAACAGTGTAAAATTAAAATTGAACAAACGGCAGTTAAATTCGATTTTAATCCATCTATTATTCTCAGTATTATTAATATATAAATTTTATAAGCCGTTAAAATACTTCTAACAAGCTCACAATTCCAAATTTAAATAATTTACCTAATTGTCAACTACTATTCAATTTGTTCAATTAATTGTTATACTTAAATTCTGGATCATTTTATATTAAATAACACCGAACTGTTCATATTAAAATCAAATTAACGTTCAATTTAGATATTTAAATTCAATTTAAATATTATAAATTAGCCATCAAAAATCCAGGTCGTTACATTTCAAAACCCCGGATCTTGAGTTCTAAATTTCCAAATTTCATTTATTTTAAATTTTCAATCTTATTTCTATTATTATTTACACTTTATTACCTAACAACCAAACTATTACAGCCAAATATAGATATTATTTGAAAAATTATTTTATAGAAAATATAATAGGTAAAATTATTTTATTCACATATATTAAAACAAATATTATGTCGGTCTGTCCTATTAAGTGTTTAGAAATCCCTATTGATGTCATAGCGTCCCATGCATCAACTAGAATTTATAAATACAAAACGGAACAGATTCACACAATATTAAAACCTTTTTATAACACTAACAAATACGCTCTCTCATATATATAAACTCAGCGACTCCCATAGGGTATTACTACCCTATTAGTAAAGAGTCAAACCCCACAAAGCTAAGGTTTATCGCAAAACCAAAGCTCTGATACCAACTTGTAACATCCCGCCTTTTCGCACACTTTAAACAGACACACGTGCCAATTCAAAACCATACGTAAGGGCGGATTGTTATGGGATAATTAAGAAAAACAGAGAAGAAAGAAAACTAAACAGAATCTCACAGCGGAAGGATAAAATATAATAATCAAAATATACAGTTTATGAAACTGTTTTACAAAACCTTTGATTATATTTATACAATACATATCAGAGTGCACATACCATATAACAATGCAACGGAACAGTATGAGTGAAGTGCAATAACATAAATAATAATAATAGAGATCTTCGTCTTCGTCCTCCAGAGCTAAATCTTCAAATCCTGAACGCTCGGACTGACCCGAGCGAATTTGAAAGGACAAAAACACTCGAGTCAGAACTAAAAGATCTTATGTGAGTTAAATTAACAGAAATAAATATGAGTGCAGTAACTCAAGAGATGCTCGAGATTTACATCTCCTAAGGATCCGTTAAACTATTTACTATGCAGTATATTGCGCTACTATAATAGTGTCTAATTGTAAAATAAACTTACTTTAAAATAGCGTTAAGGCTTCACATTTTCCACCTTAACACATAATAGTACCAATAATCTATACAGTGCCTGCATATCTCCTGATCGGGAGACTACGAGAAGACACTCCATAGGTATGACACAAAAAGAAACTCGTAGTAGAGGCTCGGTATGGTAGGTGACACGGAACAACTAGGCAATGCCAGGGTAGATATACCAATTGCTATCCGGGCTGATGGAAACGCGTAGCCGCAGCTACCGCCCACCACGAACAAACTCCCCCAAAAATCAAAGTAAAAGTGGTTACTGAAACAACCAAAGTCAAAGTATAATATCGAAGAGGAGTGTCCGATCAGAGGAATGACCTCATTGGCCCGAGAATCGCTCATGTTTTAGCCACCTTATGCCAACTCACGGGAGTCGGGTCTACGTATTTATCTTGCAGGAAACGCCTCCACCAACCTACTTCATTCTAGAATCTCCACCGCGTACACGGTTGTTAAAGTGGTTTTTGGAGTTGGCAGAGAGTATGACAACTTCCGATCCCAGTCTCTTCAACAACCAAACGTTATTATAACACTGCGGTCATTTAAAATAATTATACTTTAAAACCAGAATAAAATATCCATTTTAAACCCATATAAATACGATATCGTTTATATTTTTAAAACCCCAAATCAATACGATATCATTTCGGCCCAAACCCGTATAATGTCATTTGATTTTCCAATATATATTCTTTCCAAACTCATAGGGTTTTCAAAGTAAAATATTTTGAAATCAAAACTCTGGAATATAATATTTCCAAATTATACTACCTTGAAAATCGTAACTTTGAAACAAATTTCCATCTCTCAAATGGTTAAATATTAAATTTCCTTTATAAAACAAAATGGCTTCTTTACATTTCACAAATCAATTCCAAATATCGATTTAAACTTCCAAATACCATTTTTAATTCTTATGTTTCAAAGCTTTAAATATTTCACCATTTCAAAAACAAACTCATTTGACAAACCCATATATATCAAATTCAATTACTTATTATTTAGACTTGAAATATTTACTTAATGAATTCAATATAATTTAAGTAAAACCTTTAACTTCACATAATTGGAAAATCTTTCAATTTATTAAACTTGATATATTCATTTAAATCAACCTGATATTCATTTAAATCACTTTACAAAAAAATCAAGTTATAAAAATCATATCCTTTAAAAAATTTAATTTTTATTAAATTTCAATTTAACTTAATATTCATCTTCCAAATCTTATTCTCATTTAAGTCATCAAAACTCCAGAAATTAGATTTTAAATAAATGCTTAATCGTATTTGATCTTAAAAATCAAACTTTATTTTATACTTCAAATCAATTTTATACAAAGCTTAAAAACCGAAAATTTACTATATATCTATATAAATAACCAAATCAAAATCCCATAAACCATATATATATATAGCTTTACAAAACCATAGTAAAACATTTCAAAAATAATTTTATATATTTACCGCGGTGCCTGTATAAAATTTTCTACCCTATGGTCAAGTGATACAGATGTTTATCATTTCAATCTGTAATTTAAAATAAAAATGCTTTTGTATATCATTTCAAACTGTAATCCCGAATGAATGAAATGCACGATAACTTGCAGTTTATACGATATAAAATACAACACCCATTCATCCAGATATCAATCATTAACCATTTTATTACAATCATCATCCAATTTAAACAACATCAATATAGAGCATATTAATTATACAGGTAATAAATAACATGCATTAACTAACAGTTTATATAAATTTAACTACTGTTAAACTAGCAGTTTATGTCCAAAAATAAATGTAAATTTAACTGGTAGTTAATACGAAATAAAAATAAATATAACTATGACAGGCAGTTAATATGCAAATAAATAAATTCTAATTGTCAAATTATATGCAATAAATAAAATTAATTAACAGTTAAATTAAATAAATGCAATTTAACTGAGATGACGAATAAATCATGCCAAACAGTCATAAATAAGTTTCTACTCATATCTAAAATTAATTTAACAAACACAAGAAATTTTAGAAGTTGTGAGTGGGTTAAAACACTCACCTTTTGAATTTAAATCGAATTTAAATCCGATTTAAACCCAAAAATTCGACGGTCTCCAAATCTTTCCAAACTAGCGTCAACAGATCTGGAATTTAATTACGATCCTAACAAAAAAAATCGTGAGAAACGGAGGTCGTATGAGGAAGTTATGATTTTTTTTGAGCGAAATGAAATCAAAATTAAAATAAATAAGAAAAGAACATACTTCATCTTCATTAAGCCACGTCACCACGTGGGTATGCACGCTCCAGTCAACTCCCTCCTACAGAACGCACTCTTCACGTTTGCACCCACATGAAACCAAATTTTGACCGCCTTTGACCACGCTTCCCCGACACTACAGGCCGCCGTTGGCCATGGCGTGGCCACAATCGCCATCCCCTCGTCCAGCCGACCTCCCCTGTACCATCCTGAAGCGATCGACGCCACGAAAACAGGGCGACCTCCACCATCCTTTTGACCCTAAATCGAGATTTCACACCAATCTAACCGTCGATTCGCCAGATGAATTTCACCGATGAACTACGCAAAGGACTCTCTACAAAACCCAGAAAGCAATTTAAGATCCGTCGCAGTTGATTACGACGAGATGAAAGGCCGAGAATGCTTCCCTGAATTCTGGAAAAATAGCAACTCGAATCGAAAAACGAACACCTCAAAAAAATCACGCGCCTCGAGATCTTCAACATAAAATTTTTTGGAATTTTTCTGAGGACTTTAATTTTTGACTTTGGATTTGATTTTTGAAATTGAACATGAATCTAGGGTTTCTAGCCATTGGAAGAAGAGAAGGAACTGATGAAATGAACGCACAACCAAATGAGAATAGATGGGCTAGGGTTTATAACTGGATTTATATAGATAGGTTGGAAATTTGAATAGATGGATCAGATAAACAAACGTGCTAACGCTAACGTGGCTCAAAAAGCTCATTCTGACTCCGGAACGAAATTGGTTAAACCCATATATCAAACTGGGTATTTTAAAATATTCTGAACGCGATGGAAAAAGTTCCACGTCCAAATTCTATCGTATGAAGAAGTTATGCTCAAATCAAAAATTTCAAATTGATTACAAATTGATTTCAATTAAATCGATTTCAAAGCGTTTCGCGTTCGTACGATCAAACGACAAGTCCGATCGCTACGAAACTTGAAACCCTACAAAAATTCACTGTTACGGATCCGATGAAACTGGTTTCGTCGAAATCCGAGTCCGTGACCAAAATGGCTATTTTTATATTAATTAAATTCAAAATAAATAAATAAAATCCAATTTTATATTTAGATTCTAAAATTGACCCATTTTATCACTTTTAAAAATTCTTAATCATTTACAAAGTTTCAAGCAAGTTTAGATGTCAAATCACAGAAGGTAAATTTATAAATTTCAATATAAATCCTTAATCTCATAAAATTCACAAATTAAAATTTAACTTTCTAAAAATTTATATTAAATCAAAGAAACAATGATTATTCCATTCACATATTTCAAATAGATGGATTTAATATTAGATTCAAAATTTATTATCCTACTATTCTTCGATTACACTTAAATCCCTATTAATGTAATATTTAGATGTTAAATTTTCATTTATTTCGATTAAACCTATTATCACATATTTCTTTAATATACTGACAGACTTACTTTTGCACCCTTTCATTTACCCAACTGCCATTTTATAAATAAACTTAACAATAGATTCCTACTCTATTACATAAATGCATACCCTTTTATCTAAATAAAAATTTTCGTAACTTCAAACATTTAATCCATTTAATTCCAATTACTCCTTTCATTAAATTTTAGATTCAAATCAATTTATAAAGCTTTACCTCCATTCTTTATATACACCAACCATCATTTAATGAAGAATTTATTTACGTTATTCCCCATTATTACCTAAATTTATTTAAACGTACCATCTATTTCAATGATTTACAAATTAAATGGAATGACCGAATATACACATAACTCATAATAATTATTGTAAAGCTCTCAATCCCACATTTATAAGTTTGTTATTTCCACTCACATATTATAGATATTTACAGGTATAGATTTTTATTCAATCATTACTTATTATATATATATTAATTAGATAAATTCACCAGTTAAGTCTGTTTAAATTTATTACCAAATACCCATTTATCTTTCCCATCAAATTTGAATTCCATTCAATTTATATAACAATCACTTTCCCGTTCGCACCTTATTATCAACCCACCATTATTGCAATTCATTATCTTATACTGATTTTATACAATTACCATTAACTTTACATTCAATTACCATTCAATGCATATTTATTCATCAATCAATTCGATATTTACTTTTCTTTCCTTTTATTTGATAAATAACCTAGTATACATTTCCATACATTCATTTCATTACATTCATTTATGGGTATTGCATTGAAATTTAATTTATTAGCTAATACCAACATTATTACCATTAATTTCAATTGGATTCCCAATTTTATTTAATACCCTGAATAAATAACATATATATTAATCAAATCCTTACATTTTTTTCTTTTCTCATATTCCATAAAAAAATTAAATCATAACATTTAAATGATTTTATTGAATTGGAATTACATTCAAGTCATAAATTATTAACTTGTACTAACATGATTCCTTAATTTATTCCATCTGCCGTTTACACTCTTTTATTGCATTAAATCAATTTTAATGTTTTCATAAATTTCTCATATTAAATGTTATATACAGGTAAGAAATCCTTTTCTACTTAATTCAATTGGACTTTAGTCAAATTTCTATAAATAGGTTTAAGTCACCATTTACATAATTTATTTTAGCCTTCATTTTAACATTTATTTATCCCTTTTGTTTTTTATACTAAAATAAATTACAAAATCCTATTAAATAAACAAATTAAATTGTCGAAATCTACGAGTCGTTACATTCCCTATCCACATCGGCAGCCTCATCATAGCCGAGTGTATAGCCTAGATGTAATAACTTCTGACAGCACATAGGTGGCATCAACATTTTCCCCATTGTCTGTAGTTTCTTATTTATTCCTTTTGCCAACCCATCAGCGGCTCGAGTTTACACAGGGTATGTCTATACATTGTATTGTATTATATATATTTGCTAGTAGTATACTTCCTTAAATTTGCAGATTTTAGTGTATATATGTATGACAACTTATGTTATTTATATACATAAAGTAAGCTATATGTACAAACTCAGTGCAACCGTAATTTTCTTTATAAAAGGCAAATAATACAAATTGTAGTATCCAAAAATATATATGTATGGCTGTACTTAATAAAAAAAAATTCTCGATATAACAGTATAAGCTTATATATCAATTTCTGAGTTTATATTTTTTTTGTTATATTGTTTTTTTTTTAATTTTGATTTTTATATAATAAGTATGTAAGATTATTTATTTTCACATATTAGTATACATAAGTTGCAATATATTGTTTAATAAGCCTAAAGCATTGTATATCTTCATACTGTTATGATATGCGTGCTTTAATAATAAAGCTATTGATCGGGTACAGATAGGTTAAGTAACATGTATATTTGGTTAATTTATATAAAAGTATATATAATCGTTTCGGTTATATTTATAATGAATATATAAGAGAGTTATATAAATGAATTTTATACTATGTGTTAACTAAATACATTGTTATTTATATGATCCAGTTTTTGAATATATGTTTGAAATGTTTTGATTTTTATATATACAAATATTTTATTTTATGCATATATTTTGTTATATATGAAGGTTTTATAAAACAAAAAAAAATTCTTATAAACTGTACTTCATATATACTCTTTAAAAAAAAAGGAAAAAAAGGAGTAAGTTAACAATGTATTATAAAGAATATTGTTTATCTGCATATATATGTGCATAAGTTTGTTTGATTTCCTGCTGGATATTTTGAAAAGGAAAGTAATAAACTATAATAATTATATATATACATAAGTATTCGTTTCAAAAGATATTATATATGTGTGTGTTGATCTTTAATATATGTGTTTTATGTTAGAACATTGACTTTTAACTATACATATATATTATTTTAATATTGGTTTAAAATGAATATTTATTACATGGAAACGACAACCATAAAATGAATATACTATATATGTGACATTTTGAATAATTATATATTTGTTATTTAATATTAATATGAAATGGAAGCGTTTTAAAGTTATATGGTTTTCATTGGTGTGCATATATATATATATATATATATATATATATCATTTTTTAAAAATGCGTGTTTTGATTTAACGTTCACTTTGAAAGAAAGTAACAAATTAATCATATAATCTTCGTTTCAATTTTATCAAGCTAATTTGATCCGTTCTCATCAATTTCTATCTATCAGCTTTTCCATCGAAATCGTACCATCTAACTTTGCTTCGGAAGTCGTGCTTGCATTTCTTAACTTAACTTCATTGTCTATCTCTCTAACCTCGAAAGGTGAGCAATCACTAACGATTAACATTCTTTTATTCATTAAATTTGATTTCAATTGAAACGACAATTGAAATATGCTGCTGTAGTTATTTAAATTTGTTATATATGCTATTATCTGTAACTATTCACCTGCGGGATATGACACCATATCCTGTTGTTTATATTATATTGTTATTGATGATATATGCCTGTTATTTTATTGTATTTTCTGTTATCACTCTGCAAGTTCCCTGTAGTTTAGAAATCACTATGGGTTGAAATGATACATACCCGAACAAACTTTAGAATAAGAGAAAATAGTTATGGGTTGAAATGATAAACCCAAGCGATTTTCATTTAATTGAATTTGGGATTACGGGTTGAAATGATATCCACCCGTATATATTTAGTATACGGAATTGAAATGATAAATATCCGTAGCACTTGACTATATGATAAGAAATATATACAGACACCGTTGGTCCATATAAATATTTTGAAAATAATTTCTGTAATTTCGGAAAGAAATATATGGTTTAATAAATTTGATTCTTAAGATATATATAAATGAAAATTGTATATATAGATTTAGTAGTAATATTTGATTTAAATTAGATTGATTTAATGCATATAATATGGTTAAGTATTTATGTAAATCTATATTTCAAATAGATTCTCTTGTAATAAATTGAATAATTAAGATTGGGAAATAAATTTGGGTTTATAAAAATGGTATTTAAATAATGATTTATTTCATTAAATCGATTTGAAATTTTTGAATGGGAAATTTAAAGGGTATGATTTTATAACTGGATTTTTGATTTAAGTTATTTAATGAATATTTCACGTTTTAATAAATTAAAGAAAATATTTAGTAAAATGTAATTTAAGGTTACTTAAATGATATTGAATCTAATAAGGGAGTATTTCAAGAATAAATAATAATGAGGTTAAATCGAATCTATATGAAACTGTTATATGGAACATTTAAATATTAAAGCCTTGAACTATATTGGAATTTAAATAGTTTATGTTGAGATTCGGATCTATATTTGAAATCAACGTAGTTGAATTTGTTATTTGGCAGCTAAACTGAATTGAAATGAAAATTTAGGTTGAACTAAATTTGAATTTATTATTTGGAAAACTAAATTGAATGAAAATTTAGATAAACGTTGAATACTTAAAGTTTTGAAATACATGGAAATATAACGGGGTATTTGTGATTATAAATCCGAATTTGAGATCGATAAAATTTAAGTGGTTATTTTAGAAATTGAGTTGAGTTTAAATTGATAAATAGAGATTGAATTTAATTTGAATGGGAAGGTCGGGTTGATGTTGGAACGTTTTGTTAAGTTGAGGAAATTGAAAATACTTTACTATATAAATTATTTAATATATATAAATACTATTTTGGGAAATATAGAGATATTTGAAGTGAAAATGAGATTTGGTTTTGAAGTATAAATTAAGCTGAAATGACCACGGTGTTATAGTGTATATTTCTACCTTGTAGAAAATTCCATGGACCCTTAGAGGATGGTTATCCCAAACATCCTTTAAGTTATTTGTATTTCAGTTGATATTTCACTTGATTTGGATTTATTGATATAAGAATGTTAATCCTGTCTCGAGTGTTTTGGGTCAGACTGAGTGATACAATATTTGAGACTCACCTTTGGAGTTTGGAGCTTCGTTTGGAAATCCAACTATCGGTTCGGATTCTAGCCTTTTCAGATGATTGGTTCAGAGAAGTCATCTACTGCATTGGAGACTTCACTGCATTTGAACTATTCGGTTGTATTTTTCCAACTCTGTTATATATAGTAGCTTCATGAACTATGATTCTTTATCTATTCCGCTGCACTATATTACTCTGTGATCTGTGGCTGATTTATTTAATGTATATTTTAAGTTTTGCCAAATTTAAATTAACAATTCGGTATTTTGAATTATTCAAGTCGGATATGTATGGTTTTATTGTCGATTTGAATGGTCCAAAATAGCGGGTCGTTACAGTATATGAGTACATTTTCTACGTATTGACATGCAATGATTTAGTGAATATACTTATATTATGAATATAAATATATGGAAATGTTTTCTAGGTGAAAGTAAAAAACTATTACGTGTATACTTACACAATTGAGAGAAGTATATCGATATTTTCAAATATTGAAAAGAGTATAAAGAATTTGGATGCATAAATTTTTGATGCGTCGAAATTTTTGAGTGGGGCAAAACTCTAGTTCCCCTGTTGCTCAAGCAAGGGAAAATAAACCATTTGAGGATGACGAGTAGGGTGAGTACGACACTAAAAGTTATTTTATTTACGTAATAAAATTTTAAAATTATAATATAATATAAATTTAAAATTTATAATATATAATACTAAATAGTAAATATCAAAATTGTAAAAATAATATATATATTTATAATTTGTAAAAATATTTATTTTTAAAAAACTCACAATAAAATCAAACATATTTTGTAAAAAAAATAAAACAATATTTATGCTAATGTGATATTTTGTGTGAAAATAAAAATTGGATCGATGTCCGTGGGGTATTAGCCCCGCATCTTTGCCTAATGGTTTTCCACCTCAAAGGACCCTACATTTGTAGTGGCATTTCTAGGTAACGATAGACATTCACTTTGAAATTCATTACTTATTTTTAATCATGTTGTTTTCGTCAATATATTTCGTTTCTTGTTTTTGTATTATGCTATATATTTTTTTTTATCTCAATGTGCCAATTTATTTTTAAGTATTTGCTTCTTATTCTTGCAATTGTTACTTTAATTTGTAATTTAATATTTACTTAAAAATAATTTGAACAATTTAAAATAAAAATGCAATCTAAATAAACAATCATTCTCATTTCACTATCCTATTCACAATACATGCATCTCCATCCGTGCCCCATTCAAAACAACCCCATTGAGACTACCTCATTCGCTTTGCAAAGAATGCACCCTTAATATTTTTCGCTTCGACTAATAATAGTCATTAGCATTGAAACATTGTTTCAATGCTTTTGGAAGAAGCTATTATTGTACTATGTGTTTCTCTTCTTCTATAGCAAAATGGATGGTTTGTGCTTGACTGAAGATTTGGAGCAAGGAATCGCAATTAGGCGATGTTGTAACAGTTCTGGTGGAGCAACAACGATTGACAACAATAGTTTGACTGTGAAAGAGAGAAGACTTCAAATGTTGGTTGTAAACATAATTTCATTTAAAGTGGTTGTGCGATCACTAACAACCAATGAGTAAGACAACTATAAATAATAGTTATTATAAATTAATATTTTCAGTGGTAAGAACTGAAAGTTGTTCGACCTTTATTACAACTACAAAATGCCAAAAGTCTTTGAACATTTTTATTACAACTTTCTGAATAAACAGTTGTTAAAATCTTTTATTACAACTTTCACCATGTTAATATTGTAAACGAAATGTTGTGATATAGTCATACTTGATTTTGGTGTAGTTAATTATTTTTGAACATATTACATAATTTAGGCAATACTAAAGTTAATATTTATGGACATAATTAAGTTATATTGGAGAGGCTAACATTTAGCTTAGAGAATGATCTAGAATTTGATGTACTAATTGAAAGTCTCTAGAATCATCTTGCTTTGGAATTCAAGAGAATGATAGAGAATAGGCTTTTAGAAGAATTATATAATATTATAAAGAGTGATTGTGAACCATATGATTAAACACATCACCATAGTCGAATTAAGATTTGCTACTACTATAATAGAGGTGGAGTGACTTATTTTGTAATTAAGTAAAAAAATTATAATTAAAGTTTGTAATAGAATTTTCTTTCTCTTTTAAAGTCCACATCTCTCATTTCTAGTTGTCATCAAATTCAATTCTTTTTCTTATACAACTTTCCAACAGTGGTATCATAGCTACATTGATAGTAAGGAAGAATGACATGTGGATTGAGTTTCATAAAAGTTCCCTTTCTCAAAAAAGGTATTATGGTAATTGGAGAATTCACATGAAGGCGGTGCTTGAATCATAAGGTGTGCAGGATGTCATAGGAATTGGGTATGAAGAACACGTCCATGTTACCACTTTATCCCAAACTAAATGGGATAATTTGAAGAGTTTGAAGAAAAAGGATTTACAAGCACTTGTAATCATTTATCAAGGTTTGGATGATGCTAGTTTAAGAAGATAGAAAATGCATCTACTAATAAGAATGCACGGGAGATTTTGGAGAATGCATTCAAGGGAACTGATAAATTAAAGAAAATTCGATTACAAACTACGCGAGGTAAGTTTGAATTTTTATTAATCAAATCATCGGAAATAATCGATGAATATTTTTCATGGGTTTTATTAATTGTAAATCAATTGAAAAGATATGCAGAAAAAATGGATAATTCTAGGGTATCTGAGAAAATTTTACAATCTTTAGATTTCAAATTTGACAATGCAGTTGTAGCAGTTGAAGATTTTTAATGATGTAAAAACCATGAACGTTGGTCAATTCATGGAAATACTTCAAGTCTATGAAGAAACGTTAATAGAAAAGTTGAAGAAGGGCCATTAGATCAAGCTCTTCAAATCAAATTCGTGGCTCATAATGAAATAAAATATATTGAAGACGACATCTTAGTTAATAAGGAGGACGAAAAGGAAAACAATGAAATAAGAGAAAATACTGCAATGAAAGAGGAAGAGAAAATGAATATTGACATGGAGAAGAATGTTGCAAAAGAGTCACCAAAGATAACCAAAGAGAAAGTCATAAGGATTCTAGGTGAAGACCTTTCAAAAACAATGGTTTTAAAAAAGTGGCTATCAAGGTTAATACTGAAAAAGTGGAAGAAGAAGTTGAAAAGAAGGAGATAGTAAAAGAAGAAGAAAAACAAGTAAAAGATGGAAAAGGCAAGGATGAAGAAAATAGAGCAAGCAAAGATGACGCCAATGATAAAGAATATGAAAGAAAAAGAGAAGAATATAAAGTAGACATGAATCAAGGAGAAAAATTTCAAGAGGTTGGAGGGGATTTAAAATACGAGAAACAAGTTGAAGAAATGGAAAAGGAGAATGTAAAGAAGTAAAAATAGAAATGATCAAAGAGGGAGTCGAAGTAGCAAGGGGTAAATTTCATGACGATGACAACAAAGTGGTGAACAAAGATTATAGCATTTCTATTTCGAATAATTCAATTTTTTAATCAATGTTTTTCGAAATGTCATGCGAAAGTGAAATTTAGGAAGCGTGCAAAGAAATTGGATAGGTCAAAAATTATAGGAGTGAAATTATGGAAGAATGCAAAGATAATGTGTATGACTCATTTAAATTTATGACACTGGAGCAAAATGGAAGTTAGAGCGCATACTTTTTAGAGTATTCTATGGTAATAATGGAGCATGAAATGAATGGAGCACCACAAAGATCCGTGAAATTGCATCGAAGATCTTGACATTAGGGAATAACGTCATTACAATACAGGAAGATTAGATAATATCTTTGCTCCTATTGAAACATGTAAAATACAAAGTTTAGAAATTTTGTTCGAAGTTACAAAATCAAATTTAAGGAGGATGTTGGAAATAAACTTGATTTTGGTCTAATTAATTAGTATGTTACTAAAAGCACCAAGAAAAGTGCTTCCTAGAAGCATTGCCAAAGAACATCTTAAATGTTTACCATATATGCTACCTAATACCAAAATAATTAGAAACAAGCACCCAAGAAAGAACAACCCTAATTCTCATATCACTTTCTTCTTCACTCAAATTTCTTGTATCTTCATTCAATCCATCGCATGTTTATCGATGAGAAAATTGACTAGAATGACCAGCCAAAGCTCTCTAAAAAATCATAACCAAGACCGAAAGAAATCTCAACAGTCAAGTATGTAATTTGTTTTTTATTTTAATCTCATTTGATCGGCCTCTAATACAATTGGACGGTGGTAAACCATCGAACTATGATGCATTTGGTCGGTGATGATTCACCGACCTATGATGCATTTAGCCAGTGAAATGCAGCCATGAAAATCATCTTATATTATACCAACTCATTGTTCAGTGATAAATCATCGAGCCGTGAAGCAAACTTGTTGTTTGATAGTGTATGACTCACTTTTTCCATATAGTTTAAGAAGACAAACAACCACACATGATCCACTCAAATTGAACAAAAAGATGGATAGTTTGGGAAAATAAGAAGGAAGCGAGAAGAAAACTAAACAATACAGAATCTCAAAGGGGAACAAATAATCTATAATATACAAAAAATATTTACACAAAGAAAAATTGTAATATACATACATCAATTGGAGTACATTAACCTATTTCACCTGGACAGTTATAACAGCCTATCCTTACAATTTTTGATAATTACAACCAACAGACAGCACAACAGAACACAACGAAGTATGTAAATACGTCTTGGGACTCAAGCTCATCTCCCAAGCTCCAACACATCCAAAGCAATTTATAATATGCTCGGTCTGATCCAAGCAATATAATAAAATAACACCTGAGTCAGTCTGGTAAACCAACGTGAGAAAACACACCCCAAATGGAATTTAATATTTGTCATAAACCTTCCAAATAAAAGTATCTCGTAAGACCACGCCACACGTAAAAACAGACAGGTTTTCAACTTACGATAAACAAAAAAAGTTCTATATAAAATCTAATGATATTACCATAATCTATAGGGTTTTCAAGTAAATAATTAACATAGCCGAAATTGTTACATTAATTAAATTTCAGCACAATAGGTATACGACTAAAACAATAAAGGCTCACATTGGAGAATGGATTCCATATTATGAAATGTAAGAACCTTTCGATGGTACATCTATAGATAAAATGCACAGGGTCTGACAAGAAATCTTGTACCCTTGCCACTGGCCTACCACTTGACTAGTAGTACCGAATAAGATCACCCCTTTTTAGGCCCTAAAGCATACATGAGAAGATAGTATCGATCAAGATGTAGGATGACCATACCATGATGGTAGCGACCCACATGGTCCTGCAACATACCCATTTTTGTAGTTTCCCGGTTGACGAGGCTTGGGGTTATGTTTTACTTTTATATAGTCCTTCCCACTTGGAATGCTACATTGCCTTCCAGTCGAGACACAATATCAGCATTCATCCATACAAAGGAGATGAATGCACTGAAGCCACTACTTCTACTACATCCCTTTTGTAATCATTCTCGGGATTAGTAGCAAGCATCCCTTGCACTTCAAAGAGCTTCGCCTTCAATTGCATCATTTTCAAGATATCTTTACTTCAAAATTCTTGAGTTGGATCAAAGTGGTTTTCAAATAAAATATATGATCCTAGTCACTTCGAAACAACACTCGATAGTTTTCGGTAAACTCAAAACCAGTTCTTTAGGAAATAAATAGTCAAAGATAAAGTGAAGATCACCTCCTAACCGTTAGTGAACGGATTTCCTTATCATTTGTTCTAGAAGAACAAAACGACTACAACAATTTAGACTTTTCATAGCGTTTAAAAAACGCTCGTAAAGGCTTTTGTAGCGTTTTTATAAACGCTGTATATCAACATGTTGTTATAAGTCTGTGACCTACGATAGCAATACCAAAAACGCTATAAATAACTTCTTGTAACAGCGTTTGGAAAATGCAAAATTGTTTTAATGGCGTTTTTGCACACACTGTAAAAAAATGTTATATATAGGAAGGGTTATTAGACAGCAAGAACAAAACGCTATAAAAAGTTCCTAACAATAGCTTTTTATCAACACTATCAAAACTCTTTTAATAATAGCGTTTTTGGTGCATAAGATCTTCTATGTTTGTTTTTTACGTTTCAATGAATATATGTATAATGAATTTAAATACCACTAAGATCACATTTGATTACCAATATGTTATACGTAAACAAATAAAATTATAGCAAAACAACATGTGTTCGTTATATTTCATAACTACGTATGAAGATTACAAATGCAAGTAAACAAAACTAATACTATATGCAAGCAATCTTACCGAAATGATACATAGAAGTATTCAAACACTAAAGATACACACGACACTATATATTACTTCAAATCACCTTGTTGCTACTTGCTAGCACCAAATGTATTGGTTACCTGTAAAGAAAAAGTTCAATAGTTAGTCGTAATAGACATGATTCATGAAAAATATGCATGTAAAGTGACACTTTTGAACAACAATATTTGGTGTTTATGAACTTATTCAATTCTAAACTACAGTTGTATTTAAACGAGTACACATTAATTTTTTAAAACTTACTTAATTTTTATAAAACTTTATTTATTTCTATAAAACCAGTTTAATTTTTGGCAACTTAATTAACTAAGCAAAATCTTTATGATACTTTATAAATTCAATAGAAACTTTGTTAATTTAGTTTAATTTTTATAAAACACAATTAATTTTTTTCATCAAACTTGGATAAATTTTACAAATTTAATTAATTTAATCGAATGTTTATAAAACTTGGTTAAATTTTATGATAATTAGTTAAATTTTATTAACTTGTTATTTTTATAATCTTAATCTATTTTAAAAAATTAATTAAAGTTTATGAACCCGGTTATTTTTTATAGACTCGCTTAATTTGTATAAAACTTAGTTAACTTCTGTAGATTAGATAATTTTTATAAATTAGGTTGATTTTTATGAATTTATTTAATTTTTATAAAACTTAGATAACTTTGTTAAATTTTTATAAACTTAATTATTATTTTATAAATTTTCTTACCTTTTACAAATTTTGTCAATATTTAGATAATTATTTAATTTATATATAACTTGTTTAACATATTTTAATTTTTATGCAACTTAGTTAATTTTTACAAATGTATTTTTAGTTTTCTAAATCTTTATTAAGGTAGAAAATTATTTACTTTTTATAAAACTTGGTCAACGTAGTTAATTTTTATAATTCAACTAACTTAGTATAATTTCAAAAAAATTAAGTAAATTTTGTTAAAACATATTTAGCTTTTTATAAAAATTGGTTAAATTTTACAAACTTAATTAAATAAATTGGATGTTTATAAAACTTGGTCAAGTTATATAAAACTTAGTTAAATTTTATTAACTTTGTTATTTTTATAAATTTGGTTTATTTTGAAAACTTGAAATTAATTTATATAAAACTAAAACTTCTATAAAAAATAGTTATTTTTTAAATTAGGTTAATTTTTATAAATTTATTTAATTTTTATAAAACTTAGATAACTTTGTTCATGTTATATTTTGTTTTATATACTTTACTCAACAATTGCATGTCAATTGTTATAAACTTATTAATTTTTATAAAACTTAGAAATTTTATAAACTTATTTAGTTTTAAAAACTCAGTATAGTTAATTATTATAAAACTTAATCAATTTTATAAAAATTAATTAACTTGGTTAATTATTTTAAACTTAGTAACCGTTAAGGTCACAACATACACACCTTAGTAATATTTGTAACTGGACTATGGAGATCATAGAGTTTGGCATTGTTGTGAAAAGGTAAAGTCTCTTTTGTGGACTATTTTTGGAGAATGAAGAAAACAAGTTTACGCATGCATCGATTTGCTAGCCAGCCATTGAATTTCGTGCCAACCTTTCAATAAAAGGATGGCTGCACATGAAGATAGGTTTGGCAATCTTTATTTTACACCAATAACAAAGCAGCCAAACACACTATAAATAGAAGGCTTCTCCTCTCATTTCTAGTATCCAAGAAGCGGAGAGAGAGAGTGTGTGTATTAGAGAGAGAATTAATTTTTTTTCCTAAATACTAGTGTCTTTTCTTTGTCAGAGAAAGTGTTTTCTCCTGTTATAAGAGAGAGTATTTGCTCTCCTTATTTAGAGAGAAAGTGTTGTAATTCTTTTGCCATGTTGAAATCCTCCTTCACTTGCCTCTGGTTTTTCATTTAATTTGTTTAAGGATTTATTTTTCTCTTCATTTTTCTCAATCTCACTTTGTTTGCGAGCTAGTTGCACTCCATAATTTCTTAACATCCTTCTCTTGTTTCTTTCAGTTTCTGTACTCTTTCCTACATTAATATTGGAAGTAGAAGAATTGGATGTTGTTCCTTCAGGCGAGCTTGATTCAAAGCTTAAGAAAACACCATCCATTCCTCAACTAAATAATATCAACATTTACCTGTTGCTTGAGACATAATAAAATTGACAAAACTTGTTGGTTTCCCAGTAGTTAACATACTCAATTTCATTTTCTCCCATAATCACTTCTCCTTTACTGTTGAAGTATAAACAGAAGCTATAGTGTTTTCTTTAGCTAGTGTAAGTGAAAGAGAACTAAATAATTATTATCCAATGAAGTTATATATAGCTATATAAAATGCATCAAATGCGAGTGGTCATTTTTTTGGTATCTTTGATGTTGATAGGTTTGGAGGTAAAACACACTTTTTGATTCGGATATGGATATGAATAACAAGTTTTTTTTCTAATACACCAGCAGTATGTAATTAACAATCTGAAGCATGAGATCTAAAAAAATTAATCAGTTTTATAATTTTACTTGCAAATTTTTTAACTACGCAAGGAAGCACCTCACTGGGTTTTTTTATGCTTCGCTTTCCATCCCATTGCTTTTTTAAGCTTGCATTCTAGATTACTCATTTCCTACATTGAAAGGTATGAATAAATAATAAATTATCCATAATATTAAAATAATACTTGAATTGAGGATAAAGACATGCATTGTGGGTTTGAATACTGCAATGCACTATAGCAGCATAACACCATATCAACCAGCCTGTAACTCAGCATAGCAATATGCGTGTCACTTATTAGATGTTTAATACCTCATTTTTACAACAATTTTAGATCTTCTACGTCACTCTTTGATACATGGGTTCTGGTCTGATTCGGCATCAGCTAACTGAGGCACCTGTTGGTGGTGTTCATCGGTTCTACTTTGCTTCTGTAACCGCTTAGTTCCAACTTTAAGTTAATGTACCAAACTCAAGTTAATCCAAATTCACCACTTCACTTAAGCTTCAACTAGTACAAGGAAGGGTATACAGTGCTAGGTCGAACCTCTGACGAGTTAAGGCCTCTGTCGATTGATGTCGCTAAAGCTATGCTCAAAGGCTAGTCATACCGCTCTGCCGAACATTTGTATTGTACTTCTATGACTTGACCTATTTTACAAATCTTGAAATGTTACTCTTGTCTTGAGCTTTCAGATTTTGCATATAGAAATTTTGTAATTATATTTTTATCCAAAAGGATTTATCTTTCTGGAATTCATCAATGCTCTTTTCATGGAGCAGGCATTTTGCAAAGCACTATATCTATGAAGCGTGCACATTGTGAAATTATTGACTTTTGACAGCTTTATTAATCACTTCTCGTTGATGGTAAAGAAGATAGTGCGTTTGGAAGACACGACAAGTAATCGGCAATGACATTGTCGGATCCTTTTTTGTCTTTGATTGTAAAGTCAAATTCTTAAAGTAAAAGGATCCAACGAATCAAACGAGGCTTAGTATCCTTTATGGAAAAAAAGTATCAAAGAGCAGAATGGTAAGTATAGACCATGGTGTGTGAACCTATCAGTAAGGTCAAAACTTTTCGAGCGCAAAAAAGACGGCTAAAAGCTCTTTTTCGGTCGTTGTGTAGTTGAGTTGAGCGTCATTCACAGTCATACTCACATAGTAAATGACGTGAAGGATTTGTTGATCGTTGTCCTATAACTGTAACAACCCGGAGTTTTGTACCGGTTAATTATTGTCGTTAGACGATTAATTTTGCTAGCTGTTTGTTGTTCGGAGTTTTGATTTGAGTTGAAATTCTTTTCAAAAACTTGTTTAATAGTATACGGGTTTTAAATAAATATCTCTCTTTTATTTTCATTTGGCCCGTTCTCTTTGGTAGTTGGGCCGTGATAATTATCTCAAGTATGTAACCGATCCCCCTTGGTATTTCCATTCGTTCAGTAACCCTAGAAACTAAGCAAACGAAAAAAAAATGGCGGCTTCATCGCATCTCGTTCGTTCCACTTTCCAAAAATTAGGGCGTCGTTCAAATGGAAAGCGCCAACTCCTGCAGCTCGATCGAGTGATGGTTTCATCCTCGCCGTGTCGGTCGTCCATCTCTTCGAGTCGCTCAACGGCTGGTAGGGTTCGCTCGTCTTCGAGTGCCACGGCTTCGAATCAAATTCGTGCTCTTTGACTAAGGTGAGTAAATTTATTTACTCATATCTAACTCAAGTTTCGAATGATTCTAGCTTGTTCAAACTTGTAATTTTGCTTCTTGGTTGTCTGATTTTCACAGCTTTGAGATTTCTGATTTCTTGTAGACTAAAACTGGCCATATGATGGGATCGATCCAACCTTTTATGTTGATTTTCTAGATCATCCTAATTGATTTCTAGATATTTGTTGTTTCCAATTATCTGCAGGTAATTGGATATTTGTTGATATGAGTTCTAATTATCGTTTTGATAATTAGATATTTGTTGATTTGATTATCACTTGTGATAATTAAATATTTGTTGTTATGAGTTCTGATTATCGTTTTTGATAATCGGATATTTGTTGATTTGATTATCGTTTTTGATAATCGAATATTCGTTGATTTGAGATTTGATTATCGTTTTTGATAATCGAATATTCATTGATTTGAGATTTGATTATCATTTTTGATAATCGAATATTCGTTGATTTCAGATTTGATTATCGTTTTTGATAATCGAATATTTGTTGATTTGAGATTTGATTATCGTTTTTGATAATCGAATATTCGTTGATTTGAGATTTGATTATCGTTTTTGATAATCGAATATTTGTTGATTTGAGATTTGATTATCGTTTTTGATAATCGAATATTTGTTGATTTGAGATTTGATTATCGTTTTAGATAATCGAATATTGCCGATGATTGCATTTATACAGTTTTGTTTTCTGATTGTCTACTTGATAATTAGATTTTTGTTGAGAATTTGTAAATTTCTTTTATGAAGTTAAAAGATTTCTTTGACATTTGTATTCTCGACCTTTATTTTTTTGCTTAACCAGTTTAGGTTAGAAAAATAATTGTGATTGACAACCTTAATTATGAAAATTGCGGGGACGCAATTTTTATAAGGAGGGAAGTCTGTAACAACCCGGAGTTTTGTACCGGTTAATTATTGTCGTTAGACGATTAATTTTGCTAGCTGTTTGTTGTTCGGAGTTTTGATTTGAGTTGAAATTCTTTTCAAAAACTTGTTTAACAGTATACGGGCTTTAAATAAATATCTCTCTTTTATTTTCATTTGGCCCGTTCTCTTTGGTAGTTGGGCCGTGATAATTATCTCAAGTATGTAACCGATCCCCTTTGGTATTTCCATTCGTTCAGTAACCCTAGAAACTAAGCAAACGAAAAAAAATGGCGGCTTCATCGCATCTCCTTCGTTCCACTTTCCAAAAATTGGGGCGTCGTTCAAATGGAAAGCGCCAACTCCTGCAGCTCGATCGAGTGATGGTTTCATCCTCGCCATGTCAGTCGTCCATCTCTTCGAGTCGCTCAACGGCTGCTAGGGTTCGCTCGTCTTCGAGTGCCACGGCTTCGAATCAAATTCGTGCTCTTTGACTAAGGTGAGTAAATTTATTTACTCATATCTAACTCAAGTTTCGAATGATTCTAGCTTGTTCAAACTTGTAATTTTGCTTCTTGGTTGTCTGATTTTCACAGCTTTGAGATTTCTGATTTCTTGTAGACTTAGGTCACTTTGATTCTGCAGATTGCTTTGTTGTGATGTTGATTTCCGTGTTCACTTGTTTCGAATTTCTGGCAATTGATTTATGTCGACTGTTGCCGTGCTCCATGTATTCATGTAGTCCGGTCATCATGGCACCGTTGTGATTTTGGGTCACCGTCACCATATATTTGATTCTGTTTTTGGCTGTTGTCTTCATTTGGTAGCTGTCTTATGCTCTGAATTGTTGATGACTTGTTCATCACAGTGGTTCCCTTTTTGACTTCGGTCATTTGTAACATTGTCACTGCTGATCATATTTGTAGCATGCGTGACTTTCACGTGCTGTTGTAGACCCACTGAATCATTCATTCTGTTCATTTCAGTTGTTGTAGTTCCTGTTGTATTTGAACCGTGTATTCATGTTGAGACTGGACCATTTGTAGTTGCTTTGTGTATACTTCTGTTGTAGTTAAGTTGAACTATGCTTGACGATGCTTATGTTCTCTTGATCACTTCCAGTTGTACTGCTATTTGAATTGCAGTGTTTCATGTTGTAGCTTCACTTGTATCTCTTGTGCACTTTGACTCTCTTGTGCCTTTTTGAACTGGTTTGTGATGTACTTTGTCACTGTTTATTTGATCCACTTGTGACATTTGTTGGGTCTGGGCATTCTTGTTGTCCAGACTTGTACATGATATTTTTGATTTGCTTGTATATATGTATGTTGCACCACTTGTTACACTGGTAGTTTGAAATTGTCACATGCATTGTGCACTACTTGTTGGTGTTGATATTGCATGTTGAATTGTTGCACTGGGTTGATTTTTTCTTGAGTCTGCATCACTGGTCTTTGCAGTCTAGTTTCCATATCTTGATGATCATATCTGTCAGCACTTGTCTTGTTGAACTGTAATTGTGCATTTGTATCAACTTGAATATGTTGCATTTGTTGACTCATCATTGTTGCCAGGTAGATTGATGTCTGCACCGTAGGCTTTTGTATTGATCATTGATGCTGTATTTCTGTGTACATGTACAGTTTCATTGTTGCAGTGGTATTTTGAATTTGGGTCTAGGCCATTTGTACTTGTGTTGAATCTGATTTTGATTTGACCTTGTGCACTCGAGTTGGCGAGGTAGTGCACATGTATGTACGTGTGTACTGCAGCCACATCGCCTTGATTTTAGTGGTATTTCTTTTGCTTTGATGCATTGATCTTTTGTGCATTTTATACTAGTGGCGAGGCAGTGCATGCGTGCGTGTACTGCAGCCACACAGATTTAACGTTTTAAATATGGCGAGACCGTACACGTTAGCGTGTACTGCAGCCCTACTAGACTTGGTGTTTTAAATGATGTTTTCTATTGATGGAAATTTATTTTATGTTGCCAATTCAATATATTTTGAATCGCATTTTGATGATTTTGTAGTTAATTGCCGTTTTGGCAATTCTGTTGTTTTCTAAATTTTCTTCATTTATAATCCTTCTATCTATCTGTGTTGGAAATTTGAATCCACTGATTTGTTGTTTTAACACTGTTAAGTGTTATATTTACTGTTATCCGATTCCTTGTTAAAGGATCGGATAAGTGAATTTATCTTTGACTGTCGTCTAATTGTTATTTAATTATTATTGCCTCTGTGCACTAATAACTGAGTTGGAATTAGACTGACCCGTGTATTATTTTCTTTTGAATGTAATACTCGGGTCAGACCGAGTATTTACAGGTTGTTGATATCTTACTTTGGGTTGCCGCTTGAGCTATGAAGTCACTTCATATATTTTGGAGTAGTCGTCGTCATTTATAGTAGTCGGTTTATTTGTATAGGAAGATATGTATTCATGTATATTATATACGATAATATACTTGTATATGTAACTTCCAGAGTCGATAGTTGTAGTTGTATCATATGTACTGTATCACATGTATTGTAACTGACATCAGTTATTATATATATGAGACTTTTGTTTTATCTGTGTTCCGCATTTATATTATCTGTGTTATTATTATATCTATTGTCCTAAACTACTATGAACCATCGTAGATCGTTTTATACTGGAATTGGGTATGTCGATGGGAGTAAATAAATAAGAGATGAAAAATTAAAAATATATATCACTCCTATCGAAATAACCAATATTAGTGTAAGGCCTAACTACGGATGGCCGCTCCTATCCAGCCTTATTCTTCGCGATAACAGACAGTATTTCTTTTAATACTCTTTGTTATTGTGAGCATAGAGGTGGGGCGTCACGGTTGGTATCAGAGCTTGAGGTTTATGGACATAATATAAAACATAAACTTAGGTGGAACATGTGTTACAACTATCAGTCGATGTTTTATTTGTGTTTTGAGTCAAAACTAAAGTTTTGAAAATATGTTGAAATTTTTAAATATCTTTATTTAAAATAAAAGTGAATTAGTGTTTTGATGATTGGTTGATTCGTGTTTTATTTATCAGAGTGCGCAGCGAAAACAGTGAGACTGTCTTCGCTGAATACAGCTGATATCCCTTTTGATTTAAAAATCATAATATGAAATTGAAATAAATTTCATTTGTTGTTTACATAACTGTGATTAATTTATTTTCTTTGAAAATTTCGAATCCGATTTGAGGATTCGAAGCGATTGCAGTTATGTAATTTTGTTGAGATTTTTGCTGTTTTGAATTAGCCTCGTTGAAGATATATTTGAATGATTTCTTTGTTTATTTTGTAGTATACGTGCAAATTTAAGTTGTATGTTACTGCATTAAATTTTACGTTGAACCGATGTTTGGTTTTAATGCATTTTGTTGCCGTTATTTTTATAACGGGATTTTTACACCGATGCTAGAATTTTGAAGCACGATGTTTTGTTGACATTTTAATGAATGAAAATTCACTGATATGAAATTTTGATGCAAATTATTTTGATGAGATTTGACGTTTAAAAATTACTGTCACTTTGACTTCAGTAACCGTCAAAATTTTTTAAGTGGATTTTTCAAGCGGTTATCCCGCAATGCTGATTTTGAGATCCGTTTCTATGGTGTTTTGAGAAGTACAATTTTCTTATTGAAATTGTCACTAATGTTGCTGTTTTTATCACGGATTTGCAAATCGATTTAAAAATAAAATTGTTTTTCAAATTTTTTATAGTTTATGCTTTCAAAAGAATGAGGAAGCGATTTAAACGATTCAGAAAAATCGAGGACTATGAACCCTTTCTTTTACTGATTCTCTTAATTTCGGACTTGTTCGTTTGAGAATGTAGATTATTTACTTTTATAAAATAAATGAAATTGTTTTCAGAATTTTTACAGTTTGCGTTTTCAGGAGAATGAGAAAGTGATTTAAACGTTTCAGCAAAATCGAGGATTATGACTCCTTTCTTTTACTGATTCGTTTAATTCCGGACTTATCCGTTTGAGAATGTGAAATGTTATTTTGAATACACAATTTTGCAATTTCAAGGAAACGATGAAGAGATTTAAATGATTTAGCAAAAGTGAGGAGTATGAAACCACACTTTTACTATTTTGGTTAAGTCCGGACTCGTTAATTGAAGCATTTGTTGTTTGATGATTTTGATGATTTTACACGTTCAAGGAAACGATGAAGAGAATCAAACGATTTAGTAAAACACGTGGTATGGGACATGTGCGTTTGCTATTTCGGTTAATTCCGGACTCGTTAATTGAATATTTGATGATTTTCGTGTGCTTTCGAGCCACTATGATGGACCTTCGGGTCATATGATGGACCTTCGGGTCAAATACCAGTACCAGACCTTCGGGTCATATGTTGGACCTTCGGGTCATATGATGGGCGCCAAAATTATGATGGGTACTTGGTAGGCTTCGGCCATATGAGATGCACGTGCGGCGTAGCTAAAACTGGCCATATGATGGGATCGATCCAACCTTTTATGTTGATTTTCTAGATCATCTTAATTGATTTCTAGATATTTGTTGTTTCCAATTATCTGCAGGTAATTGGATATTTGTTGATATGAGTTCTAATTATCGTTTTGATAATTAGATATTTGTTGATTTGATTATCACTTGTGATAATTAAATATTTGTTGTTATGAGTTCTGATTATCGTTTTTGATAATCGGATATTTGTTGATTTGATTATCGTTTTTGATAATCGAATATTCGTTGATTTGAGATTTGATTATCGTTTTTGATAATCGAATATTCATTGATTTGAGATTTGATTATCATTTTTGATAATCGAATATTCGTTGATTTCAGATTTGATTATCGTTTTTGATAATCGAATATTTGTTGATTTGAGATTTGATTATCGTTTTTGATAATCGAATATTCGTTGATTTGAGATTTGATTATCGTTTTTGATAATCGAATATTTGTTGATTTGAGATTTGATTATCGTTTTTGATAATCGAATATTTGTTGATTTGAGATTTGATTATCGTTTTAGATAATCGAATATTGCCGATGATTGCATTTATACAGTTTTGTTTTCTGATTGTCTACTTGATAATTAGATTTTTGTTGAGAATTTGTAAATTTCTTTTATGAAGTTAAAAGATTTCTTTGACATTTGTATTCTCGACCTTTATTTTTTTGCTTAACCAGTTTAGGTTAGAAAAATAATTGTGATTGACAACCTTAATTATGAAAATTGCGGGGACGCAATTTTTATAAGGAGGGAAGTCTGTAACAACCCGGAGTTTTGTACCGGTTAATTATTGTCGTTAGACGATTAATTTTGCTAGCTGTTTGTTGTTCGGAGTTTTGATTTGAGTTGAAATTCTTTTCAAAAACTTGTTTAACAGTATACGGGCTTTAAATAAATATCTCTCTTTTATTTTCATTTGGCCCGTTCTCTTTGGTAGTTGGGCCGTGATAATTATCTCAAGTATGTAACCGATCCCCTTTGGTATTTCCATTCGTTCAGTAACCCTAGAAACTAAGCAAACGAAAAAAATGGCGGCTTCATCGCATCTCGTTCGTTCCACTTTCCAAAAATTGGGGCGTCGTTCAAATCGAAAGCGCCAACTCCTGCAGCTCGATCGAGTGATGGTTTCATCCTCGCCATGTCAGTCGTCCATCTCTTCGAGTCGCTCAATGGCTGCTAGGGTTCGCTCGTCTTCGAGTGCCACGGCTTCGAATCAAATTCGTGCTCTTTGACTAAGGTGAGTAAATTTATTTACTCACATCTAACTCAAGTTTCGAATGATTCTAGCTTGTTCAAACTTGTAATTTTGCTTCTTGGTTGTCTGATTTTCACAGCTTTGAGATTTCTGATTTCTTGTAGACTTAGGTCACTTTGATTCTGCAGATTGCTTTGTTGTGATGTTGATTTCCGTGTTCACTTGTTTTGAATTTCTGGCAATTGATTTATGTCGACTGTTGTCGTGCTCCATGTATTCATGTAGTCCGGTCATCATGGCACCGTTGTGATTTTGGGTCACCGTCACCATATATTTGATTCTGTTTTTGGCTGTTGTCTTCATTTGGTAGTTGTCTTATGCTCTGAATTGTTGATGACTTGTTCATCACAGTGGTTCCCTTTTTGACTTCGGTCATTTGTAACATTGTCACTGCTGATCATATTTGTAGCATGCGTGACTTTCACCTGCTGTTGTAGACCCACTGAATCATTCATTCTGTTCATTTCAGTTGTTGTAGTTCCTGTTGTATTTGAACTGTGTATTCATGTTGAGACTGGACCATTTGTAGTTGCTTTGTGTATACTTCTGTTGTAGTTAAGTTGAACTATGCTTGACGATGCTTATGTTCTCTTGATCACTTCCAGTTGTACTGCTATTTGAATTGCAGTGTTTCATGTTGTAGCTTCACTTGTATCTCTTGTGTACTTTGACTCTCTTGTGCCTTTTTGAACTGGTTTGTGATGTATTTTGTCACTGTTTATTTGATCCACTTGTGACATTTGTTGGGTCTGGGCATTCTTGTTGTCCAGACTTGTACATGATATTTTTGATTTGCTTGTATATATGTATGTTGCACCGCTTGTTACACTGGTAGTTTGAAATTGTCACATGCAGTGTGCACTACTTGTTGGTGTTGATATTGCATGTTGAATTGTTGCACTGGGTTGATTTTTTCTTGAGTCTGCATCACTGGTCTTTGCAGTCTAGTTTCCATATCTTGATGATCATATCTGTCTGCACTTTTCTTGTTGAACTGTAACTGTGCATTTGTATCAACTTGAATATGTTGCATTTGTTGATTCATCATTGTTGCCAGGTAGATTGATGTCTGCACTGTAGCTTTTGTATTGATCATTGATGCTGTATTTCTGTGTACATGTACAGTTTCATTGTTGCAGTGATATTTTGAATTTTGGTCGAGGCCATTTGTACTTGTGTTGAATTTGATTTTGATTTGACCTTGTGCACTCGAGTTGGCGAGGCAGTGCACATGTATGTACGTGTGTACTGCAGCCACACCGCCTTGATTTTATTGGTATTTCTTTTGCTTTGATGCATTGATCTTTTGTGCATTTTATACTAGTGGCGAGGCAGTGCACGCGTGCGTGTACTGCAGCCACACAGATTTAACGTTTTAAATATGGCGAGATCGTACACGTTAGCGTGTACTGCAGCTCTACTAGACTTGATGTTTTAAATGATGTTTTCTATTGATGGAAATTTATTTTATGTTGCCAATTCTATATATTTTGAATCGCATTTTGATGATTTTGTAGTCAATTGCCGTTTTGGCAATTCTGTTGTTTTCTAAATTTTCTTCATTTATAATCCTTCTATTTATCTGTGTTGGAAATTTGAATCCACTGATTTGTTGTTTTAGCACTGTTAAGTGTTATATTTACTGTTATCCGATTCCTTGTTAAAGGATCGGATAAGTGAATTTATCTTTGACTGTCGTCTAATTGTTATTTAATTATTATTGCCTCTGTGCACTAATAACTGAGTTGGAATTAGACTGACCCGTGTATTATTTTTTGAATGAATACTCAGGTCAGACCGAGTATTTACAAGTTGTTGATATCTTACTTTGGGTTGCTGCTTGAGCTATGAAGTCACTTCATATATTTTGGAGTAGCCGTCGTCATTTATAGTAGTCGGTTTATTTGTATAGGAAGATATGTATTCATGTATATTATATACGATAATGTACTTGTATGTGTAACTTCCAGAGTCGACAGTTGTAGTTGTATCATATGTACTGTATCACATGTATTGTAACTGACATTAGTTATTATATATATGAGACTTTTGTTTTATCTGTGTTCCGCATTTATATTATCTGTGTTATTATTATATCTATTGTCCTTAACTATTATGAACCATCGTAGATTGTTTTATACTGGAATTGGGTATGTCGATGGGAGTAAATAAATAAGAGATGAAAAATTAAAAATATATATCACTCCTATCGAAATAACCAATACTAGTGTAAGGCCTAACTACGGATGGCCGCTCCTATCCAGCCTTATTCTTCGAGATAACAGACAGTATTTCTTTTAATACTCTTTGTTATTGCGAGCATAGAGGTGGGGCGTCACAAAAACAACATCAACTGCAAAGTTAGAAGCTTTACACATTATTTCGAAAGGAAGATCCCAACTGGGTGCGCAGATGATTGGAGCATAAACGAGATCATTTTTAAGACGTTCAAAGAAGAGAGGCAATCAGAATTGAAACGAAAGGAATATCTTTTCCTAGAAGTAGTCAGAGGACAAGTGGTTTTGCTAAAGTTTTTCACAAAGCATCGGTAAAAGCCAGCGTGTCCTAGAAATGATCGAATGTCCTTAACAGATTTAGGAATGAGTAGGTTTGCAATTACGTCAACGTTTTCTTTATCTATCTCAGTGCCTTTATTTGAGATGATATGTCCAAGGACTATTCCTTGTTTGACCATAAAGTGGCACTTTTCCCAATTCAAAGTCAAATGTTTTTCTTTACATTGACTTAGAACCAAATCGAGATGATGTAGACAATCGAAAAAAAAATCACAAAAGATAGAGAAATCGTCCATACAAACTTCTAAAAAGCGTTCAATCATGCCAAAAAAGATGCCAACCATGCATCGTTGGAAAGTAGCAGGAGCGCTACAAAGTCTGAATGGCATACATCGATAAGCAAAGGTACCGAATGGACACATGAAAGTCTTTTTCTCTTGATCTTCGGGAGTGATTGCAATTTGGTTATAGCTGGAATAACCATCAAGGAAGTAGTAGATATCGTGGTTGGCTAAACGTTCGAGCATTTGATCAATAAAAGGAAGAGGAAAGTGATCTTTATGTGTTGCGGCATTTAATTTTCGATAATCAATGCAAACATGCCAACCAATTTGAGTACGAGTAGGAATGAGTTCATTAATGTCGTTTGTTATAAAGGTTAGACGGGACTTTTTAGGCACGACATGAATTTGGCTAACTCATGGGCTATCGGAGATAGGATATATGATACCATTATCACGAAGCTTAAGAATTTTGTCATAAATCGCATCTTTCATATTTGGGTTAAGCCTCCGTTGTGCATCAGGAGTGGATTTGGCTTCGTCAATTAAGTGAATGCGATGTTCAACAATAGCAGGGCTAATTCCCTTAATATTGATAATGGACCACACAATTGCTTCTCTGTTTTTCGCAAGAATAAATAGAAGAGAAGCTTCTTGGTCAAGAGAAAGATTGATAGGAATTATGACTAGACAAGTTTTGTTTTTTCTTAAGTGTACGTACTTAAGCTGAGAAGGAAGAGGTTTGAGCTCTAGCCTAGGAGGTGGCTCAATCAAAGAAATCAGTTGAGGTTCAGAGTCAACCGTGAGAGGCTCGAAAGGAAGCGTATTTTCGCTTTCATGAGGAATATTGTGAAAAATTTCTCGTATTGGGCCTCACGTTCATCGTTAAGATACATTGATTCATTTTCAAAATTTTCTTGAATGATACTAACTTCCAATGTGCTGTCGAGTGGTTCATTCAATTGATTTTCTAAATTAAAGATGTTAAGATCGATGATTATGTTACCAAAAGAAATTTTCATTGAACCGTTTCGACAATTGATTAAAACATTTGTATTGGCTAAGAAGGGTTGTCCTAGAATCAAAGGTGTTTGGCTCATCTGATTGTTTACAGGTTGAGTGTAACGATCCCAAATTTTAAATTATTTTAATTTGATAATTAAATTTATTTTTGATTTAAAATGGTGAAATTTATTGATAAATTGGTGCGAGTTTCCCCAAGTTCAAATAAAAAAAATGTGTTAAATCATTTGAATTTAAGTAACTCAATTTTTTTGTGAAATCATTAATTAATCTTAAAACAAATGGGTTAAAGATAAAATTAATAATAAATATTTGAGTTAGAAATAGAAATAAATATATAATAAACTATAAAATATAGAGTAGACATTAGCTAAAATTTTAGCTATATATGGAATATATAAATTCTGAATTTATGGGTTAAGTTAGAAATGGAAATGGGTAAAAAAAATACAAATAAAAAAAATACAAATTTATATAATAAAATATATAAGATAAACTATATAGACTACGAATAATAAAGTAACACTTAGATAAAATCTAGCAACAAATTAAACTAGGAATTTGATTATGAAGTAATATTACAAAGGCAAAACTAAATTCAACTAAACAATATATGTAAATGTCTTGCAAAGGAACATGACAGCAAGAAATTATGTACAAGCAAGTATAGGTGATTATATACAAATATCTAGCAAAGAAAGTATAAGCTTATGAATAAAACAAGAATATAAATGTGTTAGTTTTAGAACTTCCTTTATACTATATAAGGTAACAAGACAAAAGAAAAGAAAGAATTATCTCAGCATAGTCAAATATAAAAGAAACAAATAATATGTATATAAGGAAGCTTGCTTAAGAAGACAAATGAAAATAAATACATATGAATGGCTTACAATAGAAGAAAACAAGATAAATATGCAGGTACACTTAAACAAAAAAAAAAGAATGAAAAAAAGACAAAGGGAATTAATGATAGCATATACAAATATCACTTCAGCCTCCAAAATGAAAAAATATCTCTGTCTATGGTACAACCAAATATTTATCACCCTGTAACTCGTTTCTTCTACATAGCAATATCATTTTCATTTCATTCATCTTCAATGCTAAGGGAAATCTGAAGTAAACAATTCTCTAACACTTAAACAAAATTCAAACAAACAACTTAAATCAATTCAAACTGAAGACTCAAAAGCTTCAGCAAGCAAAGAACTAAAGTCTGTTCAACACTATCAAGTTCTGTTCTTCTTTGTTCTTTCTGGAAAAACACTGTGAGTAACATCACATCCCAAATGTCTTAAGTATATTCATTCTGATGAATGTTCTCTTTGAAGTTAGTTCATTTGTGAGTAAACATCAAATCTTGAAATTTCCAGATTAAAGTTTAATTGAAAAATAGTTCAGGGGATTCATTGACCATATTGTATTGTATATGCTTTAGCTTGAGTATACTTTTGTGTTCTATATATCTCTGTTTATAGTTGCAGGGTGAATATTTTTTTCAAAATTCAAATTATTGTCTGTTAATCATTGTTAAATTTAAATTTTTCAATCAAACCAGAGATATAAACTTAGATTAAGATTTTTTTTTGAAACTGTTTAAACATTTTTGAAAGGTATACTTCTGTAAACTGTTTTACAGATAATCATGTTATTAGTTGATAAAAATCGATTGTTGTAAAATATTGATTTAAGATTATATCTTGAATTCATATTGCAAGACATGATTTTTAAAACAAAAATCAAGATTTTTAGATTTATATTTAAAGAGCAGTTTATATATAAACATAGACTGCATTTTTGCAAAATTCTAGTTATCGATCCAATTTAAAATGATGGAACTTGAATTGGAGTTAGTGTGAACATAATGGACCTTAGGAAAATTATCAGTTAAATTTTCAATTGTGTATATTGTTAGGTTGAACCATTTTTAGGGTTTTCTTCGAGTTTTTGGTCATATCTGTTATGTGTCGAGTGCGTCATCAATACGCGATCGAGTCGCACAAGATTCTGGTGGAGGGTTGCTTGGTGGGTTGTCGTAGTGTGGCCAAAGTTCGAGCGCCTCCGGTGGTCAGTATGGGGAGGGCGAGGTGTTTTCTCGTGGTTGTTGGAGCTACTGGTTCGAGCTACAGACTTTATTTTGATTTCGACTTTAATTCGAAATACTGGGTTTCGATTTCGAGTTGGGGGTCGAATCTTGGTTTGTCGGAGGTGTCGAGAGTTGCCGGAGGGTTGGCGAACCACCGTGCACGTGCACGGTGGCGCGTGAGGGTGTATGCAGTTTCGTTGTTCGTCGCCTCGAGTGATACTCGAGAAAAATTGGAGTTTGCTTCAGGTTTCTCTAGCATATGCTACTGTGATTGTTTAACTGCAGTTTTATAACTTAAAAAAAAAAAGAGAGAAAGAATCTGTAGAAGGAGAAGAAGAACACGAGTTTTGGAACCTGGGAAAAGGCCTGAGTAGTTCGGAATGATGCCAGGTGCTCGCGTGTTTGACTCGAAGTCGTATTCGAGTTTTTGGATGTTAGACTCGAAGCAGAGAATGGTGAGAGTCGGGTCAAAAATGTTTGCTTCAAGTTTACAAACCTGTTTGGTTGCCTTAGTTTAAAACTGAGATTTAAGATTATAAAATAAGATTTAAATTTAATTTTAAATCAAAGTTAAGTTTGAATTCGAGTGAAGTTTAAATCCCAGTTTTGAAATAAGATAAAGTTTTAAATTTAAAATTCATCCTTAAAAGGTTTAAAAGGGTTGAATTTGAAAGAAATAAAGTTTTAAATTGTAAATAAGTTTTTAATTCAAATCTAAATTTGGATTCAAATATAATTTGAATCCTAGTTCTGAAATCAAAGAAGTTTTAAAATTTAAATTGTTTAAATAACTTAAAAGTGTTTAAGCAAGTAAGTGAAAATAAAAGACTTGTATTTAAAAATGAATTTGAAATGTGTAAAAGAAAGATTTAAAACAAGTTAAATTAAAAACTTGAAACTGGAGTTGAATTTAAATTGAATTCTAGACCTTGAAATATAAACTAAGTTTTATACATTTATATTTTTAAATAAGTGAAATGTTCAAGTATACTTAATTTGATTTTTACCCTTTTAAAATTTCTTTAAAATAAAAATACTCCTTCAGCCAACAAAGGATTCTAAAAAAAATTAGTTTTTTAACTTTATTAAAGATAAATAAGGGTTCATTTTAAATCTTGGATTTCAAATGGAATTTAAAAGACAAGTTTGAAAATAAAAGTTTCAAACATATTAGCAAAAGATATTTAAATCATTTAAAAGAATGAGTTTATCTTAAAAGTTAGTTCATGATTAAGGACTTACTATTTAAGAAATTAATTTTGGATTAATAATTGATTAGATAAGTAATTAGGGATAATTGCTTATTATGATAAATTAAGGATAATTAGTCAAATGGTAATTAATTAAGGATTAATAAATAAATGTGATTAACTAAGATTTATTAAATGATCAAGAGGTAAAGATTCATTAAGCAAGGAATAATTAATTTATAAATTAAGGAGTATTAATTAGATATTAATTAATAATTAAAGTTGATAAATCAAGTGATTAAGCAATAATTAATTTAAGAATAATGTGCTAAATTAACCAAAACAATTAATTTATTTATTAAAAGTTAATAAGTTAAGGAAAGTGATTAAGAAATAACTATTACTTAAGGAGTAATTACTTATTTATTGCAAATTAATTACAAATAATTAATGAAGGACTAATTATTAACTAAGGGTTAATTTATGATTTATTAAAGAATAGTTTGTTAAATGTTTTGTAATTAATTGATTTTTTATTTACTATGATCAGCAAAACTTTTCATATAACTTAATCTGATTTCAAATCATCAGATAATCAAATTGACCCTATTTATGGATGTTTGGACTATATTGGATGATGAATTGTTTGATATCTCTGGTATGTGAGGCTTTGTGATAAATCATTTGTGTTGTGATTTGTGATGTAATTATCTGTGATATATATATATATATATATATATATCTGTGATTTGTGATTGAAGATAAGCGTTATAGTTTATATCGCTTATCGGATATATCGTTGTATTTAATCTGTGATGATTGAATGATGTTGCACTGTTGTGTTAAACCCCTGGACCACACTCATACACACACAAATATGGATTTCACGAGGAAATCGATTAAGTCACAGATTTTGAAATGATTTATAAAATTGAATATTTGAATTCAAATGTTTTGGAAATGAATTGAGTTTAAAGTGAAAAGCTTTTGAAAATGGAATTTCAAAGATGAAATTTATTCTGAATATCTTGATTGGGTTTTGAAATTTAAATATTCTGATTTAAATTTGGATTCAATATTTGAAGTTGAATTCTATGATCTAGAAACTGGGGGCTAAAGATGCTATATCAGTTTATATAAGTTAAACTATTTTAAAGGTATTGATTTGGGAATTTAAATTTTAATTCAAAGGCTTTAACTCGTGTAAATATAATTGGATCTTTCTGACATGGAAACCATTTGTTTTCAAATAAATAAAAGCTTTCATATAGGAAGTTAACTTCCAAATTGTGTTAAAGGGATTTCAAGTTAAACAATGAAAATAATTTTCCAAGTTATGGAAACGATTTGAAAACTATAAGTTAAATCTTTAATTTAAAGGTTTAAACGAATTAATTCAATTGAAATGGAAATTGATTGAAATCCATAAATGGATCTTTGTGAAACTGGGTGAATTTTGTGAAATAAATCTTTTGTTTAAAAAGATTTGGAAATGGTAATTGGTTTAAACCATTTGAAGGAATGTTTTGAATTATTAAGTTGTGACTTAATTGAAATCTAATATCCATATGTTTTTAAATATTGCGCTCACTATTCGGTTTAGCCGGGAGAGGACCTTTGTGTCATACAACCCATTCCGAATATGTGATACGACGTATATGGATAGCATTTGAAGACCGGTGGTGAAGACCGGGTATTTGTGAAAACGATAGGATGACCTATCGATTGTCTCTGCACCGAGTCGCGCCGGTATAGAGATTTCCTAAGTGATGGGAAGTCCGGTCGGGATTGTGAATACCCGGATTGCAAGGACTTCTTCGGAAGTGCCTTCGGTTCTGTTCGAACCCGGAACAGACTCGTATGGATTGTATGTCTGACACTACACTTTGAGATATAAAGCGGATTTTTTTCAAATACATATCTGTTGGTGGCGGAGAATTTATTCTCTTAGCTTAACACCCTTCTCTGAGACGTACGAGCTCAGAGGTTATGTAGTTGAAGGTTATCAGCGATATACTCCCAATTTGGTAGTGTGGCATGCTGAGTGCTGCTGTGTGTTAATGATCATTGTTTGATCATTTGTGATATGATCATTTGTTTGATCATTTATCTTTGTGATCATTACTTTGATCATTTGTTGACCCAAAGCATGGCTTTGTACCAAAGCGTAGCTTTGTGGACGAGACTGCATCAGGACCTCACACCCCGGAAATGGTCAAAACAGGAAAGATGCGGCAAGGTTATGAGGGTCGCGCCCTTTAGGGTGTGTCATTCCCTTCTGGTAAAGGGTGGTATCATGGTATGGAGCCCAGATATTTACCTATGTGGTGGCTCCAATCTCATTTACTGTGTGGTTGTTGCTTAGAGGCGCCTCGGATAAAGGTCCCAAAGGACCAGGGAGTGGCTTGCTCGAGTAGTAGTTACCTAGTTACAGAGGTAACCCGGCCTTGTGTTGGCAGAGATCCGGTTAGGTTCTCGGGACGTCCCACCAGAGGCGATCCCATGTGGCAGTAGGAAGTTCCTTAGCCTGACCATTTGTTGGAAAATCCAATCAAAACAATACGAGCCTTGTACGGTTTTAGTTGTATTACCTGCCATTCACTTATGGTGGTGCCCCCCTATTTGGATGGTAGCTATAGTAGGCATAGTTCGGAATGTCTATGCTGGCTAAGATTAATATTCTACTTTCGAAATGTTTTCTGCACTTTGCACTTATATTAATAATATCAAAGAACTTTCTACGTATCAAGCATGTTTGACTATCATAAGAAGAAATTTCCTCCAATTCTGCGTTTGCATTGTGTGTGTGGCGGGAGGTCTTATGGTAGTTTCATTTTCAAAAAGCATTGCGAATTTACTTTAAAATTCTCTTTTTGTTTGTTTTCAAAGATAAACTATTTTTGTTACTCATACCAGTCCCATGACTAACTCGGAGTTTATTGTTCCTTTCCTAAACTCTGGGTGCTCACTATTTTCCACACGAGCAGTCTAGAGTTGGGTTTTTTTTCCAGATAATTAGGTTTGGTAGATGATCTGAGGTTAGTTCAGTCTTTGGAGATGACCAACCTTGCTTAGCTTGGTGCATCGTTATTGGAAGTTCGAGCTATTTCTGGTTTGCTTCTTGGAGTTGGAGTTGCCTTCTTTTGGAGTTCTTTCTTGAAGACTATCTATTTTGTTTCTGCTGCTATTTTATTGTATCATATCTCTGATGTATATCGATATCTATTGTATCATCTGTTGTATCAGGATGTTGTATCAGATGTTGTATATTGATATTCATTTATTTTTTCTTCCGCTGTGTTGTTTACTTAATTGTGTTATAAGCACCGGCGCACCAGGTTCGACGTTTGGATCTGCGGCATTAGAATATGGGTGACATATTCGGTGCCGATTTTCGAAGGTCGAGTCAGGATCGTCACATTTGGTATCAGAGCTAAGGTTGAACTTTAGCTCAGGAGTATTAACACGTTAAGTAACTCATTAGAGATAGGGTGAAGTAAACCCTAGAATGAGTAATCCCTCAGATATCCGTTTGAATGCCTCAGTAAATTCTCTAACTATCCATTGATAGTGAGTATGAGTGCAAGAAGAGAACGAGATAGGGGACAGGGAAGTACCACTATAAATGGTCAATACCCTGCGACAGTGGAAACAATATTTTTTATCAATATCCTTTGACTCGTTTTTCCAAATTCTTTTGATTGCTTCATGCCAGCTCCAGAAGAAGTTTCAGTGTGATGATGGCCCTATGAATCGTTGTAGGAAATCTTTACTTCGTAATTCATCGGTTTCTTATCATGTTTTGATTTAAACCTTAATGAATATGAATTGAAAATTTGGAATTGAAAATTGAAATAAATTGGAACTTTTAATTTGAGTAAAATTGATTAATAGTATATGAAGGATAATTTGAATTGTATCAATAAAACGATTTCGTTTAAAACCGAATTTGAAATTCCATTATAATTTCTTGGGTTGATCGAAGTCCGAGGAGGGACAAATTAGTATACATTTTGAGATGTTCCAACTTGAATTTGGAATCCATTCCTAGGATTTGAAAAATGGTAGAAGATTGAATCTATCTCTTTTGTTCGTCATCTTTTCAATTCTTTGATAGTTCCTGGTAAATCCAGGAAGAAGATTTGATGGGACACAAACTCCAGATAGACCAAAATTGTTTGTATTGGTTGTTTTGTTTGCTTTGGTTGCTATGGTTGATAGGTATAAATTGGTTTTTAAACTCAATATTTTGAAATTGTATCCATATATCTGTCAATATTTGGGTCCAGATATATATTACGAATGGTTAGTTATCCTTTCGAACTAACCAATGCCACTACGTATTTTGTAGACCTGGATAACCCGAATATCTTGTGAAGTGTTAAATAGATTCGTTCTTGTATCTATTGGTGATATTCTGATTTGGAAAGCCAAATGCAAAATAAATATACCTAGTTAATCTCGAAAGATATTTCTCTTTCACCTATCTTCGTTATCTTTCTTTAGCGAATTTCGAGGACGAAATTTCTTTAAAGGGGGAAGTCTGTAACGATCCCAAATTTTAAATTATTTTAATTTGATAATTAAATTTATTTTTGATTTAAAATTGTGAAATTTATTGATAAATTGGTGCGAGTTTCCCCAAGTTCAAATAAAAAAAAAATGTGTTAAATCATTTGAATTTAAGTAACTCAATTTTTTTGTGAAATCATTAATTTATCTTAAAACAAATGGGTTAAAGATAAAATTAATAATAAATATTTGAGTTAGAAATAGAAATAAATATATAATAAACTATAAAATATAGAGTAGACATTAGCTAAAATTTTAGCTATATATGGAATATATAAATTCTGAATTTATGGGTTAAGTTAGAAATGGAAATGGGTAAAAAAAAAAATACAAATAAAAAAAAATACAAATTTATATAATAAAATATATAAGATAAACTATATAGACTACGAATAATAAAGTAACACTTAGATAAAATCTAGCAACAAATTAAACTAGGAATTTGATTATGAAGTAATATTACAAAGACAAAACTAAATTCAACTAAACAATATATGTAAATGTCTTGCAAAGGAACATGACAACAAGAAATTATGTACAAGCAAGTATAGGTGATTATATACAAATATCTAGCAAAGAAAGTATAAGCTTATGAATAAAACAAGAATATAAATGTGTTAGTTTTAGAACTTCCTTTATACTATACAAGGTAACAAGACAAAAGAAAAGAAAGAATTATCTCAGCATAGTCAAATATAAAAGAAACAAATAATATGTATATAAGGAAGCTTGCTTAAGAAGACAAATGAAAATAAATACATATGAATGGCTTACAATAGAAGAAAACAAGATAAATATGCAGGTACACTTAAACCAAAAAAAAAAAAGGAAAAAAAGACAAAGGGAATTAATGATAGCATATACAAATATCACTTCAGCCTCCAAAATGAAAAAATATCTCTGTCTATGGTACAACCAAATATTTATCACCCTGTAACTCGTTTCTTCTACATAGCAATATCATTTTCATTTCATTCATCTTCAATGCTAAGGGAAATCTGAAGTAAACAATTCTCTAACACTTAAACAAAATTCAAACAAACAACTTAAATCAATTCAAACTGAAGACTCAAAAGCTTCAGCAAGCAAAGAACTAAAGTCTGTTCAACACTATCAAGTTCTGTTCTTCTTTGTTCTTTCTGGAAAAACACTGTGAGTAACATCACATCCCAAATGTCTTAAGTATATTCATTCTGATGAATGTTCTCTTTGAAGTTAGTTCATTTGTGAGTAAACATCAAATCTTGAAATTTCCAGATTAAAGTTTAATTGAAAAATAGTTCAGGGGATTCATTGACCATATTGTATTGTATATGCTTTAGCTTGAGTATACTTTTGTGTTCTATATATCTCTGTTTATAGTTGCAGGGTGAATATTTTTTTCAAAATTCAAATTATTGTCTGTTAATCATTGTTAAATTTAAATTTTTCAATCAAACCAGAGATATAAACTTAGATTAAGATTTTTTTTGAAACTGTTTAAACATTTTTGAAAGGTATACTTCTGTAAACTGTTTTACAGATAATCATGTGGTTAGTTGATAAAAATCGATTGTTGTAAAATGTTGATTTAAGATTATATATTGAATTCATATTGCAAGACATGATTTTTAAAACAAAAATCAAGATTTTTAGATTTATATTTAAAGAGCAGTTTATATATAAACATAGACTGCATTTTTGCAAAATTCTAGTTATCGATCCAATTTAAAATGATGGAACTTGAATTGGAGTTAGTGTGAACATCATGGACCTTAGGAAAATTATCAGTTAAATTTTCAATTGTGTATATTGTTAGGTTGAACCATTTTTAGGGTTTTCTTCGAGTTTTTGCTCATATCTGTTATGTGTCGAGTGCGTCATCAATACGCGATCGAGTCGCACAAGATTCTGGTGGAGGGTTGCTTGGTGGGTTGTCGTAGTGTGGCCAAAGTTCGAGCGCCTCCGGTGGTCAGTATGGGGAGGGCGAGGTGTTTTCTCGTGGTTGTTGGAGCTACTGGTTCGAGCTACAGACTTTATTTTGATTTCGACTTTAATTCGAAATACTGGGTTTCGATTTCGAGTTGGGGGTCGAATCGTGGTTTGTTGGAGGTGTCGAGAGTTGCCGGAGGGTTGGCGAACCACCGTGCACGTGCACGGTGGCGCGTGAGGGTGTATGCAGTTTCGTTGTTCGTCGCCTCGAGTGATACTCGAGAAAAATTGGAGTTTGCTTCGGGTTTCTCTAGCATATGCTAGTGTGATTGTTTAACTGCAGTTTTATAACTTAAAAAAGAAAGAAAGAAAGAAAGAAAGAGAGGAAGAATCTGTAGAAGGAGAAGAAGAACACGAGTTTTGGAACCTGGGAAAAGGCCTGAGTAGTTCGGAATGATGCCAGGTGCTCGCGTGTTTGACTCGAAGTCGTATTCGAGTTTTTGGATGTTAGACTCGAAGCAGAGAATGGTGAGACTCGGGTCAAAAATGTTTGCTACAAGTTTACAAACCTGTTTGGTTGCCTTAGTTTAAAACTGAGATTTAAGATTATAAAATAAGATTTAAATTTAATTTTAAATCAAAGTTAAGTTTGAATTCGAGTGAAGTTTTTAATCTCAGTTTTGAAATAAGATAAAGTTTTAAATTTAAAATTCACCCTTAAAAGGTTTAAAAGGGTTGAATTTGAAAGAAATAAAGTTTTAAATTGTAAATAAGTTTTTAATTCAAATCTAAATTTGGATTCAAATATAATTTGAATCCTAGTTCTGAAATCAAAGAAGTTTTAAAATTTAAATTGTTTAAATAACTTAAAAGTGTTTAAGCAAGTAAGTGAAAATAAAAGACTTGTATTTAAAAATGAATTTGAAATGTGTAAAAGAAAGATTTAAAACAAGTTAAATTAAAAACTTGAAACTGGAGTTGAATTTAAATTGAATTCTAGACCTTGAAATATAAACTAAGTTTTATACATTTATATTTTTAAATAAGTGAAATGTTCAAGTATACTTAATTTGATTTTTACCCTTTTAAAATTTCTTTAAAATAAAAATACTCCTTCAGCCAACAAAGGATTCTAAAAAAAATTAGTTTTTTAACTTTATTAAAGATAAATAAGGGTTCATTTTAAATCTTGGATTTCAAATGGAATTTAAAAGACAAGTTTGAAAATAAAAGTTTCAAACATATTAGCAAAAGATATTTAAATCATTTAAAAGAATGAGTTTATCTTAAAAGTTAGTTCATGATTAAGGACTTACTATTTAAGAACTTAATTATGGATTAATAATTGATTAGATAAGTAATTAGGGATAATTGCTTATTATGATAAATTAAGGATAATTAGTCAAATGGTAATTAATTAAGGATTAATAAATAAATGTGATTAACTAAGATTTATTAAATGATCAAGAGGTAAAGATTCATTAAGCAAGGAATAATTAATTTATAAATTAAGGAGTATTAATTAGATATTAATTAATAGTTAAAGTTGATAAATCAAGTGATTAAGCAATAATTAATTTAAGAATAATGTGCTAAATTAACCAAAACAATTAATTTATTTATTAAAAGTTAATAAGTTAAGGAAAGTGATTAAGAAATAACTATTACTTAAGGAGTAATTACTTATTTATTGCAAATTAATTACAAATAATTAATGAAGGACTAATTATTAACTAAGGGTTAATTTATGATTTATTAAAGAATAGTTTGTTAAATGTTTTGTAATTAATTGATTTTTTATTTACTATGACCAGCAAAACTTTTCATATAACTTAATCTGATTTAAAATCATCAGATAATCAAATTGACCCTAGTTATGGATGTTTGGACTATATTGGATGATGAATTGTTTGATATCTCTGGTATGTGAGGCTTTGTGATAAATCATTTGTGTTGTGATTTGTGATGTAATTATCTGTGATATATATATATATATATCTGTGATTTGTGATTGAAGATAAGCGTTATAGTTTATATCACTTATCGGATATATCGTTGTATTTAATCTGTGATGATTGAATGATGTTGCACTGTTGTGTTAAACCCCTGGACCACACTCATACACACACAAATATGGATTTCACGAGGAAATCGATTAAGTCACAGATTTTGAAATGATTTATAAAATTGAATATTTGAATTCAAATGTTTTGGAAATGAATTGAGTTTAAAGTGAAAAGCTTTTGAAAATGGAATTTCAAAGATGAAATTTATTCTGAATATCTTGATTGGGTTTTGAAATTTAAATATTCTGATTTAAATTTGGATTCAATATTTGAAGTTGAATTCTATGATCTAGAAACTGGGGGCTAAAGATGCTATATCAGTTTATATAAGTTAAACTATTTTAAAGGTATTGATTTGGGAATTTAAATTTTAATTCAAAGGCTTTAACTCGTGTAAATATAATTGGATCTTTCTGACATGGAAACCATTTGTTTTCAAATAAATAAAAGCTTTCATATAGGAAGTGAACTTCCAAATTGTGTTAAAGGGATTTCAAGTTAAACAATGAAAATAATTTTCCAAGTTATGGAAACGATTTGAAAACTATAAGTTAAATCTTTAATTTAAAGGTTTAAATGAATTAATTCAATTGAAATGGAAATTGATTGAAATCCATAAATGGATCTTTGTGAAACTGGGTGAATTTTGTGAAATAAATCTTTTGTTTAAAAGATTTGGAAATGGTAATTGGTTTAAACCATTTGAAGGAATGTTTTGAATTATTAAGTTGTGACTTAATTGAAATCTAATATCCATATGTTTTTAAATATTGCGCTCACTATTCGGTTTAGCCGGGAGAGGACCTTTGTGTCATACAACCCATTCCGAATATGTGATACGACGTATATGGATAGCATTTGAAGACCGGTGGTGAAGACCGGGTATTTGTGAAAACGATAGGATGACCTATCGATTGTCTCTGCACCGAGTCGCGCCGGTATAGAGATTTCCTAAGTGATGGGAAGTCCGATCGGGATTGTGAATACACGGATTGCAAGGACTTCTTCGGAAGTGCCTTCGGTTCTGTTCGAACCCGGAACAGACTCATATGGATTGTATGTCTGACACTACACTTTGAGATATAAAGCGGATTTTTTTCAAATACATATCTGTTGGTGGCGGAGAATTTATTCTCTTAGCTTAACACCCTTCTCTGAGACGTACGAGCTCAGAGGTTATGTAGTTGAAGGTTATCAGCGATATACTCCCAATTTGGTAGTGTGGCATGCTGAGTGCTGCTGTGTGTTAATGATCATTGTTTGATCATTTTTGATATGATCATTTGTTTGATCATTTATCTTTGTGATCATTACTTTGATCATTTGTTGACCCAAAGCATGGCTTTGTACCAAAGCGTAGCTTTGTGGACGAGACTGCATCAGGACCTCACACCCCGGAAATGGTCAAAACAGGAAAGATGCGGCAAGGTTATGAGGGTCGCGCCCTTTAGGGTGTGTCATTCCCTTCTGGTAAAGGGTGGTATCATGGTATGGAGCCCAGATATTTACCTATGTGGTGGCTCCAATCTCATTTACTGTGTGGTTGTTGCTTAGAGGCGCCTCGGATAAAGGTCCCAAAGGACCGGGGAGTGGCTTGCTCGAGTAGTAGTTACCTAGTTACAGAGGTAACCCGGCCTTGTGTTGGCAGAGATTCGGTTAGGTTCTCGGGACGTCCCACCAGAGGCGATCCCATGTGGCAGTAGGAAGTTCCTTAGCCTGACCATTTGTTGGAAAATCCAATCAAAACAATACGAGCCTTGTACGGTTTTAGTTGTATTACCTGCCATTCACTTATGGTGGCGCCCCCCTGTTTGGATGGTAGCTATAGTAGGCATAGTTCGGAATGTCTATGCTGGCTAAGATTAATATTCTACTTTCGAAATGTTTTCTGCACTTTGCACTTATATTAATAATATCAAAGAACTTTCTACGTATCAAGCATGTTTGACTATCATAAGAAGAAATCTCCTCCAATTCTGCGTTTGCATTGTGTGTGTGGCGGGAGGTCTTATGGTAGTTTCATTTTCAAAAAGCATTGCGAATTTACTTTAAAATTCTCTTTTTGTTTGTTTTCAAAGATAAACTATTTTTGTTACTCATACCAGTCCCATGACTGATTCGGAGTTTATTGTTCCTTTCCTAAACTCTGGGTGCTCACTATTTTCCACACGAGCAGTCTAGAGTTGGGTTTTTTTTCCAGATAATTAGGTTTGGTAGATGATCTGAGGTTAGTTCAGTCTTTGGAGATGACCAACCTTGCTTAGCTTGGTGCATCGTTATTGGAAGTTCGAGCTATTTCTGGTTTGCTTCTTGGAGTTGGTGTTGCCTTCTTTTGGAGTTCTTTCTTGAAGACTATCTATTTTCTTTCCGCTGCTATTTTATTGTATCATATCTCTGATGTATATTGATATCTATTGTATCATCTGTTGTATCAGGATGTTGTATCAGATGTTGTATATTGATATTCATTTTTTTTTCTTCCGCTGTGTTGTTTACTTAATTGTGTTATAAGCTCCGGCGCACCAGGTTCGACGTTTGGATCTGCGGCATTAGAATATGGGTGACATATTCGGTGCCGATTTTCGAAGGTCGAGTCAGGATCGTCACATTGAGTTTCAAGGACAATGAAATTGACAGTGAATATGAATTCCCCCACTCTAATGATTACGTCCTCGATTTCTCCTATCGGTTTCTTTACAGAACGATCAGTCAATTGAAGGGTGACCTTAGTCGGTTTGAGCTCACCTAGACTTAGTTGCTGGTAAACTAAATATGGGAGCAAGTTTACGCTGGCACCTAGGTCTAACAAACATTTGTTAATTCTCTTGTCTCCTATTGTACATGAGATCATGACGGCAATCAGGATCTTTGTATTTAACGGGAATGGATTGAGATAAGACTTCGCTTGGACCAGCGGCTAAGAAGACTTTCTTTGGCACTTGAGTGTGTCGTTTTTGAGTATACGAGTCCTTTAAAAAAATTGACATAGGTTGGGACTTGTTGGATGATATCTAAGAAAGGAATGTTCACTTTGACTTGTTTAAAGATTTCTAACATCTTTTCCATTTGTTCCGAATGTTTCTTAGGTCGAAGTCGATTTGGGAATGGGATTTGAAACTCAATCGGACGGTCTTCTTGAGTTGGAAAAGAATTAGACTCAGAATTTGGATCGGGGTTCGACTCGATGTTTTGATTGGCATCATTTGTGGTTTTCAAAGTGTCGAGTGGAACATCTGGTAAGTCATTTGGATTGATAACTTGGTTATTGATTACCTTATCGGATTGCAAAGTGGCGATAACATTCATTTGATTCAAATTGCTATCATGAACGACATGAGCCTGGCTCGAGTTTGCGTTTTGATTCCTATGGTTTTTAATTGGTTGGCTCAGAATTGTACCTCTTTCTCGTTCACTTACGAGGTTGGCTAATTGACTTATTTGCATTTTGAGTTTAGAGATCGACTGGCTCGTATTTTGCATGTACGAATTTAACAAATTTTGCGTTTGCGTTGCCACGTTAGTCAAGGCTTCAATACTCTTTTTAAGGGAGGTCATTCGTTTGCCATCTTGAGGAACGAAAGATTGTTGTGCTTGGTTTTGAGAAGGAGGCAAAAAACTTTGTTGAAATTGTTTCAGTTGGAAAGGAGGATTTGAATTTGAAGCGCTATTCGGAAATGATTGAAAAGATGGTCGAATCGAACCCATGTTCGAATTGTTTGGATTCCAAGCAAAGTTAGGATGATTTCTCCAACCAGAACTGTACATTAGGGGAAATGGATCATTCCTAAATTTATTAAAAACATTGATTTGTTCTAACGAATATGGACACTGATCGGTGATGTGATTTGGATAATTTCATTTGTAACACAGGACTTGAGAAGCTTGATTCATTTGATTTGAGGAAAGGACATTATCGAATTGGGTTATCATCGCATTGATTTTCACTCCCAAGGCCAAAGAGGATCCTACCGAATGAGCGGTTGATCGGGAATAGATCGATCTCTCATTAGATCATTCCCATTGAGATGATTTTTTGGCGAGATTGTCAAGAAAATGCCAAGCGGCATTGTGATATTATTCTAGAACATTTCCTTGGCACGTTAATTCGAGCATGGTTCGAGAGCTGTTTTCAAGTCTGTCGTATAAAATTTGGCAAGGAGTTCATTTTTCAAAGTTATGATGTGGACATTCGATTAAAAGTTCCTTAAATCTTTCAAAGTATTTTGCAAATGATCCAACCCCGAGCTGATGAAAATTTACAATTTCATTTCGAACTTTTATTGTTTTTTCCAAAGGGTAAAACTTCTTTAAGAAGATTGTAGTAAATTCTTTCCAAGTTTTGATCGAATTCAAAGGCAAACTATACAACCATTTTTCAGTGTAATCGGTAAGTGGGAATGAAATTAACCTAAATTTGATTTCATTGTCACATTGTTGTTGGAGTTTAATGGTTGCACAAACTTGTTTAAATTTGGTTAAAAAGATTCAAGGATCATCATGTTCAAGATTGCCGAATTTCGAAAGCGTGTTAATGTGATTCGAATGAATCTCAAAGTGATTGCCCGTCGGGACGGGCAAGGCGATGTAAGAAGGGATAGAAACTCGATTGGGGAAAATTCTATCCATAAGAGTTTGAGGGTCTTTTTCGTTCGCCATTTCAGGAGGATAGTTTGTTTGAGTTAAATGATTTGTAGAAGGGTCTCGAATCAGAGTATTCATAGAAGTGTCATGAGTTCAAGTACTCATGCACTAGTGAAAGTTGGGAAGAAAAAGAAGTTAGGATCGAATTTAAGAAAAAGAAGCAAGGTTTAGAAAATGAAGTGAGAAATTGTTTTTGGTATTTTTTTTAAAAAAGGAAGAAATAATATTTTCCAAGAGAAGTTTATTTTTCAAAAGAGAAGTTTGATTTTTTTTGTTTTGTTTTTTTGGGCTTTTCAAATAAAAAAATTCATACGTTTAATTTTTTTTTTTTGAATTTTCAAATTTTTCCAAAATAAAAAAATTGTTTTTTTAGAAAATGGAAATTTGATTTTTGTTTTTGGTTTTCTGAATTTCAATTTTTTTCCTTTGTATCTTTTTTTTGTGAAAAGATTTTGTTATTTTTGGATTTTAGTTTTTGATTGAAAATTTTCAAGGGAAAGAATTTAAAATGATTTTTTTTTTGATAAAAGCTAAGTTAAGTAGAATTTACAATTTTTCTTTGGCTTTTGAATTTTGGATTTTTTTTTGAATATGCATGAACTAATGCAGCTAAATGAATGCAATGGACTTAATTACAAATTTTCTGTTCTTAGTAGCTCCTAACCCAAAATTGTACAATCACACTTTATCTTAAATCAACAAAAATATTTCTAGCCAGTAACGGACAGGATTTATCGGTGCATCACGAATCACCGTAGCAATGTAATCGAAGCTTTAAGTACGTAGACACCAAGAATTTAAACTGTTCAAAGAAGACAATTTGTCAAAATACACTTAAGCATTATCGATGTCTGACCGTTATTATTGAATTCTAGGATGAAATGCAAAGCAGAAATTAAACGCGCATTAATAATGCAACTACGAACGGATTTTTGTTTTTGAATTTTTTTTAAATGCAAGCAATCAACAATGCAAAAAAAATAAAACAATAGATAAGGGTGCAAAATTTTTTTATTAAGCAAACAGTTTATTTTTAGCAGCTGTTCTTCTTCTTTTGAAATTCTGCTTTGACAACCTGAAATAAAAACAAGATATATACAAATATTTTTTTGTTTTTCGTTGTCTTATAAGAAAATTTAGAAATAGGAAAATTTTGGTTCCAAAAGAAACAAAAAACAAACCTCCCTTTTTATTAAAGAAGAAATGTAAACAAAAAGTAACTTGTTTTTTTAAAACAAATTATAACAACCCGAATTAAAACAAAACAAAACAAATTTTAAAATTAAATTTTTTTAAATGGCTAAGACAAAACAAAACTAAAATCAAATTAAACAAATAAATTGAGCAAACTCTTCTTTTTTAGGATGGAGTTTAAAAAATAAAATTTAACCAAAAGAAAACAAAGGAAAAAGAAATTGTAATTGGGTCTCCAATATAACCCAGCCCACTAAAACTAACGAAATCGCTCTCCTTTTTGGCCCCCCCCCCCCCCCCCCCCGGGAAAGCGGATGCCATAGAATTCAAGCTCTCGTTTCACACTCAAATAAAACAAAAATTCGAATACCAAATTCGAGAATTTCCCACTAAAATCCAAGATAAAAATCGAAAATTGTTGTGATTTGGGAGGTTACGGCGACGAATTTATTTGTAGAGGAGGTCGAATCTTTGGGGAATTCGGCGATTTGCTTGAGTTTGAAGCGATGACGTGGGTTCGATTATTGTTTGATGGTGAGGTGTTCGACTGTGGTGGCAAACAGTGGTTCGAGCAGTTTGCAGTGGGTTCGAATCGAGGTTGACAGTTGTAGTCTTGGGTATTCGAGGCTAGTTGTCGGAATTCGTTGACTGGTGGTAGCTCGGTGATGATTGTTGAGTTCGTGTTGCTATGTCTGGTTCAGTAGAGTTGTCGCAAATTGAGGTGATAGCAAGTCGATTTCAGCAGTGGTGAAGTACGTTTGGTTGGCTGCATTGGTTATCGAATGGTGATCAGGGAGGTTCGATTCAGGGGAACTGCTGCTGTTGATGTGCATTGGCAGTTGGATTTGCTTGCAGAATATGTTGTTGAAGTAGGCTGGTTGTTTTGAAGGGCAGGGAAGTTATCGAATTTTGTATTAGGAGGATGGTTTGACAAGTGCAGAGATGCTGAAGTTGTAAGGAACAGGTGATTCAAGCAGGTGGTGAACAGAGAAATGTGAGAAAGTGGCTGCTGGTGGTTGTCAGTATGTGTAACTGTGTTATGGTAGAAGGTAGTGTTGTTGAATGATGTTTTGGCAGTGGAAATGGGAGTGTGATGGTGAGTGAAGTGAGAAGATAGGGGAAAGTAACGACAGTGCAGATGTAGAAGGCAAGTGAATAATGGTGATCAAGGATGATATGTTGTGTGGTTAGACAGGTGATGGTGTTGTTTGTGTGGATGGTCACTAGTATAAGTTTGCTGTTGTAAGAGCAGTTTGTGTTTGACAGTAAATGGTAGGATGATGTTGGTGAGAAATGGTTTGTGTATGATATTTTGGTGATGTGAATGTTGTGTGAATGTATGTGGACAGTAAGGTGAGATGTTGTATGGATGGTATTTGATGTGCTGAGCAGTGGGGAGATATGCAGTGAATTGGTTGTGGAGGAAATGAGTAAGGTGATGTAGCAGAAATTGATGGGCAGGGATCAGTTTGAAAGTGATGAAGTGAGGCAAAGGTTGGTGGCACGGTGAATTGGAAGGGTTTGTATGGGTATGTATGCAGTGCAGTCAGTCGTGACAGTGGAGGGGTGCAGTTGAAGCCGTGAAATGAAAAGGAGACGGCAGGGTGGAAAATGTGGACAGTAAGTTCGATGTGGTCAGTGCTTGATTGTATGTGCAACAGCGATTGTTTGTGCAAGTGGAAATGAGGAAATGTGCAAGGTGAAGGACTGTGGAGAGGGTGTGTTGCACTGTGATGGTGGAGAGCAGTTGGTCAGAGGTAGTTGTTATGTATGACTGTAGAGGTATGCAATGGGGAAGTATGTATAACTGTAGAGGTAGTATGTATGTTGTATCGTAATGGTAATAGTGGGTTGTTTGGTGAAGGCAAGTTGAAACTGTGAAAGAAACTGTGAAGAGAAAAGTTGTAAAATAAAATGATATGAAATAAAAAAAAATTCCTTTTCAAATGAACTTGAGTGTAATTTTTTTTTAATAGCAATGCAAATGGAAATAGAGCTAAACACACAATTTTTTTTGAACACACAGTAAAATCACACCAAAAATAATTCGAAGAATAGAAAGTTAAAATCAAAACTATTCGCAGGCAACGGTGCCAAAAACTTATTCGTCGACGAAAATTCTATCGGTTTAGAATACCGTCAAACGAATAAAAATAAAAAATAACCGCAAATGCACGGTGTATAATTTTAGCACGTGGCGAGTACGGGTCGATCCGTAGGGAAAGAATTAATTTCAGATTCTACTCAATCAAATTAAACCGAAATTGGAGAGTGTTTTAAGCTAAAAGTAAACTAAGAAAAATGAGATTAAAAACTATGAGATTAAAAATCAATTTAGAGGTAAATCCACTTTCCTGTTATCATGAAAATCAACATAAAATAAATTATGACGCCTTTTTATATCTAAGTAGGATTAGTGATGTATTTACGATAAGCATGGTTTATTTGTGTTATTAGCTAACACAACTTAAACCATCAAACTTTAATACAACACCAAATCCCATTTGTTAACTCCCATGAAACATGACATAAAATTTAAAATTAAAATCTATTTTAAGCATAATCTATTTACTATGAATTAGTAACACAGATCATCAAATTTTGATTAAAACCTTACTTCATTGTCATAATCATATTTAGATGAAAATGCAATTTGTAAATAATGTCACAAGCATAGCCTATTTGTTATGAACAAAATAGGCTATCAAATTCAACATAAAACACAAAATGACATAAACATTTGTTTTCTCGTAAAGTACAAAAGATATCATAAAGTAGAAAATTATGTTGAATCTCCATGATTAAAAGAAAGCTTTATTACTCCGAAATTGTAGAGATTTAGCCGTTTATTTATGTTATCATTTCAACACATAGAGATTTCAACATTAAAAGAAACAAAAGAGGCAGAAACTAAACAAAGAAAGAAAAGAATATTAACTACTAATCTACTTACATAAAAATAAAACTACACTACTTACATGAATGTAAATCTAATCTACTAACAATGAAAAGAAGAGAACTTTGAAATAAACATGAACATAAAAGTTGATAAAAACATGTACAAAAGAGAAAGCTTAGCAAGCCATTTTTATTTCACTTTGAATTTGTCTTTACGACTTGCTAATTAAAAGAGATCTTTTACATGTACATAAGTGGGCTATTTATACATGCATAAAACCCTAATTCAATTTTTAGGGTGCTTTCCAAAATGCCATTTAAGAAGTGTGGCCACTAAGTATGACAAACCGGAATTTCGATCCTCGAAATCGACATCAATACGTTCACTGTAAAGAATGCCAAGCAATCTTGTGCCGAAAATACCAGATCGTTAGGGTTGAAGAAGAAAAGGTAGAAGAAGAAACAGAAAACAACAACACAGAGTCTCACAATCGCACGGAACAAAATATAATATTTAAAACATATTTTTATAGAAGAAAAACTGTATCTATTAATATACATACAATCATCAAAGTACAACAATTCAATACATCAATACGGACAGTTATAATGACTTGTCCTCACATGGCGGAAATATAACCAAGTACAGAGATACGACTTTGTCATCCAGCTCGCCTCCTACGCTCCATAACATTCTAACCTAAATCTATGATTCTCGGTCTGACCTAAACAATATAATAAAATAACACCCGACTCATCCTGGAAAACCATCGTGAGAAAACACACTCAATTTAAATTGTTAACTTTAATAAAAAAAACCTTTAAAAAAAGGTATCTCGTAAGACCACGTCACACATAAACACAACATGTTTTTCCCTTATGATAACCAAAATATTTTTATCAAAATCCTCTGATATTATAATAAAGCAAAGTAAATAGAAAATAGGTGAAATGCTTGCATCTCATGTTTCAGCATAGTTGGACACAATCAACACGATGCTTATTGGAGAATGAATTTCATAAAATGACTAGGCACTGGGGTACCACTTCATACAGTACACGTCTAGAAAAATGTACCGAGGACCTCGCCGGGATCTCCTAATACACAAGACCAGCCCTATCCCTAACCTGGATAGAACCGAATATGTTATCACCCCTGGTGTAACCACCCTTAAAAATCGAGCGCTCACTTTTCATGCACAAGCATATCCATAATTTTAATATATCCGAGGGCATCTAGAAAGTTGATAACATACTCTAATTGGGTGCGACCCACTAAGACTTGCTACATCTCTCTTGATTTTCAATCATTCCAGTTGATGAGGCTTGAGACTACGATTACCTTTCAAGAACAATTTCACTTAGAATGGCCATCGTCCTTCAACGACGATGTTCTGATAGCATTCGTCCATACAAGTTGTCCTAGGTCTGGACAAACTCACCGTCTTCACTATCTTCACGGTATCCATTCGTGACGTTCAAATGGGATCGAACTCGTTTTCGGATAATTAAATCAGATCCCGGTCTCTTCGAAACGATTAGCGAATTTGAAAAAAATTTGATAGTCGGTTATTTAACTATCAAATAACATTCAAAAGCAGTCACTAGGCCCTATTATAATTTTCTTCCAAATTATTTATTTGAAATATCTTTTCAATATATTCAAACTCCCTCTCAATATTTCTTTTTGGAACAAATTTCAATTACTCAAATCCATAACAGGATATGTTACCGTACCAATAATAGTAATATTCCCAAATTCCATTTTTATAACACTTGAAAAAATATTCCTATTCCAAATCATTCTCCACTAAAAATATTTTCAAAACCTTCCTTTCAATACTTTGGAAAATATAATAAGTATATTTCCCAAATCATTTTATTCCAATACTTAGGAAGAATTCCATTTATTTCCGATTTCCCAAAATCACTTACAATTCCTTTTGTAAATTCCTTAACTCGTTTAAAAACGGATTCTACACCTTTCCAGAACTCCTTAATTATTTCCAAAATCGATTATACCTGTCTACGATCCCAATTACTCATTTCAAACTCCTTTTATGAATTTTAGTTCATTTTCGAGCTTCTATATTTAAACACTTCAAAAATTCCCTTAGGTTCCCAAAATTCCACTTTAAGATTTCTTTTATAAAATCATATCAGTTAAATAACTCAGTTTACATATTTTCGAGAGAACGTATAAGTAAATTATGATCATTTCAAAACTATATAATAATTATTTTTAAAGAGCAATAAATTATTTTTAAAATATGTTTAATTAGTTATTTAAATATATTAAAACACTTTAAATAAAACCTCAATAACTCATTTCCAAGTCATTTTAAAATAAAACTAATCTACTTAAAAAGCTAATTTTAAAAATTAGGATTTATTTTAATTAGTGTTAAATATTAGGATAACCCACTTTTTTTATTTTAAAATATTTCGAAACTAACTAATTTAAAATTACAAAAAACGGAAAATTCAAAAAAAAACTATGTCTGGTTCTTGCTCTCGTTCCCAATTTCCCCCTCTTTCTTCCTTTAATCATCCTTAATTGCAAGCAAAATTTATAGCTGGAGATTCAGAATCGATTAATCATCGATCTTATGCTCAAGTGGTTAAAGACCGACCGTCCTCATTTTCTTTTCATGTTCCGAGATCTCAATCTTCGAATAAAAGAAGGAATGATTCACGTTCCTCCAAATCTTATTGCTTTAGATGTGGTGATGGTAACCATTACATGTCCCAATGTCGAGAACCCATCAGGTGTTTCCAGTGCGGCAAATTTGGTCACAAGAGTTTCAATTGTTCGACTGTTTCGGGTTCTTCAATTTCTTCTGAGTTCTTGGTCGAGAATGGATTTCAATTCGTTTTAAAGATTATGCTCTTGAAAGCGATTCTGCTTGATCACTTATGGCACTTTCGAGTAGATGGTTTCAACTTATTGGAAGACCTGCTCATCCATGTTCATTTAGCAGAGCATGGGTTCTTGTTTGTTTTGAAATTTATCTACTTGAGGGGAATTTTAATAAACAATCTCAGGATCAAGTGTTCAGAAGGTTTAAAGCTCTTAGATGATCTTTTAAATCATTTCAACAATGTGAACGTGCCAAACACTGATAAGGGTTTTAAGGATTTTTCTGGTATCTCAAAGCAGAGTGTTGATAATCCAATTTCTTCTGTCAATTTGATTGTTGATCAAGGTGCATTTCTTGATTCTTTTGGATGTGAAGAATCTGATTTTTTAGATCCATTTCTGCTAGATCCAGATGTCGCCTTGCTAATTACTGAAGATTGCCAATCTATTCTGGTTAATGATTTTATCAACCCAAAGCATAAAATAGGTTTGCGTTGCCCATCTAAATTGGATTCTTTTAAGATTCCTATCTACAACAAATTTGATTGCCTCGATTCTGAGTTTGTTTCAGAGTGTTCGTTATTGACAGAGGTCAGTGATCCCTCCTCCACTAATTTCTTTAGCCTTGAATCTGTGCAGTCTCCTATTCGTTCCTCAAATCAAGATGTAGGTAATCACTCTTATGTTGTTTCAGATTGTCCCTCTGCTGTTTTTTTTGATTCAACAAATAGCATTGGTGATCTTCAACTCTTCATTCCTGAGCGTGACAATTGTTCTCTCAATGTTGTTGATAGTTGCCTTAATTTTGATGATTCTGATTATAGACAGATTGACTTGGTTTTTGATTTACCTATGGGTACTGGGTTTAACTTGGATTCTTACGTTTTCAGTTTTTGGTCAGAAGAAATTTTTAATGGGTTTGTAGCTCCTCAGTCTACAGGGGTTCCTGATATTGTTGTTGTTGATTTGTTAAGGCAACCAGTGTTCATTAGGGATTGGTGCTTAAATGATGAATCGCTTCTAGATGATGAGATGGTATCGGTTGTTGAGAACCATTTGGATACTGATAAGCTTTTGGCAGGAAGAATTGATGTTGATATTGTGCACGGTGCACTTGATTTTTTTGTTCAGGTTGATCATATTAGTGATATGGATAGAGAAGTTATGTCTGATGTGATTTCCCCTTCAGTTAATTCTTTGAAAGTGGTTAATTGCTTGGTGGATAGGTGTCTAAGTGATAAATTGGATCCCATCTCTTGTGATGTTGGTGTTATCACAGAATCTTCCTCTGTAGCTCATTTGGATGAGACTGTGAATAAGATAGTGGAATATAAGGGTCCTGCTTTTTCTTCTGAACTTGGTGATTTGGTTAGTATTTCTGGGTGTGCTTTATATGGTCAGTCAGGTGAGACTGGTGGTGCTTATGCTCCTTCTTCTTCTTCTTCTTCTTCTTCTTCGAGGAGAGGTAAAAGTAGAAAGTTTGCAGCTTCTAGTGGGTTGGTTCATCGGAGTGTCAGGATTCGTGACAGTTGCTCTCTGCCATCGGGTAAGTTTCCTGGTTCAAACACTGTGAGCGGTGTTTCGGAATTAGGCTAAGGTGCGCATTTTGATTTGGGTAGCATTTATTCGTCTTATGCTTTGGGTGACTTATCTGCTTCTGATTTCAGCCAGTTAGCCAGTAGCTCTGCTTTTATTTTCTCTGACATTGAGCTAGATCGTGAGTTTATTAGAAATAAGGAACTTGATAGGGCTAGATCTATGGGTTTATGAGAGTCATTAGTTGGAACATTAGAGGTTTAAATGACCTTAATAAATGTGATAAAGTTAAAATCTTATTTAAATATTTTTCTATTGATATTGCTCTCTTACAAGAGACTAAAATAGAATGTCCTGACTTTCGTTTTTTTAGAAGATTAGGTGGCTTTCGTTTTAGTAAATGGGTTTTTCTTCCTTCGGTGGGTTTCTCGGGGGGTTTAATGATTGGTTGGAGAGATAACCTCTTTAAGTTAATGCAGTGTATTCAAAAGCAACATTCTTTACATATTATTTTAATTAATTTAGCTGATAATTCTTTTTTAAATATTTCTAATGTGTATGGGCCTAACTCTGAAATCGATAGACAGATTCTCTGGAATGAATGTCTCGAGTTTAGATCTCTTGCCCCCGGATCTTGGATATTGGGGGGTGATTTTAATGTTACTCATTTCATTGGGGAGCGTTCTCCCCGGGAAGGAGATTATTCGGCTATGGAGAAATTTGATCAATTTATTATTCATTCTAATTTGATTGAAATTCCTCTATCCAATAGAGTTTTTACTTGGAGCAATAATAGGGATTCTCCCTCTTTTGCTCTATTAGATAGATTTTTTGTTAATGATGAAATTGAGGATAAATTTCCTATCTGTAGAGTGTCAGGTTTGCCTTACACTCTTTCAGATCATTGTCCCATTATTCTTTCTTGTGACAGTCATAGAATTATTAGTAGAGCCTTTAAATTAGAAAAAATATGGTTTCTAGAACCAGGTTTTTCAAATTTAATCATCAATAAATGGTCTTCTATGAGTTATTATAGTTTTAAGTATCGAGACAATTCAGCCAAAGCTTTTGTGCTTAAGCTTAGAATGCTCAGGATTTTTCTTAAAAACTGGAATAAAAATGTTTTTGGTAATATAAAAATTAAAAAAGATAATATTCTCAATGAGTTGCTCAAACTTAATAAGATTGAAAAATCCAGACATTTAAGTTTAGGTGAGAGAAATGTTCTTAATAACTTAAAAAATGATCTTAATTCTATTCTTGAAAAAGAGGAAGTTATGTGGAAACAACGATCAAATTTTCAATGGATCAATGAAGGCGACAATAATACCAAATTTTTTCATAATTTAGCTAATAGTAGAAAACGTAGTAATACAATTAATTCCATTAATGTTAATAATGTGGAATTAGTTGAACAACGTGACCTTAATAATGCTTTTTCTGATTATTACAAAGAAATCTTTGGCAATAAAAATAAGCATAGAGTTAGTGTTAGATGGAATGACCTTTATCCATCTATCTCTAACATTAATCTTTCTGATTTAGATATTCCTTTTTCTGAAGAGGAAATCAGAAAAGCCATTTTTGATTTACCAGGAGATAAATCTCCGGGCCCGGATGGTTTTCCTATCTTCTTTTATCAATCTTTTTGGGAGGTTTTAAAATTAGACTTAATTTGTATGTTTAATGAATTTTATAATGGTAATCTCCAATTAGGTTGTTTTAATTTTGCTAACGTTATTTTATTACATAAAAAAGTTGGTGCTAATACCTTACCAGATTTTAGACCTATTTCTTTGATTAATTGCTCTATTAAGATTATTTCTAAAGTTTTAGCTAATAGACTTAGTTTGAAAATGAATGATCTAATTGATTGTTCACAATCAGCTTTCATTAAAGGTAGAAAAATTACTGATGGTGTAGCTGTTGTTCAAGAATATATTAATTTATGTTTTAAAAATAATATTACTTGTGCTATTTTAAAATTAGATTTTGCTAAAGCTTTTGACTCGGTTGATTGGGATTTTCTTATAAAAATTTTCCTTGCCAGAGGCTTTAGTAATAGATGGATTAACTGGATTTTTAACTTGCTTAAAACGGGTAACTCTAGTATTATGGTTAATGGTGTTTTAGGTAATAAAATTCAATCCAAGAGAGGTTTAAGTCAAGGGGATCCTTTATCTCCTCTTCTGTTTAATTTAGCGGCTGATGTCTTTTCTAAAATTATTAAAAACGCTGTTAGCAATAATCTTTTGGGTTTTATTGGTAATGATATTTCTAGTTTTGATTTGTCTGTCCTTCAATTTGCTGATGATACTTTGCTTTTTTCCTCCCATCTTCCCAGATACATAATTGCTCTCAAGTTTATTCTTTATAGTTTTGAACTTCTATCAGGTTTAAAAATAAACTTTGATAAAAGTTCTGTCTTAGTTTTAAATGATTTTGATAATGTAGAAAATTTAGTTGCTAATACTTTAAATTGTAAAACTATGAGTTTTCCATTTGATTATCTTGGTTTTGTTATTAGACCTTCAAAACTTAAGCATGATGATTGGTTAATAATCATTGATAAAATTAAAAATAGGATTTGTAATTGGAATGTGAGATTCTTATCTAGAGCGGGTAGACTGGTTTTGATTAATTCAGTCTTATCAGCTCTCCCTATCTATTGGATGTCTATGAACATTTTTCCAGATTGGGTGATAGATAAAATAGATAAAATTAGAAGGGATTTCCTTTGGAGCGGGGATAATCCTAATAGTAGCATTAAATGTTTAGTTAATTGGGATACTGTCTGTAAGTCTAAAAAAGAGGGTGGTTTAGGAGTCATTAATTTACATAATATGAACCTGTCTCTTCTTGGTAAATGGTTATGGAAATTTAGTGATTCTAGTGATAATGCCATTTGGAAGGAGATTATTTCTAAATATTACTACAATGGTAGTTATAATCTCTTTCAAATTAGTCCTTCGGTGTACAGTAAGCTTTCTTATTTTTGGAAATCTATTTTAAAATGTAGTGATATTTTTAACTTAGGTATTAATATTATTGTTCATTCTGGTAATAATACATCTTTTTGGCACGATAGTTGGATTTCCTCTATTCCTCTTAAGAATGAGTTCAAAGATTTATATGATATTTGTAACTTTAAATTTGTGTTTATTTCTGATGTTTTTAATTCTGATAGTGACCCTCCTTGGATTTTCAACTTTAATAGTATTTTAGTGGGCCCTGCCCTTAGACAACTTTATTTACTTTATGCTAAGCTTAATCTTTATAACATTGACAATGTTAATGACTATATTAGTTGGGAGTGGGATAAGAGTAAGAAATATTGTTCTAATTCCTTTTACAAATTTATTAACTTTTCGGGGTTTCTGTCAATTGTTTTAAATTTATTTGGAAGTCTAATGCTCCTCCTAAATCAAAGATCCATATATGGCTCATCATTCATGGTAAATTAAATACTATTGAATTTCTAAAAAGGAAAAATATTTTCATTGATATTAAATGTTATTTTTGCAACACACACTCTGAAGATATTAATCATATTTATTTCGAACGCTTGGATACTCATTATATTCTTATTAAGACCCTTAATATTTTTGAGTTTAATATTAGTTCTAGAGTTTCTGATTGTTTTTTCTATTGGGACTCTATTAGATTTACGTTCAATAAGAATTTTAGATTCTTGAGTGATTCTTTATTCATTATTTCTTGTTGGTTCATTTGGTTTGAGAGAAATCAAAGGATTTTTAATAATAAAAATCAACATTATAATAATTTGATTATTTTAATTTCTAATTTCTGCTTAAATTGGATTTCTAATCCCAAATATAAATTAGCCAATAATAATGGCTTTAAGGAATACCTTAATAAGGTTAGAAATAATATTAACATATTCAAACTTAACATCAATAATTTTGTTTCTAATAATTCTTATATTTATCCCTTTTCTGATTTTAATAATGATCACATGATGCACCATAATTCTCTTACGATATTAGGCTCATAAATTAGTTTCTTGTTTTTTAGACCTATTTCATTTTGTTCTAGTTTATCCTTGTTTTATTTTACTCTTTGGTTTTTATTCTCACATATATGTATATAAATTCTATTTATATACATATATGTGATTCTTTCTAACTTGATTTCCTAGTTATGTTACAGGTTTGGATTAGGTTGGTTGCTGGTTTTTCTCTTGACTGGTTTGCAGGATAGCTTGCAGCTTTATTCAGGTTGGCAGGGTAGCTTTTCGCAGGGATTCAGATTGCTTCTGGCATTACTTTTTGGTTACTCCAGGTCTTCAGTGTGGAGTTCTTCATTTTGGTCCATCTTTTGGAGTTCTTCTTCATGGACCTTCTGAGGCGTTTTCTTTGTGTTTTGTACTTTTGCATTTCGGTTTTTAGATACCTCTAACACCCTAGTATTGGGCGGTGGCTTTGCTGGAGCTCGGTATTAGGGTGAAATGGGCGGTGGCTTTGCTGGAGCTCATTCGAGGGGTTTCTATTTCTTTATTTTTTCTAGTTTTTTTGTTGTGCCACCTGCCAGGCATGTTGGCAGCTCCTTATTATTAGTTTTATATATAGCGCTACATGTGTGCTCTCCTCTTTTATTAGAGGATCACACATTTTTCTCAAAAAAAAACTAATTTAAAATTACATAGTTTAATAAATGAAAAATCCCTTTAAAAAAAACCAATTTAACTTCTTAAATAAAAATATATTTTAAAACTCTTAATAACCAATTAATTTTATAAATGCCTCTCGATTCACAATCCATCGGTTTCATTTTGATTCTCCCAACCATTTCCACTTTCCAAAAATAGTATTCCCTATTTTTCTCAATCTTGTTTCCATATTCTAGTATAAAATTCACCCTATGAATTTATATTCTCAAATTATCAACTGATATCGTTTTCTTTATTATAACATTATTTAGAAATTTATAACTCCTCTTAGTTTAACTTGTTTATAAAAACAATCTTGCTTATAAGATTTCATTTTATAAATCCATTCCTAATAAATCTCATTTATCCTTCCAATATAATTTTAACATCGATTTCAACTCCTTTTTATATTTTTCGGATATCATTTAAAAAATCCTTTATATATATATTTTTTAAAATTCAATTTAAACAATTTACGGATTTGTTAAGTTCAACTAAATCAAAATTTATTGTTTATCCAAATAATTTCTTTTTAATAGTTCCATTTTCGATACAATTATTTTTATATTAAAATCTCCTTTTAATTTCTTAAAAATTTAGAAATAATATTTATGGTATTTAAAATACTAAATTTAAGGCATGTGCTACTATAGCATTTAATAATTTATACCACACAACAATCTAATAGACTATTCAATCACATCATATATTTTTATATATGAAAACTATATATATATATATATATATATATATATATATATATATTTGAGAAATGCAGTTGGATCCCTCCAACGTGTTTCCCTGCATCCATAGATGTTAATGCAACATAAAAATACAAATCCCACTTCGAGAGGGACATCGGGGTATATACGGTCATCCGCTATTATGAGGGTGCAAAGGGTTTCATCCGCTAAAATATGCAGGAACATCAATCCAACTACTAATATATGTACTACTATATATATAATATAACATCATTCAATAGATAATAATTTTATAAATTCAACCAAGCATCCAAAAATAAATTTTAATTACTTAAAATTTAATCTGGCAATCTAAACGAGTGAGAATTTCTCACATTGATTTTAAAATTGCAATCTGCTCCAATTCTATTTCGTATATTATGTCAATTCGGATTCAACGCCACTGATTTTTTGATTTTTGAACCTCATATGGATAGGTTATTAAATTTATTAGCTATCTTAAATCTTAAATTCTAAATAAAATAACCAATTATAAATTAAATTAAATTATAAGTTATACCTCCACGTCTCGTTTATTTCCAGGCGACAAAAGAACCCAGGTCGACCCAGACTTCCAGCATATGAGCGACGTTCGCCAATCTCTGCTCCTCCTCCATGCGAAGATAACCGATCACCAGAGCCTTTACCACATTGCACTTGCCTACGACTGTCCCACGTGCCTACACAACTCGAGCTCGTCGAGCCCTAGCCAAAACTCCATCGCGAGCCACCGTATTCGACGCCAAGGTGCGCCTCTCATCTGCTGTCGCCCCCATCTCCATATGCGTGCATGCGTGATTTGAGATCATCGCCACTTGCTATCGCATAGCTGTCCATCGCGATCACGCTTGTCATTGCCCTCTGCCACCATTAATTTTTACGCTCGCCACTCGACGTCGACGTCGCCTCTCTTGAATCCACGACTTTGATCTCTAGGTTGCCCCATCGATTGCGCAACATTTTTTTATCAAATCGATTTCGATCGATTCCTCCTTTTTTTTAACATTGTCGACTTTGAATTTTTTTGAGGAAGCAGAGAAAAGGTTTTCTCGACTTTAAAGGAGAGAATGAGAGTGTCGTGTTTGAGAAGGAAAGGAACAGGCGTGTTTGAGAAGGGAATGACGTCTTCGACCTTTTCGATAATAATATTTTATAATTTTCCCTAAATATCTCACTCTGGATAATTAGAATTCCTGAATGTATAATGAAGCGTGCCACTAGACATTTATAGTATTATACCCCTATTTCGAATGCAATGGAATAAGTTTCAAGTCTTAATTCGATCATACGGAAAAGATGGCTTTTTGGATCCAATTACTATATTAAATTTCAAATCGTTTCTATCTCGTACGATCTAACAATAACTCCAAACACTACGAAATTCGAAATCCAATAATAATACACTACAACGGATTCAGTGAAACTAGTTTGGTCGAATTCCAAGACTGTTCCCCGAATTGCTATTTTAATGCATCGATTAAATCGACGATTTCCAAAATTTACGAAATCACATGAAATTCCAGTTTTAAAATCTTACTAACTAAATTAACCAATATAATTTATATCAACATTAGAAACCATTTTTGATTCATAAACAACTCCAATTTCCAATTATTTAACGATTTTCAATATTAAATTCAACAATTAAATTTATTCGATAAATAGCTATATTTGGAATTTAAATTCATTTTAAAATTTTCAACCAACATCTTCATATTCAAAAATCAAATTATATTCCAAATCCATATTTAAAACCACTTAAATATTCAAAATGAAACGACGAAAAATTCGGGTCATTACATTCCTCCACCCTTAAAAGAATTTCATCCCCGAAATCGCTAAGGCAGGAAAAACACTTCAAACCCAATACTTATCCAAAACCTACATAGCTAAAACCCGACATCCACTTTTCTATACCCTTTAGTTCCAACCCAAAACAATTAGTTTACATTCCCAACCTAAAACCATTAAATTTCATTCCTAATTCAAAATCTTTTTATTTCAGTTGCAATTCAAAAGTCAACTTTTTTAGTTAACAAAATTTTTCAAAAATTCCAAAATTTTTCTAGCATCTTAATGTTCGAATTTTTTTGGCAGAGCCTCTTTTGTGCGGAGAACCTTTTGCAATATGACAAGAGAGAAAAAAATGTACACATCAACCCACACGGTCGGAAAACAAAATATATATCAATATTTATATTTTGCGGTATTTAATCCAAAAATGTATCTTATTTTAGCATTTTTAAGTAAGCGGCTTATTTAATATGTAATTTGCGCGATCAAACTCTAGCGAATGGTCTTCTGGTACCTGTGCTTACTCAATTAAACCATGTAAGTGCCAAAATATGAAATTCACTAACATTTCATTCATTTAACTAGTTAAACACAATATTTCATAACCAAACATGTTAACGTATATTTAAAAGCAACTATATTGTTCCGGTACTCATTTTATTACTTTCAACCCATTCATATATCCTTCCATTCAATTTGAAATGATTCACAACTCAATTTTTTGCATTCTATCCATATTTATACCGAATAAATTCATATTTCATTCTAAGTTGATTTCAAAATCAATTTATTCACTTTCCCTTTATTTGTAGAATTTTATTTACTTCCGTTTTTGTCAAACGACAATTTTTCTATGCATATTCGGCGATATTCATTTAATAAAATAACCATTTCAGTTTATAGCTATTTTAAATTGAATCCAATCAATTTATATTTAATTCTATTCCATTTCAAATTAATTCTCAATCTATTCATTCGCATTCCACTCATATCCACATTTATCACTTCCAAACCCATTTTATTTAGCTCGGAATCATTCCATGCTACTTTATTAAAAAACCATTTCACAAATTTGTTTGAGCCAAACCTCCATCCAAAAATACTAACTTAAGTTAATTCGTTTATCTTCAATTATTTCAACCACGTAACTCAAGTTTATTTTCCTTGTAAAAAAATTCCATTTCAATTTTAGACCGATTCTTATGTTATCAAATTCCGTTCCATTTTACTAATTAATTTAATTAGTTCATCCACTTAATCCACTTAAAATTTTTAATTTCAAGCTCGAATTCATTTTAAACAATGTCTAAGGCCATATTCAGTTTATTTACACTTAAATTGAATTTATTCATAACTTAAATCATCACCATTTCAATCCATTACTATTTTATTCTCGACAACATTTCAAATTACATTCAACTCGCTTATATTTAAGTCAAATTTCATTTTATAACTCAAGTTCCATATTCAATATTCACTTTTATTCCACAGTCCTATTTATTCAGCCGAGTTAAGTTCCATTTTTGTATTCATATCTGATTTTTATTTCAAAATCACTTCATTTAATTTCTTTAGTTCCAAATTCATTTTTTAATTCAAGTTTAGCCTTTATCTTCACTTTAAATTATCATACCATTTTTATTTTGGCTTCTCCAATCCCTTTTTTTTCAATTTGTAAAATTTTCAACTTATTTTTCTCGTTTTCATCAATTTATACTTGAGCATATTCACATTTTATTTTAACTCAAGATTTACATTACTTCTAGCCTAAGTATTTTTATATTCTATCAATTTCAATATATATAAGCTATATAAACTTATTATTCTCAATCCAACAATTTCCACTTACATTTTATTTTGGTCATAGTTTTATAACTTATAGTTATATAATCACTTTATAAATATTTATATTCAATTCAATCAACTATTAATATTTATTTCAATTCACATTATTAGTTCCCTTAATTTATACATATCCAATTTCTTTTCATTCAAATAATTCACATTCCTTCGTCACCTTATTTATCACTTAGTAACCATTCCATCAAAATCATTTTACAACTTAAGTTCATATTCAAATTGTTATTAATCAACATTTCGAACCACATTCCATTCACCAATTCATTTTCAGTTCAACCCTTTTAATTAGTTCACTTCACTAATTTATTCCTTCAACTAAATTTAAGTTAAATTCCATTTTAACTTACTCAATTTAATTTTTTATTCCAAACTTCAATTTTCAAACTTCTTTCCTTATTAATATCTTCCTCCATAGGATTCCACAATTTTAAATTTCTAAAACGATTCCCCTTCGGAATTCCCAAAACAATAGTTGTTTTCAACAAAAAATCTCCATATCAAATCACCCTGATAGCAATCCGTCACTTAGAAACTCGAAAGTGAATACTGATGATGCGGCTGTCATTACCAGAATTATTTTCCAACAATTGAGGTGAGTTCAATACTGTTAGTCCGTGAGATGATGGTTTTGATGACAACAACCTTAGAATAGATTATAAAATATAAATACTAACATTATAAGTTTAGATATATATGTATATGCAGGATTTAACCATGCAGGTACCAAGAATGAAGATTGTATAGTATAAAGATTCAAGATATCGAGATAGAAGACTCATGAGTATCAAGATTATCAAGAGTTCAAGATTTCAAACATAAGTATTTTTATTAGGAATTTTTGTTAAAACTCGTAGAAAATCACTGGCATCTAAAAATCCAATTTATTCGTGGAATGGAATCCACTTCGAGCCTGTTAAAGGGATGGAACCTTAAGTAGGATGGAACCTACGAAAATGTATTGTTTTGTATCCACTAATTTTAATTCAAATGATTTTACAAAATTATCTTGTTTTCAAAATGATTTCAAAACTTTCCTTCTAAAAACATCAAAACTCTCTATCCTGATTTTAAATGATTTTATCCTCAAAATTATCTTTAATTTCAAAGTCAAATTACTCCTGATTTTAAACTATCTGTTTAAATTATACATTTAACTTTTATACTTAGATTTAAATATAAAATTATTGTTAAAATCTATATATATTTTTCTCTATATTTGCTTATGAATTTTAACTATAGTCAAGTATATTTGTAAAGTTTAAAATAGTTTTAATATAAGACAAAGGTTATTTTCAAAGAAAATCAAATCACCAAAAATTTCTTTGGGATGTCGACATGCTTAGGGTAACCATGTCGACATGGTGTGAGTTGAATTCAAAACTTAAATTTCAAAAGAAGTGTCTATTCGCCATAACTCTTTATGAATGGACATGGTTGTTTTTCTTCTATAAATAGGGGTTAGTTTCAATGAATTTTATATCAGATTTTCTTGTTTTTCACTCCTCTTCTTCTTCCACATTTCTTAATACATATTCTTACCATTGCTTTGCCGAAATCAACATCGAATCAAACTCGATTACTTCTAGTTTGATTCTCTATCACTATCTCTACAAGGTTCTCAGTGCTATTCAGAGTTATAGACTTCTTTGTAATCTATTAAGAGAGAAAAGGTGTGATTGTAGCCTTGGAAGTCAATCAAGAGAGAAAAGGTGTGATTGTAACCTTGGTAAATCAATTGGGTAAACTTGTGGTCCGGAAATCAAGTATCTCTACCCAGAGGATAGAAATTCTGGAGGGTGTATCTCATAGCCTTGAAACCGAGGGTGTAATTGTACAATTGCTTTTGAAAGGAAATCCGTACTTGTGTTGCGGGACTAGATGTAGGGTAACTCCGAACCAGTATAAAATCCAGTGTGTTCTTTCCTTTACTGCTTTTATTTTATTTCTGCATCTGCGTTTGTTTCTGTGATCATATATGTATTTGTATATTGCATACATCCGTGTCTAAATTAACATAAACTGAAAAGATTTAGTAATTCTTTGTTAACACTATTCATCCCCCCTCTAGTGTTAATCCTAGCCTTAAGATCCGTAATCCGCATTTCTCACAATTGGTATCGGAGCAAGGTTTTCAAAGTTTCATAATCTGATTTTTGAAAAAGTTTTTAAAATGGCCATATTTGTTAATATTAATTTAGAAGTTTTCAAACCATCATAGTTTCTTGAGTCTGCACAAAATCAATATTCAAATTCAAGTTGTCTACCAAGATTGTTTGATGTGCAGGAATCATGTTTATGGGTGTTGAGGAATCAATCCACAATGGATAAATTGTGCAGATCAGAAAGAACAAATGGATACTTGATAGTGGGTGTTCTAGACACATGACTGGCAGTCCAAATATACTGAATGAAATAATATACAAAGACGGAGAACTGGTTAACTTTGGAGACAATTCAAAAGGATATGTGATTGGCATCGGCAAAGTCGGTAATTCTAAAACTCCTACTATTACTATCGTTTTGCTAGTTAAGAATCTGAAACATAATCTGCTAAGTATAAGTCAACTATGTGATAAAGGATATAAAATTAAATTTAAAAAAGATAAGTGTCATATAGAAGATAATAATTCAACCATTATATTTGAGGTAGTCAGGAAAAAGAATATTTATATTCTTAGTATGAAAGTTTCAAATATTTTTAAATTATAAAATTCTCGATTTCTGTATTAGAAATAATATTGATATTAAGACCCGGGCCAATACGCCTATCAACACCAAGATTCATAAAAATACTAAAAATCTAAATTATCAAAAATTTAAAAAAAAATCCTTTTTTGATTGGATGGGAACGAATCAAGAAAAATTCTATCGTAGAATATTATAAGTTTCTTCCTCTTGACCGAATCTGTAACCTTCATTAGCAGACTCATTTTCAGTAGTTTCCCTGATTAAACTAGAGGTTACCAAGGAACCATGCATAGCACTAAATAGGGAGTCGCCGAATACACCAGCTACGCCTAACATGCGAAATGGATGCATAAGGATGTTGTGCTCTGCCTGGAATACAATCATAAAATTGAAAGTACCAGAAATTCCTAAAGGCATACCATCAGAGATACTTCCTTGAACAATAGGATAGATCAAGAAAATAGCAGTAGCATCATAGAGATCCGTACAAACGAGAAACGAGATTTTTATCCTTACCAACTGGATCTTGTTGTGCCGGGTAACAAACACGCACGAACTATTACTCGAAGTACGTGTCCGGATAGTCCAAAGTCTCGATAGTTAGCTCTAGGTCTTCCATGCTGCCACACGAGAGGGACATAGGGCGCAAAAGGGAAAGCTTGATAGATTCACCCTTTGAAACAAGAAGTTGTGGCCCTGGAGGTATAATATCAACCGCTTGGTGACCATCTGATGCATCAACTGATAACAAATGTCTGTTGGCAAATACAAGTGACCCTTGGATTTGACATAAGAGATTTGGGCATTTGAATTTCAAACTCTTATCTAGACTGTCAAAACATAATCTAGTAAGAGGTCTCTCTAAAATGAATTTTAAAGTAGATAGTTTATGTGATGCTTGTCAATTAGGAAAACTTAGAAAAAGTTCCTTTAAGTTCAAAGATATGATTTCAACTTCAAAACCTCTTGAATTACTTCATCTTGATTTATTTGGTCCATCTCAAATTCTATCATTAAATCATAGTAAATATGTCTTTGTAATTGTAGATGATTATTCTAGATTTACATGGACAATATTTTTGAAACATAAAAGTGATACTTTTGAATGTTTTAAGACATTTTCAAAAAGAATTCAAAATCAATTTTCTCTAAAAATTATAACTATTCAAAGTGATCAAGGTGGTGAATTTGAAAATGAAAAGTTTGAGGAATTCTGCAATAAAAAGGGAATAACTCACAATTTTTCATTTTCGAGAACTCCACAACAAAACAGAGTAGTAGAACATAAAAATAGGACGATTCAAGAGTGTGCAAGAACTACGCTTACGGATAGTAATTTACCAAAGAATTTTTGGGTAGAAGCAGTTGCTACCGCCTGTTATATTTTAAATAGAATTTTAATTAGACCTTTAACTGATAAGACATCTTATGAATTTCTTTATTCAAAGAAACCTAAGGTATCTTATTTCAGAATTTTTAGAAGTAGATGCTTTATTTTAAATACAAAAGATAATTTAGATAAATTTGATCCTAAATCCGACAAAGGTATCTTTATCGGATATTCTGATAGAAGTAAAGCGTACAGAGTGTTTAATTTAAAAACCAATTCCATTGAAGAAACAATGCATGTTTCATTTGATGAAAATTTCAATTTTTTTGAAGATACAAATGATGAAGAGGATTTAATCACTCAAAATCAAGAATCGGTTGAAACTAATAAAGAAATTAATCATCCTAATAAAAGGACTAAACTTTTGAAAGATCATCCTATAGAAAATATACTGGGATATATTCAATCTGTTGTTAAAACTAGAAATCAACTAAGTCAAATGAGTGATGTAGCTTTTATATCAACTATTGAACCCAAAAATCCAAAAGAAGCATCAACTGATGATTCATGGATTTTAGCTATGCAAGAAGAATTAAATCAATTTACTAGAAATGATGTTTGGAAACTTGTTCCTAGACCATAAAATAAAACTATACTTGGAACTAAATGAGTTTATAAAAATAAAATGAATGAACAAGGAGAGGTAGTTAGAAATAAAGCTCGAACAGTCGCTCAAGGTTTTTGTCAAGAAGAAGGAATAGATTTTGATGAAACCTTTGCTCCCGTAGCAAGATTAGAAGCTATTAGGATTCTACTTGCTTTCGCAAATCATAATAATTTTAAATTATCTCAAATGGATGTTAAAAGTGCCTTTTTAAATGGATTTGTAAAAGAAGAAGTATATGTTGAACAACCGCCACTTTTTGAAAATGATAATTTATCAAATCATGTTTACAAACTTAAGAAAGCATTATATGGTCTAAAACAAGCTCCTAGAGCCTGGTATGATAGACTAAGATCTTATTTATTACAATCTAATTTTGAAATTGGTAAAGTAGATAATACAGTTTTTATTAAAAGAAATAAAAATGATATTCAACTAGTATAGTTTACGTAGATGATATCATTTTTGGTTCAACTAATTTTGAAATGAATAAAGAATTTTCTGAAATAATGACAAAAGAGTTTGAGATGAGTCATATGGATGAATTAAATTTCTTTTTAGGACTACAAATAAAACAATTAGATAATGGTATCTTTATTAGTTAAGAAAAATATGCTGAAGACCTAATTAGTAAATTTGGTTTGACTACTGCGAGTGGAAAACCTACTCCCATGGCAACCAATGAGTACCTTAGTAAAGAAGATCTCTCGAAAGATGTAGATCAAAAACAATATAGAGGAATGATTGGATCACTACTCTATATTACTGCCAGTAGACCTGATATCACGCATAGTGTTTGTCTCTGTGCCAGATATCAATCTCAACCTAAAGAGACCCACTTAAAAGCCGTAAAACGAATCATAAGATATGTTAAACACACATCTAATTATGGTTTATTCTACCTTAAAAATGATTCTTTTGACTTAATATCTTACTGTGATGCTGACTATGCTGGTTGTAAATCAGACCGAAAAAGTACAAGTGGGACTTGTCACTTTTTGGGGCATTCTCTGATTTCTTGGCTTAGTAAAAAGAAAAACACAGTTTTTTTATCAACAACTGAAGCAGAATATATTTCTGCTGCTTTGGCTTGTTCTCAAGTAATATATATGCAACAAACCTTAAAAGATTTTGGTTTAAAATTTTCAAAATCACCAATTTATTATGACAATACGAGTGCGATAAATTTACACAAAATTACAACTCAACATGCTTGAACTAAACATATTGATATCAAACATCATTTTCTCAGAGATAATATAAGTAAGGAAGTAGTTACTCTCAATTATATCAATTCTGAAAATCAAATTGCTGATATCTTAACAAAACCCTTAAATGAATCAATATTTACTAAATTAAGAAGAGAATTAGGTATTTGTTCTATAACTGAAATATAAAATATAAATAACAAGTATAATTAATATTAAAATAATTCAGAGAGTTAAAATATAAAAGACCATGTTGACATCCCCTATATACCCATGTCGACATGCAACGTTTTTATATTTTGAAATTTTTCCCACCAAAATTCAAAATAATTGGTTATAAATTCTTCACATTTTCGAAATTTTATTCATCCTTTCTGTTATCTCTCTGTTCTCTCTGAAATCAAATAATCAATGGCCTCCTCTTCCAAATCAAACATAAAATCAACCTTTTCATTCCCCTCTCCTATGTCTGGTCCATTTCAACGTCCCACTCTCGCTCGTGTGACCAAATTAGAGGACTCTCTGAAGGATGCGCTTCAGACGATGACTGAAATCCAAGTGACTCAACTTCGTATGGCAAAGGAACAAGAGAGGCAAGGCAAGATTCGTAGGAATTTGCAAAAACTCTCAATGGATAACCAGGCCAATCCTATCTTGATTGATGAAGACTCTTCACTCAATCAAGAACAAGAGGACAGTGAAAAAGAAGAAGAAGAAGAACCCATGGAAGAAGAAGCGCAAGCGGAAGATAATGACCAAGTCGTGTGTGTTGGATAAGTGTGTTTTGACAAAAATGGGAATCTTGTCGAACAACGTGGAAATTTCTGTTTCCACTATCCAAACTGTTTGATTCATAGATATCCTATGTTTAAAAACACACAATAGTTTTTTTTCTTTCTTCTCCATTGTTGTTTGTGTTTCATTATGTTTTTTATACGCTCATGTATATACAACTTCATACGTAATAAATAACTCGTGTTCTTATACGTGTTTTAATTATAAGTACTATCGTGAATTCTTAGTTAGGATACTTAATTGTTTAGGACTATGTTTTAGTATTAGATTTAAGTGATGATTACTTATGATAACACTATCATTATAATCACATGTCATAGAGTGTTAGTTTTAGGGGGAGTTATATAGTTTGGAGTGAGTTTTTGTTGATGACACAGGGGGGATATATAAAATAGGGTAGTTAGGCATAAGTTAATGGGGTGTTATTAGTTTTAGGGGGAGTTATTAGAAAATAAATAATATTTTATAAACAAAGGTTGTCATCATCAAAAAGGGGGAGATTGTTAGTCCGTGAGATGATGGTTTTGATGACAACAACCTTAGAATAGAGTATAAAATATAAATACTGACATTATAAGTTTAGATATATATGTATAAGCAGGATTTAACCATGCAGGTACCAAGAATGAAGACTGTACAGTATAGAGATTCAAGATATCGAGATAGAAGACTCATGAGTATCAAGATTATCAAGAGTTCAAGATTTCAAGCATAAGTATTTTTATTAGGAATTTTTGTTAAAACTCGTAGAAAAGCACTGGCATCTTAAAATCCAATTTATTTTGTGGAATGGAATCCACTTCGAGCCTGTTAAAGGGATGGAACCCTAAGTAGGATGGAACCTACGAAAATTTAGTGGAACATTTTTTTGTATCCACTAATTTCAATTCAAATGATTTTACAAAATTATCTTGTTTTCAATATGATTTCAAAACTTTCCTTTTAAAAACATCAAAACTCTCTATCCTGATTTTAAATAATTTTAGCCTCAAAATTATCTTTAATTTCAAAGTCAAATTACCCTTGATTTTAAACTATCTATTTAAATTATATATTTAACTTTTATACTTAGATTTAAATATAAAATTATAGTTAAAATCTATATACATTATTCTCTATATTTACTTATGAATTTTAACTATAGTCAAGTATATTTGTAAAGTTTAAAATAGTTTTAATGTAAGATAAAGGTTATTTTCAAAGAAAATCAAATCACCATAAATTGCTTTGGGATGTCGACGTGCCTAGGGTAACCATGTCGACATGGTGTCAGTTGAATTCAAAATTTAAATTTCAAAAGAAGTGTCTATTCGCCATAACTCTTCATGAATGGACATGGCTGCTATTCTTCTATAAATAGGGGTTAGTTTCAACGAATTTTATATCAGATTTTCTTGTTTTTCCACTCCTCTCCTTCTTCTTCCACATTTCTTAATACATATTCTTACCATTACTCTGTCGAAATCAACATCGAATCAAACTCGATTACTTCTAGTTTGATTCTCTATCACTATCTCTACAAGGTTCTCGGTGCTATTCAAAGTTATAGACTTCTTTGTAATCTATTAAGAGAGAAGAGGTGTGATTGTAGCCTTGGAAATCAATTAAGAGAGAAAAGGTGTGATTGTAGCCTTGGTAAATCAATTGGGTAAACCTGTGGCCATAAATCAAGTATCTCTACCTAGAGGATAGAAATTGGACGGTGTACCTCGTAGCCTTTAAACCGAGGGTGTAATTGTACAATTGCTTTTGAAAGGAAATCCATACTTGTGTTGCAGGACTGGATGTAGGGTAACTCCGAACCAGTATAAAATCCGGTGTGTTCTTTCCTTTACTGCTTTTATTTTATTTTTTCATCTGTGTTTGTTTCTGTAATCATATCTGTGTCTGTATATTGCATACATCGGTGTCTAAATCAACATAAACTGAAAAAGATTTAGTAATTCTTTATTGACACTATTCACCCCCACTAGTGTTAATCCTAGCCTTAAGATCCATAATGCACATTTCTCATAAGTGCTTTATCACCTCGAAAATCCATTTATAAAACATTTTCTCTTCAAAAAAATTTCAAATTTAACTTCAATTTTCTTTCAGCAACTTTGGAATTTTTTTTTTAAAACTTTCACGATTTCAAAATTTCTAAATACTTAGTTCAGACCCTCAAAGCTTCTGGGATTTTAAATCTCCAAATTCTGGTTTGAATCCGTTTTAGCTATAATCCATTTGTATAATTCATACTTATACAAAATTTCATTTGGTTGTATAAACCCTTTCCAATTTTATAGTTTTATTTTGATTATATAATAACAACCAAACACATCACTATAATAATTTTCAAAAAATTATTCCATTTATACAAAAATATAGTTTGGGAAAAATTATTTCATTTACCCGCTTCAAAACCATACTGTGTCAGTTAATCGTGTTTAAGTGTTTAGAAACTCTTATTGATTTTATGGCGTCCCACTACTCGACTAGAATTTATATGCCACTCAACAAATAAATATACACAATATAAAACATTTTATATTCAGTAACAAATACATGCTTATATCTATTAATATACTCAAACTCATTCTAGGGTTCTACTGACCCCATCTCTAATGAGTAATGCCCCCCAAAGCAAAGTTTCTCGCTTAACCTTCAGCTCCGATACCAACTGCGACGAATCAAAATTTTCGATCCTCAAAAATTAACATCAATATGTTCACGGTATAGAATGCCAAGCAATCGAGTGCCGGAAATACCAGATCGTTAGGGGTGAAGAAGGGAAGGTAGAAGAAGAAACAGAAAACAACAACATAGAATCTCAAAATCACAATGAAACAAAATATAATATATAGTAATAGATTTTTATACAAGGAAAACTGAATCTATTAATATACATACAATCATCAGAGTACAACAATTCAATACATCAATATGGATAGTTATAATGACTTGTCCTCACACAGCGGAAATACCAAGTACGGAGATACATCTCCGTTATCCAACTTGCCTCCTAGGCTCCATAGCATTCTAACATGTATCTATGATACTCGGTCTGACATGAGCATTAGAACAAAATAACACCCGAGTCAGTCTGGAAAACTAGCGTGAGAAAAGAAACTCAATTAGAATTATTAACTTTTATCAAAAACCTTCGAAAACAAAGGTCTCGTAAGGCCACGTCACACATAAAAACGACGTGTTTTTCCTTTACGATAATCAAAACATTTTTATTAATAAAATTTGATATTATAATAGTATCTAAACAAAGTAAATAGAAAATAGCTGAAATGCTTGCATCTCATGTTTCAACATAGTTAAGCACAATCAAAATCGTACGACGCTTATTAAAGAATGGATTTCATACAATGACTACGCACTGGGGTACCACCTATCACAGTACACGTCTCGAAACATGTACCGAGGACCTCGTCGGGATCCCCTACAACATCATACCGGCCCTATCTCTAACCTGGATAGAACTGAATATGTTATCACCTTGTGTGTTCCCACCCTTAAAAATCAAGCACTCACTTTTCGTACACAACCATATCTGTGACGACCCGAAATTTCTAACAATTTAAATTGGAATATTTAATTGATTGTAAATATTTAAAAAGTTAATTTTTAACTTGAATTCAAATATTTTTATTAATAGCAATTAAATTATTAGATTTAATAAACTGAAATTGGGTAAAATGTTGAATCTGGAGTTTTAAGCATGTTAAAATTAATTTGAAAGTTTATAAAATTTATAATGATGATATTGAAGATAATAGAATGGTTGAAATTTAATTTAAAGGTGATTAGTTCAGTTTTAATAATATATCGTTTAAATTGAATTTAAAAATAGCCTTCCGAGGCACAGTCTCGGAATTTGACGTAACCAGTTCCATTGGATCCGTAATGGTTAGGTTTTATCGGATTTCAATTTTCGTAGCAATCGGAGTTGTCATTTGACCCTGGCAGCTCAAAATGTATAGAAACTATTTTAATCAATTTAATTTAAAATTGGCCGTTTATTTCCGTAACTTGTGCATATGACGAATTAGCCTTCGAAACCTTATCCATTGCGTTCGAAATAGGGGTGTAACATTATAAATGTCTAGCGGAACACCTCGATAGGATGTCAAGATTTTAAGCTATGGCTTCAAAACGATTAGAATTTAAGTTTAAAAATAAATGTTGACCACTCAAAGACAATTTCACACCAAAACGTTTAGCCTTCGTTTCAATTGTCACTGTAGCTAGGAAATGTCAGAACGCTAAACGATTCAAAAACGTTCCCATTTTCCCTAAATCATGCTGCTTTCTCGTGCGAGAATAAAATAAAATTAAAAAAAATCACCTCATCCTTACCTTCTGAAGGAAGCCTCTAGCCTTCGTTATTTTATCGAAACCTGCCCATTCTTTTAGAAAGAATTCTAAAAATTTCATCTCTAAAACAAAAAATGAGGGGATTTCGAAATCAAAAAAGGGCGGAATAAAAAAAGAGGACACGAACGAATCAAGGGAGGTGTTCGAATTCGATCTTTCTCTCCTCAGTTCTATCGCAAATCGGTGGCAAGAGGTTGAGTTTGGGGTTTCGTGCTGTGTGGAGGTGAGGGATGCGTCAGGTGGCTCGCGACTGAGGTGGGATCAAGGACGGAATCGAGATGCGCGTACGGTGCAGTTGTTATCGAATGTGGTCGGGCTGATGGCCTTTGGTGACAGCAGCGGCGGTGGTGTTGGACTCGACGATCGAGCTGATTGTTTTGGGGATGGGGATGTGGGCGATTGAATGGAGTGTGCTCGCGATGATTGGTGGCGGGTTCGCGTGCGATGGTGGCGGTTGCTTCCGTTGCTGTGGAGGCGTTGTGTTTAGGGCAACACGCAAATCTAAGCAAAGGGACTCGAGGCGTCTTCGTTGTCGACAGCTTTTTGGGTGAGCAGTTTTCTTGTTTCTTATTCCTTCTTGGATTTGAAATTTAAATGTTTAGCTATGGAAATAATCTTCAGTTATAGAAGATCCTTGTATTCCTACTAAAGTGAGAAAAAGAAATACATGTTATAAAATAAATAAAAATAATAATAAAAAAAACTTACTGTTACATTTTATAACAATGCATTAGTGATAAACGGTATAATTATCTCGTTTAATTATTTTGGTTACTAGGAATTTAATTACCCTACGGAAATTTATTTAAAATTTAAGCTACTGGTTTAAAATTAATTATTTGTTTAGGTTAAATCATTTATTAAAATGAGGATTATTAAAAATATATATAAAATCACTAGTTAATTCGATTTATCAAAGGAAAATATAATTTCTCATTTTTTGAATATTAATAAACCAAAAATGTTTGTTCAAGGCCAAAATTGGGAAGAAACAAACTGAAATGGAAGTGGGCTGCAACAAATCAAAGGGGAGTTAACCTCACTTAACTGGGTTTTTATTTAAATTTAAATGGTTTAATTTAAATGAATGGTTAAATGGTTGGATTGAATTGATGTTCTATATTATATAGTAATACATAGTATATAATATATATTGGAGTGATTGATATTCTGTGATGGATATTATTGGTAATTAGAATATTGAGTGTTGTGGTTTGTTTGAATATTTCGGTACCCTGAGTTATCGAAACATATAAAATTGGATTTTGAAAGATATATATGGGTGAATTTTGAAAGTGACATAATTATAGAATAAAAATAAGAATGAATTGGAAAGAAATAAAAGTGATATTTAAAACTGAAGTTAAAGTGTAAGGTAGAGATTTAAAACAAGTTATAAATCAAAGTAAAATCTGGAATTCAAGTTAGTGAATCTCAGTTTTTAAAACAAATAAAGTTTTTAAAATTTAAAGTGTTTTAACAACTTGAATGTTAAAGTGCATTTGTAAATTGATTTGAATTTAAAAATAAATTTGGTTTTAAATTCCTTTAAACCTCTTTTATAAAATGAGTAATTAATTGGGGTTTTTAGGCTTAAGGAAAAAGTTAGAGAAAAATTTAGTTTCAGGGACAATATGTTTGTTTTTTAGGCTGAAAGACACTTTTTAGTGTAATACACAGAATGATAGTTGTAACTATCATTTTCAGTTTACAATAAAAAGTGTCCTTCAGACTAAAAAGCAAACTTGTTGTCCCTGAAACTAAATTTGTTTGCAACTTCTTCCTTGTGCCTATTTACCTGTAATTAATTTATCTAATGAAGTAAATAAAAAGGTAGATAATTACAGGACGAGATAAATCAAGAGTGATTAATATTTATGGTTTAATTAATGATTAATTAATTAAATGATATTAAATTAAATTAGGATAAATTGAAATGTAAATGAAAAATCATTAATTTATATAATCAATGAAGTAATTATCGATTGATTAAGATAATTAATCAATAATCAGTGATTTATAAGAAATTAAATAATAAGAAATTAAAGATTAATTAATGATTTTAGTTAAGAATAACTAATTTGTGGAATTAATTAAAGATAATTACTTTAAGGTTTGAAGAATAATTAATCCAGGGTTATTAATTAAGATGGATAATTAAGGGATGATAAATAAATTGATTTACAATTAATTAATGTTAAATGAAGGAATCCAAGTGATCGAGGTTAGTAATTCAATTTGAATTAATTAATTAAATTTGGAAGTGATCAAGTTGCTTATGGATGATTGAGTAGTATTGGATGCCTTGAATGAGTCTCGAAGATACCAGAGTCGGGTATTAGTAAATACCGAAACCACTTCTAATTTTCATAGATTGATAGGTGAAATCAATAGACTGGAATGAAATGATTTAAGTGAATCAGACTATTTAATCTAAGTTTTAGTACTTAGAGATTTGATGTGTGAAATTAGAGATGTCTATAACAAATTGTGAATGTGTGGATTGATACGAGTTACCCCGTGTTCTATATAAGTTGTATTCTTTGTATTCCATGTTGGATGAGTTTACTCATACTGGTTTCCAGCCTGACCCGGGTGTTACTTTGATGTAATGCTCGGGTCAGACCGAGTATTGCATATTTTCAAGTACGGACGTTCTGGAGCTCAGGAGGCGAGCTGGATGGCAAGAACTATAGAGTGTTTCCGCTGTATTATTATTGTTGTATATCTGAGACATGATGATTGTGTATATCCAGTATCTGTATATATGTGTAACTCTGATGTACTATAAATGTAATTGACAGATACAGAATTCTTTTGTAAACTGTTATTATTTATTATTATACTTTATCCGCTGCGAATGTGAGATGTTGATGTTTCTGATCTTCTTCTTCTTCTTCTATCTCTTTCTTCTTTTTCCTAACTATCTGAAATTTTCGGGATCAAAAATTTCGGCTCATTACAGTTGGTATCAGAGTAGAAAGGTTAAACGAGAACCTTGGCTGTGGTGGGGATTACTCATTAAATAGAGTCCGTAGTACTCTAGTAGGAGTTGAGTGTGTGTGTGTGTGTATATATATACACATGAGAACATACTTGTTGTTTTCTTATATAAAGGTTTTAAATGATTTTATATAAAAATATATTTTGATATATAAAGCAATATTTCCTTCTAATAAATATTAAAGTGGTTGGTTGTTAAATTATTGGAATTAAATTATGAAGTAATATAATACAATCAAATTGAAATCTTGAATTGGAATTAAATTAAGTGGTAATAGAAATACAATCAAATTAAAATTAAATGAAGATAAGTTTGAAATGGATCCAGAATTAAATGGTTTAAAATTGAGATTAAAATTAAATTAGTTCAAAATTGAATTTGATTTGAATTAATTGGATCTGTGATTGAAGATGTATAAGTCTAAAAATTTAAATGTACAATTTGAGTTGGTTAAAATTGAAATGATTTGAAATTGAAGTGGGTTCAATTGATATTAGTCCAAATTGATTGGAATAATTTGGGATTGTAATTAAAGTTGAATGTGTTTAAAATCAAATGGAATTTGATTTGAATTTGGAAAGAAATCAAGATTGATTCAACTTGAATTGGGGTTAAATCAATTTCAATGGAAATTGAAGATTATTCAAATTGGAATTGAGTCAATTTATATGGAAGTGGAAATTTAAATTAAATTGATAGGGAAGTGAACATTTTTGACTCTGGACTATTTTCAGTATAAGTTGTTTTAGTATAAACTTATTCTTCCAAGCTATTTAATATATACTACCTTTCTTTTTAAAGCCAAATTATTTTATATTTTTTTACAATTATTTTTGGAACTATTTAACAATTTTTCAACTGTTTTATAGATTAATTACTATTTTACAACTATTTTGCAATTATTTAAAATTTCTGAAACTATTTAACTATTTTACAATTAGTTAACTATTTTGCAGCTATTTTGCAAACTAATAATTATTTTTCAACTACTTATCTATTTTTAAAATTTTCAAGATATTTTCTAAATATAAACCGGTCGGAGTTCAAACTGTTATTGATTAAATACCCAACCGAGGTAAGAATTGAAGTGATAATCCAAATGGGGATTAAGGCAAATGCGATTAAGTGAATAAAGTTCAAAGTGAGGATGAATAGAAAGGAAATTGATTTGGCTAATAATCCATGAAGTTAAATACGTAGGATGTACGTATATTAGATTATTCGAATAGTGATTTGATCCAGATTCGAGCACAGAATTTCGAGATAGTTTATCGATCCGAGTTAAGATTTTTCACTCGATTTTCGACGGCGAACCTGGATATGGATTGTTGATTGGTTTTGGATATTCTCTATCATAGTTATAGCTATGCAAGGAGAATGGCAGTTTCTGATCAAGCAATCAGATCTGAGTCCGCACTAGAAAGTCGGTGGACGATACTAGTTCGAAAGTGAAACTGTGTGGTCGAGTGAGCGATTAGATTGGTATAGCGTACGGATGATAAGTGTACATCGTACAGATTTGAATGAAATTGATATTGGAAAGAGTAATCAATTTGGATATTTGATTTTGAATAAACAAAGTTATATATCTTTATTATATAAGATAAATCTCCCCTTGTTGAATCTATTGCCCGAAAAAAAAGGATTTTTGAAAGTGTTTGAAGTATAAATGGAGTTTTATACAAGATTGAAATGATCCAAAGTTTTTTTTAAAATTATTATATATATATGTATATATATAAAGGATCTTATGAGGATTTTGGAAAAAGGTTTTGGGAACCTTAGATTTGGAAAGGCTTTTGATTTTTGGGGTAAAATCAATATTGGAATTTGAAAAGCCTAGTTTGAGAATTATCGATTTTAGGATAATCGATTTTGTGTAAAGGAGCTTTATATGAGATCATACTAGGTGTACGATTTGAAAGATGCTATATGTATATAGTAGAAAGTGTTTTGATAATGTCTCTGGGGAAGAAGGCGCTCCCTTGAAATGAACTTCTCAGGAGTGCCACCCGGTGGTGCTGCCTTGAACCCTAAGGGTGGGAGGTTCTAAAGTTGATCCTGTGAGGAGTCCGGACAAAACTATTTCATGAGGATTATGAGTAGTGTGTAGCGAAAGTCGAAGGGCACTGATGCCTACAGTTACATGGACTTTTGCTGCGATGGCACCGTAACCCTGGAATGTAACTGCGATCTGTTGTGGGTTCCATGGCGTAATCGAGTGGCTTGGAGTGCCTACAGTTACATGGACTTTTGCTGCGATGGCAACGTAACCCAGGATGTAACTGCGACCACGGATGGGGGTGATGATTTTCAGAGCATTCTCACCAAGATATTCCTCTATTTCAAAAACTATTTTCTATATTTTCAATAAAATTATTTTTCAAGTATTTTCACTGGGTGTTGAAACAGGCTTACCAAGTACTTATAGATTTTCAGTCCTACGCCTGATCAATGTATGACCGTATTTCTGTAAGAACTAGGATGGACTGGTTGAGACATCGAGTTATAAGAAATATTTTTATAAAAAGTTATTTTAATAGTATTATGTAGATTTAAAAGTATTTCTAAAATTTTAAAATAAAAGTGTTGGAATTTTGGAAGATGAAAGAAAATCCAAACTAGACTTATAAAATAAAATTGAACTAAGGAAAAATTTAATGAAGTGATTTTTGTAATAAAAGTTGGAAGTAAGCTAATTAGCCAAATAAATTATTTGATAGAGTATATTTGTAAAATTTAACTCGGTTAAATAAAATGGATTGTAAGTTAATAATGGAGTTTGGAAATAAATTCGAATTATAAATTGAATTCGACTTGGATTTGATAATGAATTGAAATAAGTGGTGATGTTGTAAAAAAATAAAAAAATAAAATTGAATTGAATTTATATTAGAAATGGTTTGAGTTGCAATCAAAACCCAGGTGACTAGAAACAAGTTGAGAATGGTTTTGTATTAATAAAATAAATTCGAAAATGGATTAAGTAAGTGAATTAAAAATATAAAATGGGGTGAATAAATGGGTTAATTGAATTAAATAAATCAAAGTTTTAATTGGAATTAGGTTATCAGAATGAACTTGTAACGACCTAGAATTTTTATTAATTTAAATTTGAATATTTAATTAATTTTAAATGTTAATAAGTGAATTTTTAAGTCAAATAAATTTTTATTTGATTTATTAGATTTAATTAGATAATTAAATCAATAATTTAATATGTTAAATTATGAAAATAATTGAAAATTGAGTTAAAAATGATTGTAAATAATTTGGAAAATTTTATTTAATCATACTGGAGTTATAGAAATATTTTAGAACTTTTAAAATCGAATTAAAAGTTAATTTGTGAAAATTGAATATTTTAATATTTAATAATCGACTGTAAAATAGTCAATTTTTGAACAGTCTCAGAATTGAACGAAACCAGTTCCATTGGATCCGTAATAGTTAGTTATTACCGTATTTCAATTTTTGTGTCAATTGGAGCTATCGTTTGATCGTGGCAGCTCGAAACGCATCGATTTATTTTTAATTTAAATTTGGCGAGCTAAAATAGCCATTTTTCAAAAAGTCTCGGATTTCGACGAAACCAGTTTTATCGGATCCGTAATGTGATATTATTGTAAGGTTTCAAATTTCAAGTCGTTTGGATTTACCGTTTGTCCGGTACAAATTAAAACGCCTAGAGATCGGTTTAAATCGGTTTAATTTAAATTGAGCGTTTGTAGCCATAACTCGCACATACTTCCGAATTAGCTTCCGAAACCTGTTCCATTGTGTCCGGAACGCGGGATAAACCCTAGGTACGCTAGTTACGGCGTCTAAATCGGAGTTCGGAATTCCCGGGATGAATAGTGTTTACGCTTGCTTTTCCTATAAATAGAGACACCCCCTTCATAAATAAAATAAAAAAAAAATATATTCAAAACCCTAATTCATTATGTAGCCGCCAGTTTCATAATCAAGGGCTGAAACTTAATCTTCTTCATCCTCTAATTTCTCAAAATCCATGCAATATTATCAAAAACTTTCTGAAGCAAAGATGAAGAGCACGAGATGAGCTTTCAATCCATACGGATTTGATGGAGTTTGGAGCATCAGAGGGAGTGCAATGGAGGGCCGTTTGCATCAGTTTTTGCACGCATTTTCACGTGCATATGGTGGCCGAGCTTCACCTAGGGGGGGCGAGTGTAGTGGAGGAGGAGGCCTTCGCAATGGAGTTCCCCGATCGAGTTATTGATGAGTGTGGAGGTAGTATTATTTAACCCTAATAGTATGCTATGGGTTCGGCCTCATTTGATTTCCTGGAGATGAGGACGCGTGAGGAAGATGGAGGGGAAGGACGGCCTGGATTCAATAGGCATGGATCTAGTGGTTGTGGTGAGATGTGGGTTTAAATTAGTTAAGTTTATGTTGTATTTATATAAATAAATTCGAGTAAACTTGTAAAAATCATAACTTTTTCATACGAGGTCGAAAAAATGCGAAATCAGTTGCGTTGGAATCGTATGGACGAGCACTACGCGATGGAGTTGGTTTGGAGTCGTTTGGAGTTAGTGAGAATTTCGGGTAAAATTAAACGCGCGTTTAATTTTATTCGAAATAAAAAGCTAAAACGGAATTTAAAACCAAGGTGAGAACTTCTCACTCAATCCAATAGATTTCGATTTTATTTTAAATAGTTAGATTTAAAATATTTGAATGCATGTTTGAATGATGACTGTAAATTATTGATTGTTAAAATAGACATTATGCGCCGTTAGTAAGCGGATGTTATTTAATATAAACATATACCGCGAATATTTCATAAACAGTGAAATTGGTATTATATATAATATCAATATATATATATATTGGCATATGTATATATTGCAGTTGTTGATTTCCCGCATTTTTTGTTTAGCGGATGAGACCCTATTACGCCGTTATTAAGCGGATAATATTTAATAAGAACATGTACCGCGATAATTTCGTACTGGAGCGAAATTGGTATTGTGCTAATGTTTTTGGATGCAGGAAACAGGTTGGAGGGATCCAACTGGATTCCTCAACAGTTTTTATTTGATTTCAGATATTTTGATATTTGATGGATTATCATATCGATATATGATGGATCGTTGTAGTCATGATTGACTATTTGGTATGTAGCATCATTGGACCCAGATTTTGGGATTTTAAAATGATTTTTAAAGTGATTTTTGAAAATATACTTTATTTTTGAAATTGATCCATTTTAAATAATTAAACGCTATAATTTTTAAAGTTATAAAATTATGGGTTTTGTGAAATATAGTTAAAAAGCTGATTTTTAGAAATACGGTTAAAAGTTGATTTTTGAGAAATATGGATCAATGATTTTATAAAATAGTTAAATTGGATTTTTGAATTTATTATAAAAGTTTGAATGTAAGATTTATAAAATTTGATTATTTTATAAATCAGAATGGTGAAATTATAAAGGAAATTAAAGATGTTTTAAAGAATAATATTAATTGACTTATATTAAGAGATTTATAAATGGATATTTATAAATTGAAATATTGACTTATAAAACGAGTTTTTATAAGTGTTTGAATTAAGTGAAAATGAATTTCATAATAGAATGAAATTTATAGAAATTGTAAACTGTGAAGTTATAAAAAGAAATTTATAAATAGTAAGATTTATAAATTTGGTGAAATTATTTGAAAAATAGATTGGTTAAATAAATGGATCTTATAAGTTATAAGATTTATAAAATTGGAAAGTCTTTAAAGGAACGATTTTGTAAAATAATCGTTTTATAAGTATTTAACTTATAATATGAACTTTTAGTCTATAATTGAGTTATAAACTGGAATAGGTAAATAAAGGAATTTATAAAAAGGAAGTTTTTATAAATAAATAGAAATGGAATTTATAAACGTTGTTTTATAAATTCGCAAACGACTTATTTTGATAAGTTAATTGTTATAACTTAGAAATAGAGTTATATTCACATTTTGAATAGTGAATAATCCTTTGAATTAAAATGAATAAAAGGATGGAATTTGTTAAAGAAGTATATTCACGTTTTTGAATAGTGAATGATATGTTAAAGAAATTGTTTTTAAAATGAGATGTTTGAATTGAATTAAAACGATCTAATGATGTTTTAAAATGTGTTGAGATTCGAAACCATAGATTTCAACATTCATTGTTGAAATAGACGTTTTCGAGAAATAAAAGGAAATGGTGAACTATAACACTGTTGTTATAGTAAATGATTTCCGAAAGGAAATGTTTTGAATAGTATTGGGATTTATATATCTATTTTAATTTTGAATCCCTATACTAGTGATTTTGGGTTGTCGTAACGATGTTTTACGCAACATTCGTTTTGGCCCAAATAAATATGTTTAAGAGAATGATTTCCTTAAAGAATGAGATATATACTAAATTTTGATTTAAGTATATTGAATATTTTCTAAGTGTTGAAAATAAATAAAAATTGTGAATTACTTATGAATAAATAAGTATGGAAATGTTTTCCAATATGAAGTGAATTTATAGAATTTATCTTTTGAAGATAAATTGAAATGAATAATTGAAATCGTATATGCATGGATATTTTGAGATATAAATTCATTATGGAATTTATATGTGAAAGGGAATTTGTTAAAAATAAATATTGATTTATTTTTGAAGTTGAAATTATATATCTTGTAAAGATATTTTGGAAAATAAATAATTTGGAAAATTATTTGGAATCTGGTGATGTATGCATATCCATTGATAGTTCAATAGCCGACTATCAGTATTTCCCTTTGAATGGGTATTTGATGTGAATTGATTGAATTTGAATGCACACTTATTTTTGAATAAGCGCTCACTATTCGGGTTAACCGGGAAAGGACCATGGGGTCGTATAACCCATTCCGAATATGTGATACGTCGTTATGAATTGCATTTGAAGATCGGTGTTGAAGACCGAGTATTTATGAAAGCGATAGGATGACCTATCGATTGTCTCTGCACTGGGTAGCTCCTGGTATAGAGATCTCCTAAGTGATGGGAAATTCGATCGGGATTGTGAATACCCGTATTGCAAGGGCTTCGTAAGAAGTGCCTTCGGTTTTGTTCGAGCCCGGAACAGACTTGTATGGATTGTATGTCTGACATTACAAGTTGAGATATAAAGCCGATTTCTTTCAAATATATTTCTGTTGGTGGCGGAGAATTTATTCTTTTAGCTTAACACCCTTCTCTGAGACGTATGAGCTCAGAGGTTATATAGTTGAAGTTATCAGCGATATATTCCCAATTTGGTAATGTGACATGCTGAGTGATGCTGAAATGATCATTGTGTTGATTATTTGTGATAGGATCGTTTATTTGATCGTCTATCCTTGTGATCATTGTGTTGATCATTTGTTGACCCAAAGCATGGCTTTTGTATAAAGTATGTTTTTGTGGACGTGAATTCGTCGAGCCTCACACACCGTGAATGGTCAAAACAGGAAAGAAGCAGCAAGGTTATGAGGGGTAGCACCCTTTAGGATGTGTCCATTTCCTTCTGGAAAAGGGTGGTATCATGGTATGGAGCCCAGATACTTACTCATGTTGAAAACACTTTATGATTGTGTGAATTGATTACGAGCGCTCGGTGATAAAGGTCCCAAAGGACCGGGGGATGGCATATTCGGTCAGTTGTTACTCAGTTAGGAGTAACCCGGCCTTGTGTTGGTAGAGATCCGGTTTGGTTCTCGGGGATGTCCATCCAGAGGCATTCTCATGTGGCAATGGGAAGTTCCTTGGCCTGATCATTCGTTGGAAATCCAAAGAAACAATACGTGACTTGTACGGTTTTAGTTGTATAACCTGCTATGGAATGTGGCGGTAACCTGCTATTGAACATAGTTAGCTATAGTAGGCATACGATAATGGTCGTATGTTGGCTAAGATTTATATTCTACTTTCGAAATGAATTTTTTCTACACTATGCACTAGTAATAATATCAAATGTTATTTTAAATGCGTATCAAGCATCTTTGACTATCATAAGGAGAAATCTCCTCCGATTCTGCGTTTGCATGTGTGTGTGTGCGGGAGGCCTTATGGTAGTCTCATTTTTAAAAGCATTGCGAATTAATTTAAAAATATTCCTCTATTTTGATTTTAAAGTTAAATAAACTGTTTTGAGTTCTCACACCAGTCACATGACTGACTTGGAGTTTATTGTTTTCCTTCCTAAACTCTGGGTGCCCACCAATTTTCCACACGGGCAGTTAAGAGTTAGGTTTATCAGGATATTTTGGATATTCTGGAGTTGCTGGAGGCAAGCTGGATGGCATGGCATATTACTTATATAGTATTTCTTTTTCCGCTGCACTGTTTGTTGTTGTTGTTGTACACTCTGATGATATGATATGATGTAATGAAATATAATGTGATGTAATAACTGATATAGTTCTTTATTTAAAGATTATTCATTTATTATTATATGTTGTTCCGCTGCGAATTGTGAGATTCTGTTGTTGTTTCTGTTCCATTTCCTTTCTCAATTTTTTTCTTTCTATTTTAAAAAAAAAAAATTCTACTTTCTATTCCCTCTATCTTCTACCTTTTTCTCTCTTCTTCTCTCTTTTCTTTTCTTAAATTCTTTTTAAAACCCTCAGTGTTCGGTTTTCCGTCGTTCGATTACTCGGCAGTCGATAAAGTGAGTATCGATGTTGAATTTTCGGAAGACGAAGAATCGGGAGCTGACAATGTGGTATCAGAGCTGATGGTTAAGCGACAACCATGGTTCTGTAGGGTATTAATTCATTAGAGATAGAGTCAGTAGTGCTCTAGAATGAATTTGAGTGTAATAATAGCTATGAGAGCGTATTTGTTAGTGAATATAAAATTTGTTTTATATTGTGATGATTGGTTTATTGAGTGGCATATGAACTTTCGTCAGCACAGCCTCGAAACTGAGCCGAAGGGGTTTCTAAACACTTGAATAGAACAATTCGACACAGTATTGATTTTAAATTGGGTAAATGAAATAATTTTACCTTGATTATATTTTATATATAAAGGAATAATTTTCAGAATTATTAAAGTGTATGTAAGTTGATTGTTTAGTTGTTTAAATAATCTAAATAAAAGAATAATTGTATAAGTAAAAGAATTATAAGAATAGAATTTTAATTAAAGTGTTTACAATTGTGAAATAAACTTATATATATAAAAGTGAAATTATATGAATATGAGTTGTAAATAAAAATGAATTTAAAGTTAAATGAAAATTTACTTAGAATTGTAATGCTGAAATGAATTAGCAATTAGATTAATAAATAAAATTCAACTGTTGTAATTGAATTGAATTGAATGAATGGATGAATTGAATGATAATCAATTGAATGTGAATAAAGTTGATATGAAATAATGAATGTAAGTGTTAATTCATTAAATTCTAATGTTATTGGAAGTTGAATAAAATTGAATGAAAATCAATTTAAAGCAAAGGAATTTGGTTGAAATTAATATACGTTGGTTGTTATATGATTGTAGTTGATTATATGTAATTCATTAAGTGTTAATGAAATTGAAAGCTATGAAATTGAATTCAAATTAGAAGTAAATAAATTTGAATAGAATTGAAAGTGAATTGGATTTAATTAGTGAATGCAAACTAATTGAATTGAGAAGGAATGTTGATAAAATCCAATGTGAATAAATCAAATGTGATTTAAAGTGAAAACCAATTCATTGAATATTAATGAGAATATGAATGAATATTATTGGTTATGGATGTTAGTTGGATGTAGTTGGTTGATGGTTGAATGTATATTGCTATTGTTGCATTTGCTATGCAACGTGACATATATAGTTGATATGTTGCTATATGTTGTATATTGAGATTATTTGCATATGTGCATGTTCTCATGTTGTTTGTTGAGTGTTTAGTAGGTGCGGATCGCGTTTGCTTCGCATTTGGAGCTCGCTTTTGCGCTATATTAGCTGTATATGCTCGCTAATAAAATATAAGGTACATATCTCGGATTAAATACCGCACTTTTATACTTTTTCCCTTCGGGATGCCTCATTACTTGATGAGATGTATATTTGTGATATATATACTGTCATTTTTTTTTTCGGATCGAGCCGCGCAAAGGAGACTATGGCGAATTTTTCCGGAAATTTAAGGCGTTAGAAAAAATTTGAAAAAATGGGAAAATTTTGAAAATTTTAAACTTTGATTTTGGAATTGAAAGTTAAACATAGTAGTTGTTTTTGAAAAGATAACTAAGTATGATTTGGAAAACTTAGTAAAGTATTGTAAGGAATTTAATTATGAATTTTGGAAAGTTAATAAATTCTGTAACCTTTCTTACTTATAATTTCGAGGACGAAATTCTTTTAAGGGGGAAAGATTGTAACGACCTAGAATTTTTATTAATTTAAATTTGAATATTTAATTAATTTTAAATGTTAATAAGTGAATTTTTAAGTCAAATAAATTTTTATTTGATTTATTAGATTTAATTAGATAATTAAATCAATAATTTAATATGTTAAATTATGAAAATAATTGAAAATTGAGTTAAAAATGATTGTAAATAATTTGGAAAATTTTATTTAATCATACTGGAGTTATAGAAATATTTTAGAACTTTTAAAATCGAATTAAAAGTTAATTTGTGAAAATTGAATATTTTAATATTTAATAATCGACTGTAAAATAGTCAATTTTTGAACAGTCTCAGAATTGAACGAAACCAGTTCCATTGGATCCGTAATAGTTAGTTATTACCGTATTTCAATTTTCGTGTCAATTGGAGCTATCGTTTGATCGTGGCAGCTCGAAACGCATCGATTTATTTTTAATTTAAATTTGGCGAGCTAAAATAGCCATTTTTCAAAAAGTCTCGGATTTCGACGAAACCAGTTTCATCGGATCCGTAATGTGATATTATTGTAAGGTTTCAAATTTCAAGTCGTTTGGATTTACCGTTTGTCCGGTACAAATTAAAACGCCTAGAAATCGGTTTAAATCGGTTTAATTTAAATTGAGCGTTTGTAGCCATAACTCGCACATACTTCCGAATTAGCTTCCGAAACCTGTTCCATTGTGTCCGGAACGCGGGATAAACCCTAGGTACGCTAGTTACGGCGTCTAAATCGGAGTTCGGAATTCCCGGGATGAATAGTGTTTACGCTTGCTTTTCCTATAAATAGAGACACCCCCTTCATAAATAAAATAAAAAAAAAAAATATTCAAAACCCTAATTCATTATGTAGCCGCCAGTTTCATAATCAAGGGCTGAAACTTAATCTTCTTCATCCTCTAATTTCTCAAAATCCATGCAATATTATCAAAAACTTTCTGAAGCAAAGATGAAGAGCACGAGATGAGCTTTCAATCCATACGGATTTGATGGAGTTTGGAGCATCAGAGGGAGTGCAATGGAGGGCCGTTTGCATCAGTTTTTGCACGCATTTTCACGTGCATATGGTGGCCGAGCTTCACCTAGGGGGGGCGAGTGTAGTGGAGGAGGAGGCCTTCGCAATGGAGTTCCCCGATCGAGTTATTGATGAGTGTGGAGGTAGTATTATTTAACCCTAATAGTATGCTATGGGTTCGGCCTCATTTGATTTCCTGGAGATGAGGACGCGTGAGGAAGATGGAGGGGAAGGACGGCCTGGATTCAATAGGCATGGATCTAGTGGTTGTGGTGAGATGTGGGTTTAAATTAGTTAAGTTTATGTTGTATTTATATAAATAAATTCGAGTAAACTTGTAAAAATCATAACTTTTTCATACGAGGTCGAAAAAATGCGAAATCAGTTGCGTTGGAATCGTATGGACGAGCACTACGCGATGGAGTTGGTTTGGAGTCGTTTGGAGTTAGTGAGAATTTCGGGTAAAATTAAACGCGTGTTTAATTTTATTCGAAATAAAAAGCTAAAACGGAATTTAAAACCAAGGTGAGAACTTCTCACTCAATCCAATAGATTTCGATTTTATTTTAAATAGTTAGATTTAAAATATTTGAATGCATGTTTGAATGATGACTGTAAATTATTGATTGTTAAAATAGACATTATGCGCCGTTAGTAAGCGGATGTTATTTAATATAAACATATACCGCGAATATTTCATAAACAGTGAAATTGGTATTATATATAATATCAATATATATATATTGGCATATGTATATATTGCAGTTGTTGATTTCCCGCATTTTTTGTTTAGCGGATGAGACCCTATTACGCCGTTATTAAGCGGATAATATTTAATAAGAACATGTACCGCGATAATTTCGTACTGGAGCGAAATTGGTATTGTGCTAATGTTTTTGGATGCAGGAAACAGGTTGGAGGGATCCAACTGGATTCCTCAACAGTTTTTATTTGATTTCAGATATTTTGATATTTGATGGATTATCATATCGATATATGATGGATCGTTGTAGTCGTGATTGACTATTTGGTATGTAGCATCATTTGACCCAGATTTTGGGATTTTAAAATGATTTTTAAAGTGATTTTTGAAAATATACTTTATTTTTGAAATTGATCCATTTTAAATAATTAAATGCTATAATTTTTAAAGTTATAAAATTATGGGTTTTGTAAAATATAGTTAAAAAGCTGATTTTTAGAAATACGGTTAAAAGTTGATTTTTGAGAAATATGGATCAATGATTTTATAAAATAGTTAAATTGGATTTTTGAATTTATTATAAAAGTTTGAATGTAAGATTTATAAAATTTGATTATTTTATAAATCAGAATGGTGAATTTATAAAGGAAATTAAAGATGTTTTAAAGAATAATATTAATTGACTTATATTAAGAGATTTATAAATGGATATTTATAAATTGAAATATTGACTTATAAAACGAGTTTTTATAAGTGTTTGAATTAAGTGAAAATGAATTTCATAATAGAATGAAATTTATAGAAATTGTAAACTGTGAAGTTATAAAAAGAAATTTATAAATAGTAAGATTTATAAATTTGGTGAAATTATTTGAAGAATAGATTGGTTAAATAAATGGATCTTATAAGTTATAAGATTTATAAAATTGGAAAGTCTTTAAAGGAACGATTTTGTAAAATAATCGTTTTATAAGTATTTAACTTATAATATGAACTTTTAGTCTATAATTGAGTTATAAACTGGAATAGGTAAATAAAGGAATTTATAAAAAGGAAGTTTTTATAAATAAATAGAAATGGAATTTATAAACGTTGTTTTATAAATTCGCAAACGACTTATTTTGATAAGTTAATTGTTATAACTTAGAAATAGAGTTATATTCACATTTTGAATAGTGAATAATCCTTTGAATTAAAATGAATAAAAGGATGGAATTTGTTAAAGAAGTATATTCACGTTTTTGAATAGTGAATGATATGTTAAAGAAATTGTTTTTAAAATGAGATGTTTGAATTGAATTAAAACGATCTAATGATGTTTTAAAATGTGTTGAGATTCGAAACCATAGATTTCAACATTCATTGTTGAAATAGACGTTTTCGAGAAATAAAAGGAAATGGTGAACTATAACACTGTTGTTATAGTAAATGATTTCCGAAAGGAAATGTTTTGAATAGTATTGGGATTTATATATCTATTTTAATTTTGAATCCCTATACTAGTGATTTTGGGTTGTCGTAACGATGTTTTACGCAACATTCGTTTTGACCCAAATAAATATGTTTAAGAGAATGATTTCCTTAAAGAATGAGATATATACTAAATTTTGATTTAAGTATATTGAATATTTTCTAAGTGTTGAAAATAAATAAAAATTGTGAATTACTTATGAATAAATAAGTATGGAAATGTTTTCCAATATGAAGTGAATTTATAGAATTTATCTTTTGAAGATAAATTGAAATGAATAATTGAAATCGTATATGCATGGATATTTTGAGATATAAATTCATTATGGAATTTATATGTGAAAGGGAATTTGTTAAAAATAAATATTGATTTATTTTTGAAGTTGAAATTATATATCTTGTAAAGATATTTTGGAAAATAAATAATTTGGAAAATTATTTGGAATCTGGTGATGTATGCATATCCATTGATAGTTCAATAGCCGACTATCAGTATTTTCCTTTGAATGGGTATTTGATGTGAATTGATTGAATTTGAATGCACACTTATTTTTGAATAAGCGCTCACTATTCGGGTTAACCGGGAAAGGACCATGGGGTCGTATAACCCATTCCGAATATGTGATACGTCGTTATGAATTGCATTTGAAGATCGGTGTTGAAGACCGAGTATTTGTGAAAGCGATAGGATGACCTATCGATTGTCTCTGCACTGGGTAGCTCCTGGTATAGAGATCTCCTAAGTGATGGGAAATTCGATCGGGATTGTGAATACCCGTATTGCAAGGGCTTCGTAAGAAGTGCCTTCGGTTTTGTTCGAGCCCGGAACAGACTTGTATGGATTGTATGTCTGACATTACAAGTTGAGATATAAAGCCGATTTCTTTCAAATATATTTCTGTTGGTGGCGGAGAATTTATTCTTTTAGCTTAACACCCTTCTCTGAGACGTATGAGCTCAGAGGTTATATAGTTGAAGTTATCAGCGATATATTCCCAATTTGGTAATGTGACATGCTGAGTGATGCTGAAATGATCATTGTGTTGATTATTTGTGATAGGATCGTTTATTTGATCGTCTATCCTTGTGATCATTGTGTTGATCATTTGTTGACCCAAAGCATGGCTTTTGTATAAAGTATGTTTTTGTGGACGTGAATTCGTCGAGCCTCACACACCGTGAATGGTCAAAACAGGAAAGAAGCAGCAAGGTTATGAGGGGTAGCACCCTTTAGGATGTGTCCATTTCCTTCTGGAAAAGGGTGGTATCATGGTATGGAGCCCAGATACTTACTCATGTTGAAAACACTTTATGATTGTGTGAATTGATTACGAGCGCTCGGTGATAAAGGTCCCAAAGGACCGGGGGATGGCATATTCGGTCAGTTGTTACTCAGTTAGGAGTAACCCGGCCTTGTGTTGGTAGAGATCCGGTTTGGTTCTCGGGGATGTCCATCCAGAGGCATTCTCATGTGGCAATGGGAAGTTCCTTGGCCTGATCATTCGTTGGAAATCCAAAGAAACAATACGTGACTTGTACGGTTTTAGTTGTATAACCTGCTATGGAATGTGGCGGTAACCTGCTATTGAACATAGTTAGCTATAGTAGGCATACGATAATGGTCGTATGTTGGCTAAGATTTATATTCTACTTTCGAAATGAATTTTTTCTACACTATGCACTAGTAATAATATCAAATGTTATTTTAAATGCGTATCAAGCATCTTTGACTATCATAAGGAGAAATCTCCTCCGATTCTGCGTTTGCATGTGTGTGTGTGCGGGAGGCCTTATGGTAGTCTCATTTTTAAAAGCATTGCGAATTAATTTAAAAATATTCCTCTATTTTGATTTTAAAGTTAAATAAACTGTTTTGAGTTCTCACACCAGTCACATGACTGACTTGGAGTTTATTGTTTTCCTTCCTAAACTCTGGGTGCCCACCAATTTTCCACACGGGCAGTTAAGAGTTAGGTTTATCAGGATATTTTGGATATTCTGGAGTTGCTGGAGGCAAGCTGGATGGCATGGCATATTACTTATATAGTATTTCTTTTTCCGCTGCACTGTTTGTTGTTGTTGTTGTACACTCTGATGATATGATATGATGTAATGAAATATAATGTGATGTAATAACTGATATAGTTCTTTATTTAAAGATTATTCATTTATTATTATATGTTGTTCCGCTGCGAATTGTGAGATTCTGTTGTTGTTTCTGTTCCATTTCCTTTCTCAATTTTTTTCTTTCTATTTTAAAAAAAAAAATTCTACTTTCTATTCCCTCTATCTTCTACCTTTTTCTCTCTTCTTCTCTCTTTTCTTTTCTTAAATTCTTTTTAAAACCCTCAGTGTTCGGTTTTCCGTCGTTCGATTACTCGGCAGTCGATAAAGTGAGTATCGATGTTGAATTTTCGGAAGACGAAGAATCGGGTCCTGACAGAACTTAAGTTATGAGGCATATTAAATTGAAGTAAAATTACTTAAGTCAATAAAAGCTTGGTTTCGAGTAAGAATGGAAGACCATTAAATAAAAGTTTGGGTTAAATTTATTTGGAAAATGGATATAAATATAAGCATCGAATGTTGTCAAGCTCAATGAAATAGTTTTAAAATGAAACCAATGTGGAGATGAAATGAAATGCAAATGTATGGTTGGTGAATAAATTAGAAATTAAACGGAATTAAATACAGAATGAGTTGAAATTAATTTGAAGTAGTTGTAGACTAAAATGGATGCTCTATTAAGCGTATATCGCCGAATTTACATAAAAATGGTTGTCGTTTGACGTAAAAAAAGGTAATTAAAATTTTATGAGTTGATAAAGATTGAATAAATTGGTTTTAAGATCAACTGAAGTGAATATGAGTTTGTTTTGCTTAAAAATGAATTGAATGTAAGAAATTGAGTTGAAAACCATTAAAATTTAATGAAATGGCATATGAATTGGTTGAAAGCAATTGAATTAGATTTAAAATTATATAAATCGCTTATAAGAAGCATTTGGTGCTTGTTGCTTATGAAATGCAAGTGTTTAGCTATTGAAAGTAAGTGAAATGCTAATAAATTTTCTATATATGGCACTTACATATTTAAATTGAGTAAGTACAGGTACCTGAAGGCCGTTTGGCTGGATTTGGTTGCGCTAATTGCTAAAATAATAAGCCGCTTGCTTAAAATGCTAAATAAAGGCACGCCTACGCAATAAAAATAGGAAATATGAACTGTTTTTGTTTTTCCGACCGTGTGGGTCGATGTATATATATTTATATCTCTTGTCAAATTTCAAAAGCTCCTCCGTACAAATGAGACTCTGCCAAAATTTTCTAAAATTTTTGGGAGTTAGAATTTTTTTTGAAAAAATTGAAATTTTTTTTGTTAGGGACAAAACGGTTTTAGATTGGAAATTGAAATAAATTAGTGAATGAAGCTAATTTCAGATAATGATATGAATCAGATATAAATGGAAAATAAAAATTCAATATTCTGAGTTGAAGATAAATTGAATTCATATGAAAATGGGAAACTAATTTGAATAGAAGTAGATATAAAAACTTCCGTAAGAAAATGTATAAAATGATTTTAAAAGCTATGATTGGATATTATTGTTAAGTAGGATATGCAGGTATTATAAAGGGAAAGAAAAATTGGTATTGATTTCAGAATATAAATTTGAATTGCTCGACAAAAAAGTAAGAGTTTAAAATTTCTGTATGAAATTTGATTGGGTTTTTGATCTATCCACTTGGCCTTTTGTTTTCTTTTGAAATTTGGGGTCGTAGAGGCATTTTGTAGTTGATGGAGTAAATAATGTTATTGGAAACTATAGAAGGTTTTGGGAAGTTGGTTGAAGTAATAGTGGATCTTTAATAAAAGATAAGTTATGGCAAGTTGATAAAAAAAACTGTTTAGTTTTGGGAAAATAGTGATGGTATTGAATCATTCTTCTTAACTAGCAATTTCGGGGACGAAATTCTTTTAAGGGGGGAGGAATGTGACGACTCGGAATTTCTAACAATTTAAATTAGAATATTTAATCGATTGTAAATATTTAAAAAGTTAATTTTTAACTTGAATTCAAATATTTTTATTAGTAACAATTAATTTATTAGATTTAATAAACTGAAATTGGGTAAAATGTTGAATCTGGAGTTTTAAGCTTGTTAAAAATAATTTGAAGGCTTATAAAATTTATAATGATGATATTGAAGATAATAGAATGGTTGAAATTTAATTTAAAGGTGATTTGTTCAGTTTTAATAATATATCGTTTAAATGAATTTAAAAATATCCTTCCGAGGCACGGTCTCGGAATTTGACGAAACCAGTTCCATTGGATCCGTAATGGTTAGTTATTATTGGATTTCAATTTTCGTAGCAATCGGGGTTGTCGCTTGACCCTGACAGCTCAAAACACATAGAAACTATTTTAATCAATTTAATTTAAATTTGGTCGTTTATTTCCGTAACTTGCGCATATTATCGAATTAGCCTTCAAAACCTTTTCCATTGCGTTCAAAATAGGGGTGTAACATTATAAATGTCTAGCGGTACGCCTCGATAGGATGTCAAGATTTTAAGCCATGGATTCAGAACGATTAGAATTTAAGTTTAAAAATAAATGTTGACCGGTCAAAGACAATTTCACATCAAAACGTTTAGCCTTCGTTTCAATTGTCACTGTAGCTAGGAAATGTCAGAACGCTAAACGATTCAAAAACGTTCCCATTTTCCCTAAATCATGCTGGTTTCTCGTGCCAGAATAATAAAAAAAATCACCTCGTCCTTACCTTTTGACGAAAGCCTCTAGCCTTCGTTATTTTAATGGAAACTTGCCCCTTCTTTTAGAAAAAATTCTACAAATTTCATCTCTAAAACAAAAAATGAGGGGATTTTGAAATCAAACAAAGGGCGGAATAAAAAAATGAGGACGCGAACAAATCAAGGGAGGTGTTCGAATTCAATCTTTCTCTCCTCAGTTCTATCGCGAATCGGTGGCAAGAGGTTGAGTTTGGGGTTTCGTGCTGTGTGGAGGCGAGGGATGCGTCAGGTGGCTTGCGACTGAGGTGGGGTCAAGGATGGAATCGAGATGCGCGTACGGTGCAGTTGTGCTCGAGTATGGTCGGGCTGATGGCCTTTGGTGACAGCAGCGGCGGTGGTGTTGGACTCGACGATCGAGCTGATTGTTTTGGGGATGGGGATGTGGGCGATTGAATGGAGTGTGCTCGCGATAATTGGTGGCGGGTTCACGTGCGATGGTAGTGGTTGCTTCCGTTGCCGTGGAGGCGTTGTGTTTAGGGCAACACGCAAATCTAAGCAAAGGGACTCGAGGCGTCTTCGTTGTCGATAGCTTTTTGGGTGAGCAGTTTTCTTGTTTCTTATTCCTTCTTGGATTTGAAATTTAAATGTTTAGCTATGGAAATAATCTTCAGTTATAGAAGATCCTTGTATTCCTACTGAAGTGAGAAAAAGAAATACATGTTATAAAAAGAATAAAATAATAATAATAATAAAAACTTACCGTTACATTTTATAACAATGCATTAGTGATAAACGGTATAATTAACTCGTTTAATTATTTTGGTTACTAGGAATTTAATTACCCTAGGGAAATTTATTTAAAATTTAAGCTACCGATTTAAAATTAATTATTTGTTTAGGTTAAATCATTTATTAAAATGAGGACTATTAAAAAAATATAAAATCACTAGTTAATTCGATTTATCAAAGGAAAATATAATTTCTCGTTTTTTGAATATTGATAAACCAAAAATGTTTTTTCAAGGCCAAAATTGGGAAAAAACAAACTGAAATGGAAGGCTGCAACAAATCAAAGGGGAGTTAACCTCACTTAACCGGGTTTTTATTTAAATTTAAATGGTCTAATTTAAATGAATGGTTAAATGGTTGGATTGAATTGATGTTCTATATTATATAGTAATACATAGTATATAGTATATATTGGAGTGATTGATATTCTGTGATGGATATTATTGGTAATTAGAATATTGAGTGTTGTGGTTTGTTTGAATATTTCGGTACCCTGAGTTATCGAAACATATAAAATTGGATTTTGAAAGATATATAGGGGTGAATTTTGAAAGTGAAATAATTATGGAATAAAAATAAGAATGAATTGGAAAGAAATAAAAGTGATATTTAAAACTGAAGTTAAATTGTAAGGTAGAGATTTAAAACAAGTTATAAATCAAAGTAAAATCTGGAATTCAAGTTAGTGAATCTCAGTTTTTAAAACAAATAAAGCTTTTAAAATTTATAGTGTTTTAACAACTTTAATGTTAAAGTGCATTTGTAAATTGATTTGAATTTAAAAATAAATTTGGTTTTAAATTCCTTTAAACCTCTTTTATAAAATGAGTAATTAATTTATCTAATGAAGTAAATAAAAAGGTAGATAATTACGTGTTTCTCTTCTCTATAGCTTGTAATCATTGTCTTCTTTTGTTTTTGTTTATTGTTGTTTGTTTTCCCCCTGTGCTTGCTGCGCCAAGTGTCCCCCGTTTTTCCATCTTCCTTGTGTTTGTTTGTCGTTCTTATTGGTGTAGCAATATATGGTCGAGGTCCATTTAACCTCGTCGGCCTTGCCAAAAAAAAAAAGGTAGATAATTACAAGACGAGATAAATCAAGAGTGATTAATATTTATGGTTAAATTAATGATTAATTAATTAAATGATATTAAATTAAATTAGGATAAATTGAAATGTAAATGAAAAATCATTAATTTATATAATCAATGAAGTAATTATCGATTGGTTAAGATTAATTAGTCAATAATCAGTGATTTATAAGAAATTAAATAATAAGAAATTAAAGATTAATTAATGATTTTAGTTAAGAATAACTAATTTGTGGAATTAATTAAAGATAATTACTTGAAGGTTTGAAGAATAATTAATCCAGGGTTATTAATTAAGATGGATAATTAAGTGATGATAAATAAATTGATTTACAATCAATTAATGTTAAATGAAGGAATCCAAGTGATCGAGGTTAGTAATTCAATTTGAATTAATTAATTAAATTTGGAAGTGATCAAGTTGCTTATGGATGATTGGGTAGTATTGGATGGCAAGAACTATAGAGTGTTTCCGCTGTATTATTATTGTTGTATATCTGAGACATGATGATTGTGTATATCCAGGATCTGTATATATATGTAACTCTGATGTACTATAAATGTAATTGACAGAGACCGAATTCTTTTGTAAACTGTTATTATTTATTGTTATATTTTATCCGCTGCGAATGTGAGATGTTGATGTTTCTGATCTTCTTCTTCTTCTATCTCTTTCTTCTTTTTCCTAACTATCTGAAATTTTCAGGATCGAAAATTTCGGGTCGTTACAATATCCATAATTTTAATATATCAATGGGCATCTAGAAAGGTGATAACATACCCTAACTAGATGTGATCCACTTTGCCTTGCTACATTTCCCTGATTTTCAGTCATTACGGTTGATGAGGGTTGAGGCAACGATTACCTTTCAAGAAAAACTTAGAATGCTCATCGTCTTCCAATGACGATGTTCTGATAACATTCGTCCATATAAGTTGTCCTGGGTCTGGATAAATTTGAATCACCGTCTGCACTATCTTCACAGTATCCATTCATGACGTTCAGATCGAATCGAAGTAGTTTTCGGATAATTAAATCTGATCCCGATCTCTTTAAAACGATTGGTAAATTTGACCAAATTTGATAGTTGGTTATTTAACTATCAAATAACATCCAAAAGTAGTCACTAGGCCCGACTATAATTTTCTTCCAAATTATTTATGTGAAATATCTTTCAAAAATTTAATTCAAAATCCCTCTCAATATTTCAAAATTTGGAAAAAAATTGCAATTACTCAAATCCATAACAGGATATTTTGCCGTACCAATACTTAACAATATTCCAAATTCCATTTTTATAACACTTGGAAAAAATTCCTATTCCAAATCATTTCCCAATAAAAATATTTCCAAAACCTTCCTTTCAATACTTAGGAAAATATTATAAATATATTTCCCAAATCATTTTATTTCCAATACTTAGGAACAATTCCATTTATTCCTAATTTCCTAGAATCATTTACAATTCCCTTTGTAAATTCCTTAACTCGTTTAAAAATGGATTCTCCAACCTTCCACAAATCCTTAATTATTTCCTTTAATTTTTCCCAAAATCGATTATACCTTTCTATGATCCTAATTAATCATTTCAAACTCCTTTTATGAATTTTAGTTCATTTCGAAGCTTTTGTATTTAAACACTTCGAAAATTCCCTTAGGTTCCCAAAATTCCACTTTAAGATTTCTCTTATAAAATCATATCAGTTAAACAACTCTATTTACATATTTTCGAGAGAACTTATAAATAAATTATGATCATTTCAAAACTATATATGTATATATGATAAGATTTTAAAGAGTAATAAATTATTTTTAAAATATGTTTAAGTAATTATTTAAATATATTAAAACACTTTAAATAAAATCTCAATAACTTATTTCCAACTCATTTTAAAATAAAACTGATCAATTTACAAAGCTAATTTTAAAAATTAGGATTTATTTCAATTAATGTTAAATATTAGGATAACCCGCTTTTTTCTTTTAAAATATTTCAAAACTAACTAATTTAAAATCGCATAGTTTAATAAATGAAAAATCCCTTTAAAAACAAACTTAACTTCTTAAATAAAAATATATTTTAAAAATCTCAATAACCAGTTAATTTTATAAATTCCTCTCGGTTTACAACCCATCAATTTCATTCCGATTCTCCTAACCATTTCCACTTTCCAAAAATAGTATTCCCTATTTTTCTCAATCCCGTTTCCATATTCTAATATAAATTCACCTAAGAATTTATATTCTCAATTTATCACCTGATATCGTTTTCTTTATTATAACATTGTTTAGAAATTTGTAACTCGTCTAAGTTTAACTTGTTTATAAAAACTATCTTGCTTATATAATTTCATTTTATAAATCCATTCCTAATAAATTTCATTCATCCTGCCAGGATAATTTTAATATCGATTTTAACTCCCTTTTATATTTTTCGGATATCATTTAAAAAATCTTTTATATAGATTTTTTATAAATTCTATTTAAAAAATTTACGGATTTGTTAAGTTCAACTAAATCAAAATTTTTTGTTTATCCAATCAGCTTCTTTTTAAATAGTTCCATTTTCAATACAATTATTTTTATATTTAAAATATCCTTTTAATTTCTTAAAAATTCCAAAATAATATTTATGGTATTTAAAATACCAAATTTAAGGCCTGTGCTACTATAGCATTTAATAATTTAAACCACACAAAAATCCGGTAGACTATTCAATCACATCATATTTTTTTATATATGAAAACGATAAATATATTTAAGGAATCTAGTTAGATCCCTCTGACCTGTTTCCCTGCATCCATAGATGTTAATGAAAAATAAAAACACCAATCCCACATCGAGGGGGATATCGCGATATATAGGGTCTTCTGCTATTATGCGGGGCGCATAGGGTCTCATTCGCTAAAATATGTGGGAACATATTTTCAACTACTAATATATATACTACTAATATATAATATTACATAATTCAATAGATGATAATTTTATAAATTCAACCAAGCATCCAATAATAAATTTTAATTACTTAAAATTTAATCTGGCAATCCAAATGAGTGAGAATTTCTCACCTTGATTTTAAAATTGCAATTCGCTCCAATTCTATTTCGTATCTTACGTCAATCTAGATCCAACGCCACTAATTTTGTGATTTTTGAACCTCGTATGGATGGGTGATTAAATATATTAGCTATTTAAAATTTAAACTCTAAATCAAATAACTAATTATAAATTATATTAAATTACAGATTATACCTCCATATCCGGTTCATTTCCAGGCGATAGAAGAACCCAGGTTGACTCAAAATCCAGCACATGAGCCACATTCGTCAATCCCTGCTCCTCCTCCACACGAAGACAATCGATCACCAGAGCCTTTGTAACGTCCTGGCTTTTTGCACGCTTTAAATCGACGATAAACCACACATGTTAGACTTAAACCATACAGAAGGGCGGATTGTCATGGGGTAAATAAGAAAAGCAGAGAAAGAAAAAAACAAAACAGAATCTTGCAACAGAAAGATAAAATATAATAATCAAATATGCAGTTCATGAAGTTGTTTACAAAATATTTGATTATACTTATACGATACATATCAGAGTTACACATACCAGAGAACAAATAAAAATGCAGCGGAACAGTATGAATGCAGCGGAATACTATAATAAATAACAGTAATACAATCTTCATCTTCATCCTCCAGAAACAAAGTTTTCGAATTCTGAAATGCTCAGACTAACCCGAGCGAATTGAAAAGACAAAACACTCGAGTCATAACTAAAATATCTTACGTAAGTTAAATCAACGGAAAAATATGAGTGTAACGGCATCAGAGATGTTTATGGGATTTGACATCTCCTATCTAGTGTCTATCGTGAGTGCAGTAACTTAAGAGATGTTCGGGATTCACACCTCCTAAGGATCCGTCAAACTATCTACTATGTAGTAATATACGCTATTATAATAGTGTCTAAAGTAAAGTATAATATACTGAAAATAGTGTTAAGGCTTTACATTTTCCACCTTAAAACACATTTATATTCCCATAGTTTATATAGTACCGTAATCTCCCCCGTACTAGGCGTTGTCAAAGGGCACTCCATAGGTATGGTACAAAAAAAAATCGTATAAGGCGCGCTAGGGTAGGTGACACGGCACAACTAGGCAATGCCAGGGTAGATATACCAATTACGCTTCCGGGCCGGTGGTAACGCATAGCTGCAGCTACCGCTCACCTCGAGCCACACCCCCAAATCAAAAATCAAAAGTGGCCACCGAATAAATCCAAAGGTCAAAGTATAATATCGAAGGGATATGTCCGATCAAAGGTGCTACCTCATTATCCTGTCAATCGCTCCTGTTTTAGCCACCTTATGCAAACTCATACCTTAAAGGAAACGCCGCCACCATCCTACTTCATTCTGAAATCTCCACTACGTACACAGTTGTTAAAGTGGTTTTCGGAGTTGGCAAAGAGTACGACAACTTCCAATCCTGGTCTGTTTAACAACCAAAAGTTATTATAACACCGCAATCATTTTAAAATAATTTATACTTCAAAAGCAGAATATGATATCCAATTCGAATCCATATAAATAAAATATCCTTTCCATTTCTAAAACCAATCAATATAATATCATTTTATTTCAAATATATCCTTTTCAAAAATCATAACGCTTTCAACATTATAACACTTCAAAAATCAAAATATTAGAAATATAAGACTTTAAATTTATATTACCTCGAAACTCATAACTTCCACCACTTATGTGGTTTAAACATTTAAAATACTTTATATAACAAAAATAGCTTCTTTAATTTTTCACCACTCAATTTCAAAACCCGAATTTCTAGATTTTAAATTTAATCCAAATCCCAAAATAATTCACTTCAAAATAAATTCAGTTTCCAAATAAACTTTTCAAAATTTTGTCGATTTCAAAACTGATTTGATTCACAAAATAAACACTTTCAAATTCAATATATTTCAAAGCTTAAATATTCAATATTTCAAAACGAAATTTATAATTATATATATACCACATTCACTTTTACTATTATTTAGTTTTGAGATATTTGCTTACTAAATCCAATATTCTTTAAATAAAGCTTCAAATTTCAATAACTGAATATTTCCTAATTTATTCACTTAAATCACCTTAAACCCTAATTAAGTTATAAAACCATATTCTTTTAAAGTCTAAATTCTAAAAATTTCCAAATGGATTCTTACTAAATATAATTCTTAGTTAAATGAGATCTCAAATCAATTTCAAAACTATCTTCTCAACGTTGATTTATAAAATCAATATTACTCTATATTATAATATATTTTAAGTAAATACTTATCCATATTATATTTTAATAAAATCAAACTTTATTATTACTTATTTTATACTTTGAACAATTTTATACATAGCTTAAAACCAACAATTTTCTATATATAAAATAACCTTTATCAATATCCAAATCAATATCCCATAAAACCATATATATTTCTTTACAAAACCACAGAAATCATTTCAAAATGTTTTTATATATAGACCACGGTGTCTGTATAAAATTTTCTATCATATGGTCAAGTGATACGGATATTTATCATTTCAACCCGTAATTTGAAATAAAAATACGGTGACATATCATTTCAAATCGCAATCCCGAATGAAATAAAAATGCATAACAACTTGCATTTTATAACAATATAACATACAACATCCATTCATCCAATATCAACCATCAACCACTTATCACAATCATCATCCAATTCAATAATAACATCAATATAGAACAGATAATAATTAACAGGTATTTACTGGCAGTTTATATTCAATAATAAATTAAATAACAATATAACTGGCAGTTTATATGCAATACTAAATTTAATAATAATTTATTTCAAATAAATTTGATTTAACCGAGATGATGATTAAAAATATGCCAAACAGTCATAAATAAATTTATAATCATACCATAAATCAATTTAACAAACATAAGAAATTTTAGAAGTTGTGAGTGGGTTAAAACACTCACCTTTCGAATTTAATTTAAATTCAATTTAAACCCAAAATTTAAACAGTCTCCAAATTCGTCCAAACTTGCGTCACAATGTCCGAAATTCTAATACGAATCTAGCGGAGAAAACCGCTCGTGAAACGGATGTCAGATGCGAAAGTTATTAGCGTTAGAACAGTTGAAATCAAAACTAAAATAAAACAAAACAAAAATAAACAAATAAAATATAACGTACATGTCATCAATCTCACATCCTTCTTCATCGTTCAGGAACCAACAGAAAGCCGCACGCAACCCTAGAAAACGCGACCCCTTCACTCACCAGCCGTCGAATCGAACGCCGCCGCTCCTCCACCAGAGACCGATGCGACCCGTCTCACCCCTCTCTACCCCGCGCGACCCTAGATCCACGTCCCCCACTATGAGATGTTGCAGCCGCCACCGAATATATGTAACCCTAATTGAATTTAATACGGCGATCTAGCTGTTAAACCATCACAAAACCCACATGGATGCGACCCCCTCGACTCTCTCTACATTACTGCAACTTTGATTCGTCGATCAGCTGCAGTTGATTTCGACGCAATGGACGGCCAAAAATAGACCTTCAATTCTAGGATGAACAAAAATCTAGATTGAAAAATCAATTGCGTATCTGAGTTACGCTCTTCGAGAGCTTCGAATTGATATAAAATTTGGCGTATATTGTGGAGTTTGAAATTTTAGCTTTTGATTTGATTGGGAATTATATTTGGATCTAGAATTAGTTTGTCTGCCATTGAGGAGGAGAGATAGCTGAATTGTTCGTAAAGAAAAATGAGAAATAGAAGTAGGCTAGGGTTTATAACCGAGTATTTATAGACAAAGTTGAAAATAGAATAGATGGACTCGATTTATAAACGTGCTGACGATGAATGGCCCGAAAAGCCCGTTCTGACTCCGGAACGAAACTGGGTCAACCCATATATCGAAATAGGTGTTTTAAAATAATTTAAACGCTATGGAACAGGTTTCAAGTCCAAATTCCAACGTATGAAGAAGTTATACTAAAATCAATATTTTTCAAATTGATTTCAATTAAATCGATTTCAAGGCGTTTTGCGTTCGTACGATCAAACGATAGGTCCGATCGCTACGAAACTTGAAATCCTATAATAATTCACCGTTACGGATCCGATGAAACTGGTTTCGTCGAAAACCAAATCAGTGGCCAAAATGGCTATTTTTACATTAATTAAATAATTTAATAATTAATTAAGTAAAATCCAATTTTTAATTTCAATTCTATAATTGACAATTTTATCACTTTTATATTTCTTAATCATCTACAATAATTTAAACAAGTTTAGATGACAATTTAAAGTTGATTAATCTATCAATTGCAGTGTTAAAATTTCAATTTCATTATATTCAAAATTATAAATTAAATTTCCAAAATTTCATTTAATTAAATAAATTAATTATTATTCCGTTCATTATTGCCAAATAGATGGATTTAACATTGGATTCAAAACTATTACATTAATATTCTCACATTCCATCTTCATTTCAATTAACACAATATTTAGATATTTAATTTCATTAAATGGCAATTACTCCAATTATTATTATAGTTCAAATTCGAAATAAATTGATGAATCTTTATTCCCGTTCTTATAATTCAACAAATTTTCCAATCATGAATAACATTAACATCATTTCCTTCAATTTTAATTATCAGTTCATTCATATACCATTAATAATACCTTATTACCAATTATTACCCTAATTTATACTAATATAACCTTGAATTGGGATTCATTGCAATTGATTACAAACTTGATTTGATGGACTAAATAAATTATTTTTTTATAATAATTGTTGCCACTAACCCTTTATCATTTTATATACGTTCTCATTTCCAACCAATTACATACAGAACATTGATTTTATTCAATCATTATTTATTCATTTTTAATTCACTGATTAATTCAATATTTACATTCATTTTCTTATATTAATTTATTTTCAAATATTCATGTTTACAATCAATTATGACCCCAATAGTTGTTCCATCAATTGGGATTGCATTGAGTTAATTATTTATTTATTAACTTGCATTATCATTCTTACATTTCATTCCGATTATTAATCCATTATTACCAAATAGATAAAATTAACATTATTGCCTTAAATTGAAATTTGATTACCAATTTCATCAAACTAAGTAAATAAATAACATATATTAGTTGTCACCTATTTACTTTTCTTACAGTTAAAAGTTTATTACTTACCATTATCACTGTATTATTCCATTAATTCAATAATTACACCTGTTCCACTCATATTTCAATTATAACTCAGTCAAACATTTAAATTATTTTATTTAATTGGAATTTCATTCAAATTCATTAATTATCAACTTTAATTAACCCCGTTATGTTTCCTCTTAGTTATTTTCATTATTATATCATAACTTTTATTAATAATTCACAATTTTTTTTCATTTTCATCAATATTAAATTTCAACAATCTTATTAAATTAACAATTTTAATTAATGAAAATTTACGGGTCGTTACACTCTTCTCCACTCAAAACTTTTCGTCCCCGAAAAGGAAGAGAAGGGAAAAGAAGAATTAAGAAGTCAATATATCTTATTTAAAATATTAAATTTATAAACAAATAAATTTACAAAATTAATTATTTTAAATAAAATATACCGAAATTTATAATTGTCAATTCTTTTTTATACTCAAATTTAATAAAGTTTGAAAAATACTTTTCAAATTTTCGAAGTCCAAAATTTATGGAAAATTTCGGCAGAGTCTGCTTTGTATGGAGAGGCTCGGAAGAAAATATAATATCAAATATAATAATATACAACATATATTTCCAAAATAATATATCCCAACACGGAAAAATAATATAATAGCGCTATAAACCGTAATCCGAAAAAGTACCTATTTGTCAGGCAATTTACGCTTATATTATGAAACCAAATGCAGTCGCAATTGCTTCCATAACCTGTATTTTACTTATAAAATCCAAAAAGAATAACAATTATATAAAATGAAATATTTAAAATGGTTTCAACCATAAACAAATAAATCAATACAAACATCAACCACTTGCAACAAGGCATACAACCATCACATAGAATCAACACAAATCAATCATTCATTCATATCAAACAAAACAAATAGTTATTCGGGTTCAACTTTAAATTGTACATAATGGAAAATAAACTACTTAGTGCATCATTTACTCAACAGTCTTAGATGAAACTAAATAGATTATTTATTTATCCAAACAATTTTAAAGTATCCTTGCCCAAACAACCATAAACCAAACAAACAACGATTCCAAACAACAGATTAAGTTTATTCTTATTAATTCCATTCATACTTTTTTACATTTATTTCTTACAATTTTATTTAGAAATAACTTCAACTTATTTATTTAAGTTTAAAATTTCTTACTTACGATTCCTGCCTTCCATTATATTTAATTAGTAGTATTTCAATTATACTTAAGTTTATAACAACTACAACACCAAATTCTTATTTATTAAAGAATTTCATCAAATACTTTCGTTATTTCAAATTTTACTTGTAAAATTTCCCACTACATTTTCTTTTAACATTTTAACTTTTTATATCTTTTGGTAAGTTATATATATGTTAAAGAATGCAGTTGAAAGTTATACAAGTCTTTCTTTTTCCTTTTAATTTAATTTAATGTTCAATACTCATATCCTTTGTCCTATAGGTTATGAATTTCAACTTTCTTTTAAATTTTACTTGTAACTTAGCATTTAATACCTTATTGTAATTAGAGATTTCAATTATTACCTACGTTCCTATTCACTACAATAATTGAAATTATTAATTAATGGAAACTTAAGAACTAAGTACCAGGTTAAAATTTTAAATCATTTAAAATAATAGATAAATGTATATACTTACAGCTTATATATCCAATTATATTTAAAACAATTTAAAATTTATATTTGTTTATCAAAATAAATCTGCAGTAAAATACGACAGTGGCCTTTCCACTAAGAAGCTCGAAAATGAATGTCGATGATGTGTGCACTCATCACCGAAATTATTTTCCAACGACAGAGAGGGGAGTACAAAACTTATTCCTTTCCAAAATTTCTTTTAAAAAATTTCTTTCCAATTATATTGAAATATTTATATCAGAAAATACTTCTAATAATATTATTATTATATTTCAAATCATTTGAAAGAAATTTTCAAAAATCTCGAGACTTAAGTTCTAAATTCCCAATTTCATTTACTTTATTTACAATCTTATTTCAACTATTATTTATAAATTTTATTATCTAACAACCAATATATTACAACCAAATATATATCATTTATAAAAATTTATTTTATATATATAGAAAATATAATAGGCAAAATTATTTCATTCACCTATATTCAAAAGAAATATTGTGTCGGTCTGTCCTATTAAGTGTTTAGAAATCCCTATTGATGTCATAGCGTCCTATGCACCAACCAGAAATTATAAATACGAAACGGAACAGATTAGCACAATATTAAAACCTTTTTATAACACTAACAAATACACTTTCTCATATATGTACACTCAGTGACTCATCATAGGGTATTATTACCCTATTAATAAAGAGTCAGACCCCACAAAGCTAAGGTTTATCGCTAAACCTCGCTATGATACCAGATGTAACGTCCCGCCTTTTTGCACGCTTTAAATCGACGATAAACCATACATGTCAGACTTAAACCATACAGAAGGGCGTATTGTTATGGGGTAAATACGAAAAGCAAAGAAAGAAAAAAACAAAACAGAATCTTGCAGCGGAACGATAAAATATAATAATCAAATTACAGTTCATGAAGCTGTTTTACAAAATATTTGATTATACTTATACGATACATATTAGAGTTACACATACCAGAGAACAAATAAAAATGCAGCGGAACAGTATGAATGCAGCGGAATACTATAATAAATAATAGTAATACAATCTTCGTCTTCGTCCTTTAGAAATAAAGTCTTCGAATCCTGAAATGTTCAGACTGATCCGAGCGAATTGAAAAGACAAAACACTCGAGTCAGAACTAAAAGATCTTATGTAAGTTAAATCAACAAAAAAATATGAGTAGAACGACGTCAGAGATGTTTACGGGATTTGACATCTCCTATCCAGTGTCTAACGTGAGTGCAGTAACTTAAGAGATGTTCGGGATTCACATCTCCTAAGGATCCGTTAAACTATCTACTACGTAGTAATATACGCTATTATAATAGTGTCTAAAGTAAAGTATAATATACTGAAAATAGCGTTAAGGCTTTACATTTTCCACCTTAACACACTTTTATATTCCCATAGTCTATACAGTACCGTAATCTCCCCCGTACTGGACGTCGTCAGAGGGCACTCCATAGGTATGGTACAAAACAAAATCGTATAAGGCGCGCTAGGATAGGTGACACGGCACAACTAGGCAATGCCAGGGTAGATATACCAATTACGCTTCCGGGCCGGTGGTAACGCATAACCGCGGTTACCGCCCACCTCGAGCCACACTCTCAAATCAAAAATCAAAAGTGGCCACCGAATAAATCCAAAGGTCAATGTATAATATCGAAGGGATGTGTCCGACCAAAGGTGCTACCTCATTAGCCCGACAATCGCTCCTGTTTTAGCCACCTTATGCCAAATCATGGGAGTCAGGTCCATGTATTTACCTCAAAGGAAACGCTGCCGCCATCCTACTTCATTCTGGAATCTCCATCGCGTACACTGTTGTTAAAGTGGTTTTCGGAGTTGACAGAGAGTATGACAACTTCCGATCCGAGTCTCTTTAACAACCAAACGTTATCATAACACCGCGATCATTTTAAAATAATTTATACTTCAAAACCAGAATATAATATCCATTTCGAAACCATATAAATAAAATTTCCTTTCCATTTCTAAAACCAAATCATTTTGATATCATTTTCTTTTCTATAAAACCCAAATCAATATAATATCATTTTATTTCAAATATATCCTTTTCAAAAATCATAACACTTTCAACATTATAACACTTCAAAAATCAAAATATTAGAAATATAACACTTTCAATTTATATTACCTCGAAACTCATAACTTCCACCACTTATGTGGTTTAAACATTTAAAATACTTTATATAACCAAAATAGCTTCTTTAATTTTTCACCACTCAATTTCAAAACTCGAATTTCTAGATTTGAATTTAATACAAATCCTAAAATAATACACTTCAAAATAAATTCAGTTTCCAAATAAACTTTTCAAAATTTTGTCGATTTCAAAACTGATTTGATTCACAAAATAAACAGTTTCAAATTCAATATATTTTAAAGCTTAAGTATTCAATATTTCAAGTCTAAATTTATAATTCATATATACACCACATTCACTTTTACTATTATTTGGTTTTGAGATATTTGCTTAGTAAATCCAATATCCTTTGAATAAAGCTTCAAATTTCAATAACTGAATATTTCCCAATTTATTCACTTAAATCACCTTAAACCCGAATTAAGTTATAAAACCATATTCTTTTAAAATATAAATTCCAATAAGTTCCAAATGGATTCTTATTAAATATAATTCTTAATCAAATGAAATCTCAAATCAATTTCAAAACTATCTTCTCAACCTTGATTTACAAAATCAATATAACTCTATATTAAAATATTTTAAGTAAATACTTATCCATATTATATTTTAATAAAATCAAACTTTATTATTACTTATTTTATACTTTAAACAATTTTATACATAGCTTAAAACCAATAATTTTTCTATATATAAAATAACCTTTATCAATATCCAAATCAATATCCCATAAAACCATATATATTTCTTTACAAAACCACAGAAATCATTTCAAAATATTTTTATATATAGAACACGGTGTCTGTATAATTTTTTTCATCCTATGGTCAAGTGATACGGATATTTATCATTTCAACCCGTAATTTAAAATAAAAATACGGTTATATATCATTTTAAACCGCAATCCCGAATGAAATAAAAATGCATAACAACTTGCACTTTATAACAATATAACATACAACATCCATTCATCCAATATCAACCATCAACCACTTATCAAAATCATCATCCAATTCAATAATAACATCAATATAGAACAGATAATAATTAACAGGTATTTACTAGCAGTTTGTATTCAATAATATAACTGGCAGTTTATATGCAATACTAAATTTAATAATAATTTAATTCAAATAAATTTGATTTAACTGAGATGATGAGTAAAAATATGCCAAACAGTATAAATAAATTTATAATCATACCGTAAATCAATTTAAAAAACATAAGAAATTTTAGAAGTTGTGAGTGGGTTAAAACACTCACCTTTCGAATTTAAATTGAGTCTAAATTCAATTTAAACCCAAAATTTGAATAGTCTCCAAATTCATCCAAACTAGCGTCACAGTGTCCGAAATTCCAATACGAACCTAGCGGAGAAAACTCCGCGTGAAACGGATGTCATATGCGAAAGTTATTAGCGTTAGAACAATTGAACTCAAAATTAAAACAAAACAAAACAAAAATAAACAAATAAAATATAACGTACACATCATCAAGCTCACATCCTTCTTCATCGTTCAGGAACCAATAGAAAGCCGCATGCAACCCTAGAAAACACGACCCCTTCACCCACCAGCCGCCGAATCGAACGCCGCCGCTCCTTCCCCAAAGGCCGATGCGACCCATCTCACCCCTCTCTAACCTGCGCGGCCCCAGATCCACGTCCCCCACTCCGAGATGTTGCAGCCGCCGACGAATATATGTAACCCTAATTGAATTTAATACGACGATCTAGCTGTTAAACCATCACAAAACCCACATGGATGTGACCCCCTCGGCTCTCTCTACATTACTGCATTCGATTCGTCGATCAGCTGCAGTTGATTTCGATGCAATGGATGGCCGAAAATAGTCCTTCAATTTCTGGATGAACAGAGATCCAGATCGAAAAACGAATTGCAGATCTGAGTTATGCTCTTCGAGAGCTTCAAATTGATATAAAAATTGGCATATATTGTGGAGTTTGAAATTTTAGCTTTTGATTTGATTTGGAATTGTATTTGGATCTAGAATTTGTTTGTCTGCCATTGAGGAGGAGAGATAGCCGAATTGTTCATACAGAAAAATGAGAAATAGAAGTAGGCTAGGGTTTATAACTGGGTATTTATAGACAAAGTTGAAAATAGAATAGATGGACCTGATTTATAAACGCACTGAACGATGAATGGCCCGAAAAGCCTGTTCCGACTCTGGAACGAAATTGGATCAACCCATACATCAAATTAGGTGTTTTAAAATAATTTAAACGCAATGGAACAGGTTTTAAGTCCAAGTTCCAACGTATGAAGAAGTTATGCTAAAATCAATATTTTTCAAATTGATTTCAATTGATATCAATTAAATCGATTTCAAGGCGTTTCGCGTTCATACGATCAAACGACAGGTCCGATCGCTATGAAACTTGAAATCCTACAATAATTCACCATTACGGATCCGATGAAACTGGTTTCGTCGAATTCCGAGTGAGTGGCCAAAATGGCTATTTTTTACATTAATTAAATAATTTAATAATTAATTAAATAAAATCCAATTTTTAATTTCAATTCTATAATTGACAATTTTATCACTTTTATATTTCCTAATCATCTACAATAATTTAAACAAGTGTAGATGTCAATTTAAAGTTGATTAATCTCTCAATTGCAGTGTTAAAATTTCAATTTCATTATATTCAAAATTATAAATTAAATTTCCAAAATTCTATTTAATTAAATAAATAAATTATTATTCCGTTCATTATTGCCAAATAGATGGATTTAACATTGGATTCAAAACTATTACATTAATATTCTCACATTCCATCTTCATTTCAATTAACGCAATATTTAGATATTTAATTTCATCAAATGGCAATTACTCCAATTATTATTATAGTTCAAATTCCAAATAAATTGATGAATCTTTATTCCCGTTCTTATAATTAAACAAATTTTCCAATCACGAATAACATTAACATCATTTCCTTCAATTTTAATTATCAATTCATTCATATACCATTAATAATACCTTATTACCAATTATTACCCTAATTTATACTGCTATAACCTTGAATTGGGATTCATTGCAATTGATTACAAACTTGATTTAATGTACTAAATAAATGATTCATTTATAATAATTGTTGCCACTAACCCTTTATCATATTTATATACGTTCTCATTTCCAACCAATTACATATAGAACATTGATTTTATTCAATCATTATTTATTCATTATTAATTCATTGATTAATTCAATATTTACATTCATTTTCTTATATTAATTTATTGCCAAATATTCCTGTTTACAATCAATTATGACCCCAATAGTTGTTCCCATCAATTGGGATTGCATTGAATTATTTATTTATTTATTAACTTACATTATCAGTGTTACATTTCATTCCCGTTATTTATTACCAAATAGATAAAATTAACAATATTTCCTTAAATTGAAATTTGATTACCAGTTTCATTAAACTAAGTAAATAAATAACATATATTAGTTGTCACCTATTTACTTCTCTTACATTTAAAAGTTTATTACTTACCATTATCACTATATTATTTCATTAATTCAATAATTACACTTGTTTTACTCATATTCCCATTTTAACTAAGTCAAAAATTTAAATTATTTTATTTAATTGGAATTTCATTCAAATTCATTAATTATCAACTTTAATTAACCCTGTTATGTTTCCTCTTAGTTATTTTCATTTTTATATCACAACTTTTATTAATAATTCACAAAAAAAATTCATTTTCATCAATATTAAATTTCAAAAATCTTATTAAATTAACAATTTTAATTAGTGAAAATTTACGGGACGTTACAGCCTTCACCTCGCTGCGCTTGGCTAGGACTGTCCCACGTGCCCACATAACTCGACCTCGTCAAGCCCTAACATAAATTCCACCATGAGCCACCGTATTCGACGCCAAGGTGCACCTCGCATTTTCTGTCGCCCCAATCTCCATACGCATGCACGCGCGATTTGAGAACATCGCGACTTGTTATCGCACAGCTGTCCATCACACTCATGCTCATCATTGCCCTCCTCCACAATCAAGTTTCACACGTGCCACATCGACCGATTCCTCCTTTTTTCTTTCTTTTTTTTAACGTTGTCAACTTTGAATTTTTTGAGGAAGCGGAGAAAAGGTTTTCACAACTTTAAAGGAGAGAGAGAGCATCATGATCGAGAAGGAAGGGAATAGCGTGTTTGAGAAGGGAACGACGTGTTTGACCTTTTCAATTATAATATTTTATAATTTGCCCAAAATATTTCGCTCTGCATGACTAGAAATCTCGAATCTCCAATGTGGTGAGCCCCTAGGCGTTTATAATGTTATACCCTTATTCCAAACGCAATGGAACAAGTTTTATATCCTAATTCGATCATGAGTTTGAATTACTTTCATCTTTCTTCTTTTGTATTCTCTTGCGCATGCATATATCTTCATGAAAGCCTCTTCCATTTGAATCCAATTCCTATATAAATCATAAAAAATATCCAAATAAAAATTATCAAGTAAACACATGCACAAAAATGGCCATTTTGTTCTTTTATGAAGATGATATATGTTGATTTGAAAATAATTGAATTGTGGTTTAAACATGTTAAAATACCCAATTATGAAATTTATTCACATAGAAATAGATAAAATATAGATGTAAATATATGCACATTTACGTGCACATCAATAAACATCCTGCTTACTCGTAACTTTTCATCTAAAAAAATTTGGAAGTTGAAGGGCTCTGTCTCCATTAAATCCGATAGTTTCCTATTTCTTTAAACATTCATGTGAGGAAGGCCGCAAGAGAATTGTAGAGTCTGAACCTATAATTAAGTGTAATAAGTTGTTCGTTATCAAGCCTTGGGATGAAAAAATTAGGAACAACTGTAGTAGTATTAGATAGGTACTTGTTTGGGTGAAATTCAATAATATCCCACTGTATGCTTGGTCTCACATGGGTATTAATTGGTTAGTATCTCGGTTAGGGGTTTCATGTGTGTATGGATTAGTCTACTAAAAAATCGGAGTGCATCTCATATGGTAAATGTACGATTGAAGTCACCCATGATCAGAAGCTAATTGAACAGTTTTCGGTTAAGCACTTGAATGGTAGTGATCAAATAGTCTTTGTTAGTTACCTATGGAAGCCTGAAGTGTGTGTGAATTGCCGTGTTTTTGGACACACTAAGGAGGAATGTCAAAATTGTGAGGAAAAAGAGGACGAGCTAAAGCATAATGGTGTAGTGGATAAGGAGGAAAGAGAGAAAAATGATGGGGAAAATGAAGTGGTGAGAAGGGTAGTGAAAAAAAGCAAGTATGGAAGAAGGTCAATCTTTAAATGATGTAAAAGAGAAGGATAAGGAAGGGAATGGGAGTAAAAGTACTACTGTTGAAAGTGTTGAGCTTGATAAACGGGAAGGCTCTAAAATAATGAAAAGGTTATTATGGATGTAAGGGATAACTCGAAAAAGAAAAAGGAAAATCTACACTATCGCAAGCTTTAGATGAAGTTATAGGGATAAATAGATTTGAAGCCCTTCATGAACTTGATGATTGTGAGGAGGATGATGTTGAGGAGGATGTTTTAGAGAAAAGAGAATTTCAGCTGTATAATGATAATGGTAGTATACATATGGCAATGCAAATGATAATCTTAACCATAATAATGAGGGAACTGCCTTTGTAGTTGTGGGGAGAGCAGTGTATGTATGTTTGCAGATGATGACCAAGGTGCACATTCAAGTGTTATGAACCAAGAGCATAATGGTGCATAAGATGCTGATATTTTTATTATGCTGGGAGTTGTGTATAATGTTGTGCAAAAGGAAGTTTTATCTGCGATGCAATTTAGTGAGCTTAATAGTGAGCAACAGTGTGTGCATGTTGACGTGCACAAGAAATAAACTGGTGACTTAAAAGCTTTAGAGGAAAATTTTTGTGCCTCTCTAGAAAAATAGCCATGACACTTATTGCAAATATCCCATGCACATTCCATGCATGCAAATAACACAGTAAATCTTTTTCCCACTACAAAAAATACTTTACTGTCCACTCGCTTAAGACAAAACCCCTTTTCCCATGCAAACTCATTTCTCCACTTCCCTTAACAATCTCAATATTTCTTCAACCTTTCCTTCTCATGTCCCCCCTCTTCTTCCATGCCCTTATGTCAATACTTCTTCAATCCCTGGGTGGATCTCACCGTCTAAAGTCCGGCAGCTATCTATCAATACACTCTATGACAATGCAAGTGACAAGCAAAAGGGTGCAAAGAACAATCGGTCAAAAACTCAATATGCCAAGAAGAATGATAAAGCTAGCACCAGTTTTCTTTCAACAAGGAGCAAGAAAAATGTGGTACATCAATCCTTATAGTTTAAATAATGACGCAAAACATGGCAGATTGGAACATAAGAGGTGCTCATAACCACACAAAGTTGGATTAAGTGAAAACTTAATACAAACACATAATCTCAAGTTGTTTGCCATCCAAGAAACTAAATTTAATCTTCAACTTTCCCTAGCTGCTGCTAAATATGTCAAACCTTTATGGACCTATACTCTGATGCCCTACTTTATACTCACGCTAGCCAAGGACACTACGAGGTAATGTCGTCGACTAGCACGAAAAATAAGGCTGTTAGGAGCGACAATCCGTGTAATTGCTTTGTGCGAGTACCGATATGTCAGATTGTATAACATGCATTTCATTTCAAGAGGAAATCCGACATATTAGATAAAACTCAAAGCTACTACATAGTGGCTATATCGCCTTTGGAAACAAATATAGAAATAAGCATAACATAAATCACTCACAGATATTCATAGCACTAAGGCGGAAACAGATATGAATATAATACATAGAAGTGTACATCATAGTAGTGGTCAAACAAGATCCACAATATCACAAAAGAATAGGTACAAGTGCTAGATAAAAGAATGTGTGCACATCAAGGAATCTCTATCTCGAATGTATAATAACAAAAACTACTAAACTAGAGTAGTTAGCAAAAAGTCAAAAGCTAGTCCCATCTATGAAGTCAAACAGAAGCACCTATAACACCTCGGTCTGACCCGAGTATTATTTAAGAAGAAAATAATAAATGGATCAGTCTAGCTATAAATACCAGATAAAATGAGATAGGATAAGAGATATGACAAAAACGTATGATAATAATAATGCCATACCGTGACAAGTATACATTAGATACAAGAAAAATCATACAATATCTCGAATATTCTCAATCACCAAAAAGAATATCATATTCTTTATCATATTCACTAAACCACAAATACTGATAAAATTTATCAATGTAAATCACAAAAATTGGTGAAACACAAATTCTAGAAATCATCAATTAGAAATCCAGAAAACACAAAGGGGGAGGCCTATCACAAACGGGAGCATGGAAACTCACCAACACGTGCATCACAAATGGGTCGCTATCCTATGGTCACTAACCATAAATTCGAAACATCGACACGATACAATAACGGTACATCCCATGAACCGAAACTCAAATAAATCGGACCATCGACGGAGTACAATAACGGTACGCCTAATGAATCGAAACTCCAATAATTCAGAGCATCGACGCAGTACAATAACAACACGTCCAATGAACCGAAAAGCCGGGACATCGACGCAGTACAATAACGGTACGTCCGATGAATCAAACACCATAAAAGAAATGAGACGAAGCTCAATAGAATGAGATACAGTCCCTCACATGGACAAAGAGACACCGCATTACGCTAGTCTAAACCATAAAATGATCACCATCGATCAACCAAGAAGTGTCGATTACAATAAGCTAGTAAATAAATGAGTTTAGCTTTATGTCCCATAACCACTGGCTTAACTTAAATATTTATGAACAAATTGTAGATTTCCACTCGAAAATTGTCACAAGAGTTTCAATCGAACGAGTTTAAGAATTAACCGACAAAGTAAACGCAAGCGTTTCATGCCATTTGTTTTGCTAAGTCGTTTAATTAGATTTCTCGAACGAATGAGGAAAAGGTTTGTATATACTGATAGATTGGAAAATGGTTTTATAAACGAGCTTGATATTGAAAGTAAATGTTGAAATCGTTTTGATGAAAGAGCTTTGATATTTACTACTAGTATAGAAACCTTGTATTTCAAAGTGACAAATCATAAAATTGATTGTAAAAAAACAATCAATCACCAAAAAGTCATATACGAAGACATGAATCAAATCCATAGAAATCGATACCGAATCCATCAAAATGGATATTCCTAAAAATCCCAAAAAAGAAATTATCAAAGTCAACAAAAGTGATAACAACTAATCGGATCAACTAGAATCGATTTAAAAATTGGAAATCCACACAAAAAGGCAAATTGGCTGAGATAAGCAGATTCAGACGACTGAACACAGTAGTCAGTAGACTGACATAATGCCTGGAAACTTTCGGTTTCCAGGTTCAGTCGACTGACACAAAGCCTGGAAACTTTCGGTTTCCAGATTTAGTCGACTGAATACAGTGGCCAGTCAACTGACACAATGCCTGGAAACTTTCAGTTTCTAGGTTCAGTCGACTGACCTTACAGTTTAGTCGGCTGACCTTACAGCTCAGTCGATTGAACTGTCAAATGCAATATTTTCATCCTAGCCCCAAGAAAGGTAAAACAAAATCCTAACCGAACGCGGTCAAACGAGCAACGCTGACTAGGGATTTATGTCAAAAGACAACCCAACACTATAGGCTCTTCGATGCTCCACCAAAAACATGTTCAAACGTCCAAAATAAGATTTTTAAAGATTTTGACTTCAAAACAGCAAAATTTGGAAAATTCACCAAATCGGTACAAATCAAAAGCAAATGAACATGACACAGATGTTAAGAATTCATATCTAACAACAATGAAAGCTGTAGACATAGATATGAGTTCAAGAACTCACCTTTAAACTCAAATATAGAAATAAGAAGCCCTAAAACAAGGCAAGATAAATTCCTCTTCAACTACTCCTCTAAGGTCCTCAATTTATTGTCAAGGGTAAAGTTTTTTCTAAGTTAGGTTATAGGAATTTTTGAAAAATGAAGAGAGATTGAGATGGAGAAGATGAACAGGATGCTTACCTAAGCTTCTCTTTGATTTTAGAGCAAGAACTTGGATTTCCTAAGAGAACTAGGGCTTAGGAATTTCTATTTCCTTTTCTCCTCCCCCATTTTCCTTTTAACTTGAGAGTATTAGGAAATAAAGAATGAAATGAATGAAGAGCAGTTGAGTTCTCATATTGGGTTAGTGGGCTGAAACCCAAACCCAAAGCCCTAAATGAAAATATCAAAATTCTACTCAACTCCAAACATATCGATGTTTATACTCAAAAAGGTTGCAAACGCCATTTTGGACTCAATGGAAGGGGTCTCGAGTCCTAATTCCACTATTTGCAAAAAGTGACATTTTGGACTAAATTCGGCTAATGATTCTATATTTAAACATACAATCGTAAAATATACGGGTTGTTATAGACTCTCCCCCTTAAAGAAATTGCATTCTCGCAATACTTAAGAAGACAACAAAGAGTAACAACCATAAAAGCATATCAACACAAAAGAAGAAATTTTGAAATGAGAAGTTCACCTTAAAGAGCACAAGAGAGTAAGTCCGGATGTGTTCGCTCGATGAATTCTCTGGATTCCCGAGAGCAATCCTTAGGATTTGAGGACCATTGAAATTTCACAAGAGGAACATCTTTATTACGAAGGCGTTTAACCTCCTTAGCAATGACATGAATATGATGTTGCTCATAAGTCAAATTAGGCGAAACTTCAATTTCTTCAATAACACCGGGCTCAAGAATATGATCGAAATATCTAAGGCATTTCTGTAGTTGAGAGATTGGAAAACATCGTGAATAGCAGAAAATTGAGTTGGTGCAACGACGTAGTTCAATAATGGTACGCCCGAGGAATCCGAAACTCGAATAATTTGGAACAATGACATAGTACAATAACGGTACGCCAGATGAACCTGTTAAAAAGATCATTACATTCGGACATCATCATAGAAACAACCGCTTATTTCTTACGAATAAGGACATCGGCAACATGATTTCCCTTTTTGGAAGTATAAAGAATATCAAGATCATAAGATGCAAGGAACTCGAGCCAACATTGTTGACGCAAATTAAGTTCCTTTTGTGAAAATAAATATTTCAAAGATTTATGATCAGTGTAGAGAACAAATTTCTCTCCCAAAAGATGATGATGCCGAATTCTAAAAGTGAAAACAATGGCTGTGAGTACTAGATCATGAGTGGCATACCTAGTCTTGATAGGCTTTAATTGTATAGAAGCATAAGTGATAGCACGTTCCCTTTTGCAAGAGGACGACACCCAATCCAATACAACTAGTATCGGTACAAACACGGATGAGTAACGGAAAAGAGTTCTTTTAATTGATCCTCTTTCCCGAAAAGCTAAGACTTTCAAAGTTACAATTAACTTTATGTAATCTCTTTCTAGAAAAATTTACTTATTCCAAGTCAATTTACTATGTCTGATTGTCTCATCATAGCGTTTAGGAGATTCCTATCGATAATGTTGATCAAGTGCATCGACCAGAATTCTTAAAGCACTCAATGGGCAAAATAACACAAAATCGTCTTTTATAGGATAAAAATATCTCTTAATTTTTTTTCGAATATTCTTTGCTCGTTTTAAGAACAAAATCCAATCATACTTATAAATATCTTATTATAAAGATTTGCAAATTTTATATTGTTGTTTTCGTCCATAATCAATGAATACAAGGCAGACTCATCGAGATATTTCGTAGAATGCTCGATTCATAAGATAGATGAAATAAGCTGGATGGTTCGCCAAACCAAATGGCATAACAAGCCATTCATAAGAATCATAATGAGTGCAGAATGCGGTTAGTGGAACACTATCGTCCACAACTCATAGGTAATGAAAATTGGTGGCAAAGTTGAACAGAAAAGACCTTAGCACTACTCAATAAATTGCTTAGGTGATAATCCTAAGACAAGCTCAAAGATACCAGAAAATTCTCGAACGACTCGAATAAAGGGAATAACATCTTCCTCGATACGTCGGTTTAGAGAATAAAATGATGCCACCAAATTAGAATCGAAATCATTAAGAAAAATAGAAATCTGCTTAACAGATTGAGAATGTTGAAGATGGATAGTCCACTCGGGACATAGGATATGGCTTCATAATGGTTAATCCAATCCTCACACAAAAATCAATTTTAAAACCTAAGTAGCATATAACATGCAAATCGAATCGGAAAGCATAATCACATAAAATAATCTCGACATTTTTACAAAGTAAACATAGTGTTGCAGATCGACCAACCGGATTCGCAATTCTCAGTGAAGTCGTCAAGCCTAAAATATTGAAAGAAAAAGAATCAACAAGTTCTTTTGATATAAAATATTGAGATGAACCCATATCAAAAAGAGCACGAATAGGATAATCACAAAAAATGTAATCAAGGACTGAATGAGAAATACCTTGACCAAGAGAAGTGTCACTAGGAGCTTGCACAACATTCATCTTTCCCTCCTTCCTACTTTGAAGTATGGGACATGCAGATATATAGTGACCCGAATTTTTACAATAGCGACAATAAAGAGGTTTTGGACACTCCTTTGCATAGCGGCCCATAGAATCAGAATTGTAGCATTGTCCACGACTTGGGGTAGTAGTCTTTTCTACCGTCCCTTTCTTGTTGGGATTGGGGCCTTTGAACATAATAGGCCTCTTCATGTTATTGTTGAAGTTCTATTTGACACCCACAACTTCAACATCACCTTCTTTATCGGCCTTTTCAAGTCGAAGAGCGATATTAACAAGCTAATCAAAAGAAACTTCCAGTTTCAGGAGTAAAGGCTTTTTGAGGTTCTTATTCAAACCATAGACAAACCTTTGATTTTTTTTTCAATGGACTATTAATATACTCAACCCTATATTTAGAGAGAGAGATTTGAAAGATGCGACGTAATCCATCACAGAAGATTCACCTTGAACAAGGTCAATAAATCGCCGAGCTAAAGTTACCTTCTCAGCCTTCGACGCAAACTTTAATTCGAATCTTTCCTGGAATTACTCGCAAGTAAGATCTGCTTCGATAATCTCCGAAATCAAAAGCTCATACCAATCTAATGCTCTTTCTTGGAGCATGCCAGAAGCCACTTGGACTTGATGGAGATCAACGAGATTCATACGAGAAAAGATGCGGTCGCATGATCTAAGCCAAGCTTGGATTTCTATAACGCTTTTGGATCCCTTGAATGGCCTAGCACCCAAATTGGTATAGTCTCTGCACAAGCGTGTAAACCCATATCTAGGATGAGTAGGCTCTGTAATGGGTCCGACGGCTTGAGCATTCTTTACAAGATCTAAAAGTTGCTGGGCAGACATAAATACTCCATCCTGAGAAGCAACACTGGATTGACCGGCGCTGGAACGGCCTGGTCTAACCATTTCTCTTCTTTAAGAAAGAAAGAAAGAAGAAGAAAAAAGTTATTCTTAGAATGAATATCAAAAAACTTGATTGATAAAATAAGGCATCATAAAAGAAAATAGGATAGAACGGTCCAATGACTCGAATTAAATCCTAAGGCACGATTCCGAAGAGAGAATTAAGACAATGATCCTTGCTATAATATTCCATATTGTTCCGAAGTTTGGATCTGATACCATGCTGTCAGACCCATTCCATAGCCTACTCATCTTAGATCTGGGTTTGCACGCTTGTGCATAGACTATACCGATTTGGGTGGTAGGCCATTTAAGGGATCCGAAAGTCTTATAGAAATCCAGGCTTGGCTTAGATCATGCGACCACATCTTTTCTCGCATGAATCTCGTTGATCTCCGTCGAGTCCAAGTGGCTTCTAGCATGCTCTAAGAAAGAGCATTAGGTTGGTATGAGCTTTTTATTTCGGAGATTATCGAGGTGGATCTTACTGGGAGCAATTCCAGGAAAGATTCGAATTAAAGTTTGCGCCGAAGGCTGAGAAGGTAACTTTAGCTCGGCGATTTATTGACCTTGTTCAAGGTGAATCTTCTGTGATGGATTACGTCGCATCTTTCAAATCTCTCTCTAAATATGGGGTTGAGTATATTAATACTCCATTGAAAAAAAATCAAAGGTTTGTCTATGGTTTGAATAAGAACCTCAAAAAGCCTTTACTCCTGAAACTGGAAGTTTCTTTTGATTAGCTTGTTAATATCGCTCTTTGACTTGAAAAGGCCGATAAAGAAGGTGATGTTGAAGTTGTGGGTGTCAAATAGAACTTCAACAATAACATGAAGAGGCCTATTATCTTCAAAGGCCCCAATCCCAACAAGAAAGGGAAGCAAGAAACTATGGTAGCAAAGACTCCTACCTCTAGTTATGGACAATGCTACAATCGTGGTTCCGCAAACCACTATACAAAGGAGTGTCTGAAACCTCTTTATTGTCGCTATTGTGAAAATTCGGGTCACCATATATCTGCATGTCCTATATTTCAAAGTAGGAAGGAGGGAAAGCAAAAGAATTCTGCCATATAGGGCATCATCAAGATTATGAGTATATGTAACAACCCGCATATTTTACGAATGTATATTTAAATATGTTATTTAAATATAGCATCAATAGTCGGATTTAAGTCCGAAATTTCACTTTTTTCGGACAATCGAATTAGGACTCAAGACCCCTTCCATTGAGTCCAAAATGGCGTTTGCGACCTTTTTGAGTATAAATATCGATATGTTTGGAGTTGAGTAGAATTTTAATATTTTCATTTAGGGCTTTGGGTTTGGGTATCATCCTACTAACCCAATATGAGAACTCAACTCCTCTTCATTCATTTCATTCCTTATTTCCTAATACTCTCAAGCTAAAAGAAAAATGGGGGAGGAGAAAAGGAAATAGAAATTTCTAAGCCCTAGTTCTCTTAGGAAATCAAAGTTCTTGCTATAAAATCAAAGAGAAGCTTAGGTAAGAATCCTCTTCATCTTCTCCTTCTCAATCTCCCTTCATTTTTCAGAAATTCCTATAACCTAACTTAGGAAAAACTTTACCTTTGATAATAGATTGAGGATCTTAGAGGAGTAGTTGAAGAGGAATTCATCTTGCCTATTAGGGCTTCTCATTTCTATATTTGAGTTTAAAGGTGAGTTCTTGAACTCACATCTATGCCTATAGCTTTCCTTGTTGTTAGGTATGAATTCCTAACATATATGTTATGTTCATTTGCTTTTGATTTGAATTGATTTGGTGAATTTTTCAAATTTTGGTGTTTTGAAGTCAAAACGTTTAAAAATCCTATTTTGGATGTTTAAACATGTTTTTAGTGGCGCAATGAAGAGCCTATAGTGCTAGGTTGTCGTTTGACATAAATCCCTAGTCTCCGTTGCTCGTTCGACCGCGTTCGGTTAGGATTTTGTTTTGCCCTTCTTGGGGCTAGGCTGAAAATACTGCATTTGATGGTTCAGTCGACTGAACTGCAAGGTCAGTTGACTGAACCGGGAAACTGAAAGTTTCAGGCATTGTATGAGTCGACTGACCACTACTAGGTAATGTCGTCGACTAGCACGAGGAATAAGGCTGTTGAGGTGCGGCCATCCGTGTAATTGCTTTGTACAAGTACCGATATGTCAGATAGTATAACATGCATTTCATTTCAAGTGGAATTCTGACATTTCAGATACATACACAAAGCTACTACACAATGACTATGTGGCCTTCGGAAACAATATAGAAATAAGCATAACACAAATCAGTCACAGATATATATTACTAAAGCGGAAATAGATATGAATATAACACATAGAAGTGTACATCAGAGTAGTGGTTAAACAAGATCCATGATATCACAAAAGAATAGTACAAGTGCTAGACAAAAGAATATGTATACATCAAGGAGTCTCTCTCTCGAATGTATAATAACAAAAACTATTAAACTAGAGTAGTTAGCCAAAAGTGAAAAGCTAGTCCCTGCTAAGAGGTAGAAGCACCTGTAACACCTCGGTCTGACCCGAGTATTGTTTAAGAAGAAAATAATAAATAGATCAGTATAGCTATAAATATAAGATAAAATGAGATAGGATAAGAGATATGACAAAAACGTACGATAACAATAATGCCATACTGTGACAAGTATACATTAGATAACAAGAAAAATCATATAATATCTCAAATATTCTCAATCACCAAAAAGAATATCATATTCTTTATCATATTCACCAAACCACAAATATTGATAAAACATATCAATGTAAATCACAAAAATTGGTGAAACACAAATTCTAGAAATCGTCAATTAGAAATCCAGAAAACATAAAGGGGGAGGCCAACCAGAAACGGGAGCATGGAAACTCACCAACACGTACATCACAAATGGATCGCTATCCCATGGTCGCTAACCATAAATTCAAAACATCGATGCAGTACAATAATGGTACGTCCCATGAACAGAAACTCAAATAAATCGGACCATTGACGTAGTACAATAACGGTACGCCCAATGAACCGAAACTCTACTAATTTAGAGCATCGGCACAGTATAATAACGGTATGTCCAATGAACTGAAAAGTCGGGACATTGACGCAGTACAATAACGGTACGTCCGATGAACCGAACACCATAAAAGAACATGGGTCGCTAGCCCATAAAAGAAATGAGACGAAGCTCAATGGAACGTGACACATTCCCTCACGTGGACAAAGAGACATCGCACAACGCTAGTCTAAACCATAAAATGATCATCATCGATCAATCAAGAAGTGCCGATTACAGTAAGTTAGTAAATAAATGAGTTTAGCTTCATGTCTCATAGCTACTAGCTTAACTTAAATATTTACGAAAAAATTGTAGATTTCCACTCGAAAATTATCGCAAGAGTTTCAATAGAACGATTCTAAGCATTAATCGACAAAGTAAACGCAAGCATTTCATACCACTTGTTTTGCTAAGTCGTTTAATTGGATTTCTTGAACGAATGAGGAAAAGGTTTGTATATACTAATAAATTGGAAAACGGTTTTATAAACGAGCTTGATATTAAAAGTAAATGTTGAAATCATTTTGATGAAAGAGCTTTGAAAGAGATTTGATATGTACTACTAGTATAGAAACCTTTGTATTTCAAAATGACAAATCAAAAAAATGATTGTAAAAAAACAATCAATCACCAAAAATTCACATACGAAGACGTGAATCAAATCCATAGAAATCGATACCGAATCCGTCAAAATGGGTATTCCCAAAAATCCCGAAAAGGAAATTATCAAAGTCAACAAAAGTGATAACAACTAATCGATCAACTAGAATCGATTTAAAAATTGGAAATCCACACAAATAGGCAATTTGGTTGAGATGAGAAGATTCAATCGACTGAACAAAGTGGCCAGTCGACTAATACAATGCCTGGAAACTTTCGGTTTCTAGGTTCAGTCAACTGAACACAGTAATCAGTCGACTGACATAATGCCTGGAAACTTACGGTTTTCAGGTTCAGTCGACTGAACTGTCAAATGCAGTATTTTCAGCTTAGCCCCAAGAAGGGCAAAACAAAACCCTAACCGAACGCGGTTGAACAAGCAATGAAGACTAGGTATTTATGTCAAACGACAACCCAGCACTATAAGCTCTTCGATGCGCCGCCAAAAACATGTTCAAACATCCAAAATAGGATTTTTAAAGGTTTTGACTTTAATACACAAAAATTTGGAAAATTCACCAAATCAAATCAAATCAAAAGCAAATGAACATGACATAGATGTTAGGAATTCATACCTAACAACAATGAAAGCTATAGACATAGATGTGAGTTCAAGAATCACCTTTAAACTCAAATATCGAAATGAGAAGCCCTGAAACAAGGCAAGATGGATTCCTCTTCAACTACTCCTCTAAGATCCTCAATTTATTATCAAATGTAAAGTTTTTCCTAAGTTAGGTTATAGGAATTTCTGAAAAATGAAGAGAGATTGATATGGAGAAGATGAAGAGGATGCTTGTCTAAGTTTCTCTTCGATTTTAGAGTAAGAATTTTGATTTCCTCAGAGAATTAGGAATTTCTATTTCCTTTTCTCCTTCCCCATTTTTCTTTTAGCTTGAGAGTATTAGGAAATAAGAAATTAAATGAATGAAGAGGAGTTGAGTTCTCATATTGGGTTAGTGGCTGAAACCCAAACCCAAAGCCCTAAATGAAAATATCGAAATTCTACTCAACTCCAAACATATCGATGTTCATACTCAAAAAGGTTGCAAATGCCATTTTGGACTCAATGGAAGGGGACTCGGGGTCTAATTCGACTGTTTAAAAAGGTGACATTTTGGACTTAAATCCGACTAACGATGTTATATTTAAATAAAATATTTAAATATACAATCGTAAAATATACGGGTTGTTACATATTCTCATAATCTTGATGATGCCCTAGTTGTAGAATTCTTTTGCTAAATGATCCAGCCTACTTTTTTTTGAACCCTACTATATCTACCATGCAATTAACTCATCTTCATGTGACATGTTCATGTCTTTCAGTTCTTTGTTCCTAACCATTATCTATGCTAATAATTCTTTTCTCTCAAGAAAAATTCGCTTTTCTCTCTTGCCTCATTTTGGATAGGACCCATCCTTAGGTTATGGCAGAGGATTTTAATTGTTGTTTGGCCCTTGATGATAAAATTCGTGCTCGTCATCTTTTGCCAAGAGACATTCAACCCCTCAACCATGCTATCTCACCCTCAAAACTCATATCCATTAATCGATTTGGAGTTAAGTACTCATGGAACAATAGGAGTCATAGTGGAAAAAGAACTTTTCTAACATTGACCATGCTTTTTGCAACTTCCCTTCCCTTTCTGTTTGGCCATCTTTATCTGTCCTAGTTCCTCATCCCATCATGTCTGATCTTTCTCCTCAAATAATCCTTTATGGCCTTCCTTTTATTAAAGAGAAAAGATGCTTTAAATTCTATAATGCTTTGGTCAATGACCCCGAGTATATCCTTTTGATGTCTTGGAAATTCATTGTTTTGGTAATCCAATGTATAAATTGAGCTGGAAGCTAAAAAGTGCTAAAGCAGCTGTTAGAAGATGGGTGCTCGCTAAATTTGGAATAGGCAGTCTTTTTGTCTGCTAAGATAAAGGAGAAATTTAAGGCAGCTCAGCAAAATATGATGGACAATCCTGAAGATCTTACAGCAGCAAATGAGGAAAAATGTTATTTACTGCTCTCTCTAATGCTCTTGAGTTAGAAGGAGATATGAAGAAACAACAATTACACAACAAGTGAGCAGCTGAGGGGCATCGAAACACTTCTTTTTATCATGCCTCTATTACTATAAAGCAAGCCAGGGAGAATATACATAGTATTTCTGATGAGCATTGGTGTTTTCATTCTACACCTTTTCAAGTGGACAACGCTTTTTTAAACAATTGTTCTAAGCTTCTAGGTAACTCAGCAGATTTTATTCCCCGGCTAGACTTAATGGTAATTCTATTTCCAAGATTTAATTATGAGAATAAGGTGAATCTGACTAAGAGGTAACTAATGAAGAAATTGAGGAAGCTCTATTCTTCATGAATAAAAAATCTTCTAGAGGGCTTGATGGATTCAATGTGATTTTCTTTACTAATAGCTAGAATTTTATTTCCCATGACTTTTGTAAGGTTGTCCATAATTTTTTTGACAAGTGCAAATTGTTAAGTGAGGTCAATGCTACTAATTTGGTTCTCATCCCTAAGACAAAACCTGCTCCTTCGGTTTGTTCTTTCTGACCTATTTCATGCTGTAATGTGGTTTATAAATGCATCTCCAAAATTTTAGCCTCTAAGCTAGTGATTGTGCTGTCTACTTTAATTTCCTATAATCAAGCTACATTCCTTCCTAGTAGGAACATTTTAGACAACGTTCTTCTTTCTCAAGAACTCCTTCATGGCTATGGTCGAGCTTATTCAACTCAAGCTGCTATGATGAAACCTGACATTACTAAGGCATATGATACGATTCACTAGTCATCAATTGTGAGAATAATGGCTTTAATTGGATTCCCTAAGCCATATGTAGCTTGGATTTACACTTGTATTTCTACTCCTAGCTTTTCTCTTCAGTTTAATAGCAAGGTTGTTGGTTTCTTCAAAAGTAGACAAGGAATTCGTCAAGGAGATCCTATCTCTTCTTATATATTTATCCTAGTTATGGAAGTTTTCACAAGACTGATTCAAATTAAATATAATCAAAAGTTAATTTTGTATCACCCAAAATGTAAGCAGCAACATGTCTCCTCTCTTATGTTTGCGGATGGCATCATGATCTTTACCAAACCTCAAACAGCCTCGTTTAACCACATTTTGAATACCCTTGATACTTTTTATCACATAACAGGCTTGAAGCTCAATATTTCAAAATATAGTTTATTGATATCTGGTGTATCCTCTGATGTGGAAGCTGTTTTCTTCTTGCCTCTGGAATGCAACCTATGGCCAACGATATGAACTATCTTGGATTACCTCTGATTTCCTCTAGAATCAGCACTGCTAACCGCCTTCCCCTTTACAATAAGATAACTTTAGCAATGTCATGTTAGGAAAATAAATGCTTTCTCAAGCTGGTAGGCTTGTGTTAATTAAATCTATTAGTTTTCCTATGGTTGTGTATTGGACCAAGTCTTTCATTCTACCAACCAAGCTCTTGCGGATGATTAGAAGTGCCTTGCTCAAATTTTTCTAGATCGGTAGTATACATATAAGAAAACTAGTGCCTTGCTCTTTCGATAAGGTAGAGGGCCTAAGGGGAAAAGGAGGTTTAGGCATCAAGAATATTATGCAATGGAATGTTGCGACATTTAGTTCTCATTTTGAGGCTTTACTGAATTGGGCTGATAGTATGTGGGTGAGATGGATGTGGAAATACAATATAGGCAAAAGAAACTTTAGAGCATGGATGTCCCACAATCTTGTAGCTGGATGTGGAGGAAGCTTTTAGCTCTCCGGCCAGTTTACTTGCCATTTATCAAATTGAGGTTGGCAACCGATTCAACTGTTGGCTTCTGGGATGACCCATGGTGTATGCAAGGACTAATCCTATCAAAAGTATTGTCTCATTAGAAAATTCAGCAATTTGGAATTAGTAGGGATGCAAAGGCTGTGCATTACATTCATCATGGTCTTCCTATCCTCCCTTATTCTAGTAATCAGCAGATTGAAGCTATATATATATATATATATATATATATATGCAAACTCAGTATGATTGCATTGATGTAGGCCGAAAAGACATTACATTATGGTTTGGAAAAGCTCATTCAATAGATCGGGTGTTTAAACTGCTTGCAAATTTTGAAGTTTTACCCCCTTACCAATGGAGTAATATAATTTGTAATGATAGTTCCCCTCCTAAGAACAATATGATGCTATGGAAGGTTATAAAGCGTGCTTTGTTGGCCAAGAATGTCTTACATGCTTATGCAATGACAACTGATTTGTTATATGTTTTTTATGGAACTCATGCTGAAAGTTGCACCCACTTGTTCTTTCCTTGTGATGCCTAGTTTCCTCTCTGTCTAGGCCCATGCAAAAAGCAGGAAGAGAGGACATGAGTAGAATATCGGATATTGAATGGATGTGTGACGCCCCACCTCAATACTCACACTAGCCAAGAACACTACGGGGTAATGCCATCGGCTAGCACGAAGAATAAGGTTGTTGAGGAGCGACCATCTGTGTAATAGCTTTGTGCGAGTATCGATATGTCAGATTGTATTATATGCATTTCATTTCAAGAGGAAATCTGATACATCAATTACAAACTCAAAACTTCTACATAGTGGTTATGTGATCTTTGGAAACAGATATAAAATAAGCATAACATAAATCAGTCACAGATATTCATATCACTAAGGCGGAAACAAATATGAATATAACACATAAAAGTGTACATCAAAGTAGTGGTCATACAAGATCCACTACACCACAAAAGAATAGGTACAAGTGCTAGACAAAAGAATATGTATACATCAAGGAGTCTTTATCTCGAATGCATAAAAGAAAAAACTACTAAGCTAAGTAGTTAGCCAAAAGTCAGATGACGATCTTTGATAAGAAGTCAAATGGAAGCACCTGAAACACCTCGGTCTGACCCGAGTATTATTTAAAAAGGAAAATAATAAACGGATCAGTCTAGGTATAAATATCAAATAAAATGAGATAGGATAAGAGATATAACAGAAATATACGATAATACTGAAAATCGTACAATATCTCAAATCTTCTCAAACACCAAAACGAATGTCATATTTTTTTACTTATTCAGCAAACCTCAAATATTGACAAAACATATTAATGCCAATTCGCATAAATTGGTGAAACACAAATTCCAGAAATCAATAATTAGAAATCCAGAAAATGCGAAGGGGGAGGCCTATCACAAACGGGAGCATGAAAACTCACCAACACGTGTATCATAAATGGGTCGCTATCCCATAAAATGAGCCGGAGCTCCTCCAAACAGGGTATAGTCCCACTTTGCAGAATATGAGCCATAGTTCCTCCAAACAGGGTATAGTCCCACTTTGTGAACTATGAGCCGAAGCTCCACCAAATAGGGTATAGTCCCCCTTTGCGGACTATGAGCCGAAGCTCCTCCTAATAGGGTATAGCCCCTTTGTAGACTATGAGCCGAAGCTCCTCCAAACAGCGTATAGTCCTCCTTTGCGGACAAAGAGACATCGCATATCGCTAGTCTAAACCACAAAATGATCATCATTGATCAATAAGTGTAAATTAGACTAAGCTAGTAAATAAATGAGTTTAGCTTCATGTCCCATAACCACTGGCTTAACTTAAATGTTTACGAACAAATTGTAGATTTCCACTTGAAAATTGTCACAAGATTTCAATCGAACAAGTCCAAGAATTAACCGACAAAGTAAACGCAAGCGTTTCATACCACTTGTTTTTCTAAATCGTTTAATTGGATTTCTCGAATGAATGGCGAAAAGGTTTGTATATACTCATAAATTGGAAAATGATTTTAAAAACGAGCGTTGTATTAAAAGTAACGTTGAAATCATTTTTGTAAAAGAGTTTGTATTTACTAGTAGTATAGAAACTTTTGTATTTTAAAGTGACAAATCATAGAAATGATTGTAAAAACAATCAATCACCAAAAATTCACATACGAAAACGTGAATCAAAACAATGAAAATGGATATCGTATCCATCAAATGGATATTCCCAAAAATCCAGAAAGAAATCACCAAAGTGGATAATAAATGATGACGAACAATCAGATCAACCAAAAATCGATAAAATGGAAATCCACTCAAAAATAGTCAATATGGCTGAAATTAACAGGATCAAACGTATGGTGGTTTCCAAGACGTCTGAGCTGAAGATTTGGAATTTTCTTCCAGATCGCCCAAACGTCTGGGGAACAGACTCAGACGCCTGAGCTGAGAATCTGGAATTTTTATTTCGATGACTCAGATGTCTGAGTTCTTTCCCAGACATATGAGCTGAAGCTCAGGACAAAAACAACATAGGCCATGGATGGCCAAATCATATCGGAAGCGATCGGACGAGCGACGATGGCTAGGGATTCATGTCAAGGCGACAAACCAGCCCTATAGACTCACCAATACACTCCGAACAACATGTCCAAACATCCATATTAGAATTTTACTAGATTTTGACTTCAAAATACCCAAAATTGGAAAATTTATCAAACCAATTCAATTCAAAAGCAAGTGGACATGAAATAGATGTTAAGAATTCATACCTAACAACAGTGAAAGCTATAGACATAGATGTGAGTTCAAGAACTCACCTTTAAACCCAAAATCAACGAATGAGAAGCTCAAACACAAAGGAAATATCAACCACTCTTCAACTTCAACTCTAGAAGCTCCAGTCTAAGATTATAAGCAAATATTTCATAAGTTAGGTGATGGGAAATTTTTGAAAATTGAAGAGGATTAGGATGGAGAAGATGACAATGATGCTTACCTAAGCTTCTCTTTGGTTTTGGACTTGAATTGGAATTTCCTAGTAAACTAGGGTTTAGGAATTTTAATTTTCTATTTTTTCCCCCATTTTCTTTTAGCTTGAGAGTGTTAGGAAATTAGAAATGAAATGAATGAGGATGAGTGGAGTTAGGGTATTTGATAGAGGAGTTGGGTTCCTTGTGAGGTTAGTGGGCTGAAACCCAAACCTAAAGCCCCAAAGGAAAATATCAAAATTCTAATCAACTCCTAACATATCGATGTTTATACTTAAAAACGTCGCAAGTGTCGTTTTGGACTCAATAGAGTAGTCTCGAGTCTTAATTCGACTGTTTACAAAAAGTAGCATTTTGGACTTTAATCCGGCTAACGATGCTATATTTCAATAAAACATTTAAATACATAATCATAAAATATGCGGGCTGTCACAGACTCGCCTCCATAAAGAAATTGCATCCTCGCAATACTTAAGAAGAAAATAAAGAGTGACAACCATAAAAGCATATCAACACAAAAGAAAATTTTGAAGTGAGAAGTTCACCTTAAGGAGCACGAGAGAGTAAGTCCGGATGTGTTCGCTCGATGAATTCTCTGGATTCCTAAGAACAATCCTTTGGATTTGCGGACCATTGAACGTTCACAAGCGGAACATCTTTATTTCGAAGGCGTTTAACCTCCATACCAATGATACAGATAGGTTGTTGCTCATAAGTCAAATTAGGTGAATCTTTAATTTCTTCAATAACACCGGGCTCAAAAATAAAATCAGAATCTCTAAGGCATTTCCGTAGTTGAGAGATGTGGAAAACGTCATGAATAGCAGCAAATTGAGCCGATAATAAAAGGCAATAAGCCACGGAACTAATGCATTCAGTGATGGGAAATAGGCAGACATATCGAGGTGCTAATTTTCCCGATCGACTGAAACGCACAACACCTTTCATAGGTGAAACATGAATAAACACCAAATCTCCCATCGAAAATTCCAATTTCCTTCTTCGGTTATCGGTATAGGATATTTGTCTACTTTGAGCTTCTTTCATCCAATGACGAATAAGGTCAATCTTTTCTGTGAAATCATGAATAAAATCTAGACCTAAAACCAGCTTCTCACCGGCCTGAAGCCAACAAGAAGGAGATCGACATGGCCTTTCATAGAATGCCTTGAAAAGTGCCATATCGATAATAGATTGGAAGCTATTATTGCAATAAAACTCAACAAAATAAATATGATCTTCCCAACTTCCACCAAAATCAAGAACACATGCACGAACAAGATCTTCAAGAGTTTGATTCAAACGCTCGGTTTATCCACTGGACTGAGGATGATAAGTTGTGCTATCCAAAGCTTTTTGAAGACTCTTCCAAAATCCACTAGTAAATAATGGATCACGATAGCTAACAATAGAAGTAGGAACTACATGCAATTTAACTATTTCTCTAACATAGAGTTTGGCCAGAATAGGTATGGTCTGATTACGCCGAACGGGAATAAAATGGACAGATTTTGTAAGCCTATCTACAATCACCCATAAACTCTCATGACCCGAATGAGAACAGGGAAGACCGTCAATAAAGTCTGTGGAAATTTGATCCCACTTCCAAATGAGAATGTCTAAAGGTTGCAATAACCCACCGAGCCTTTGATGTTCGGACTTTACGAGTTGGCAAGTCATGTAACGCTTAACAAAGTTAGCAATATCGGATTTCATTCCCTTCCAATAATAAAGTCGCTTCATGTCCGCGTACATTTTATTAATACCGGAATGAATGGTAAATTTAGAATGATGAGAATCTTCTAAAATGTCCTTCCGAAGATCACTAATAATTGGCACAATAAGTCTACCAAATTTTCGAATGCCTCCATGTGCATGAATATCAAAGTATTTCAAACCATTAACCTTATTTTAATCCTTACAACTTTGGTTAAGAAGAGCCATTTCAGGATCTTGCTTTTGAGCTTCAAGGATGCGGTCCAAAAGAGAAGGATGAGACTCAAGTCTACATAAAACAAGTGATGAACATGAATCAGATTCACTATCTCGAGTCTCACAAGTAAACAAAGTCTCGAGATCATTCCATTCGGATATCATCATTGAATCAACCACTTGTTTCTTACGACTAAGGGCTTCGACAACACGATTTCCCTTTTCGAGAGTGTAGAGAATATCAAGATCATAAGATGCAAGGAATTCGAGCCAATGTTGTTGATGCAAATTAAGTTCCTTTTAAGAGAGAATAAATATTTCAAAAATTTATGATCGGTGTAGAGAATAAATTTCTCTCCCAAAAGATAATAACGCCAAATTCTAAGAGCAAAAACAATGGCCACAAGCTCTAAATCATGAGTGTCATATCTAGTCTCAGCATCTTTAATTATCTAGAAGCTTAAGCAATAATATGTTCCCTTTTGCAAGAGAACCGCTCCCAAACCAATACGAATAGCATCGATATAAACAGTGAAGTCTTGGTTCCCTTTGGGAATCACAAAAATAGAAGCATTGGAAAGGAGTTCTTTTAATTGATCCTCTTTCTCGAAAAGCTAAGACTTTCAAAATTATAATTAACTTTATGTAATCATCTTTTTAGAAAAATTTATTTATTACAAGTCAATTTACTGTGTCTGATTGTCTCATCACAGTGTTTAGGAGACTCCTATAGATTATGTTGATCAGGCGCATCAACCAGAATTCGTAAAGCACTCAATGGGCAATACAACAAAAAATCATCTTCTACTTGATAAAGACATCTCTTAAAATTTTTACGAATATTCTTTGTTCGTTTTAAGAATAAAATCCAATTATACTTATAAATATATATTATTAGAAAGATTTGCAATTTTAAATTGCCATCTTTACCCAAAATCAATGAATGCAAAGATGGAGTCATCGAGATACTCACAGAATACTCGACTCATAAGTTGGATGAAATAAGCTTGAGCGTTCGTCAAACCAAATGGCGTGACAAACCATTCATAAGAATCATAATGAGTGTGGATTGCGGCTAGTGGAACACTATCGCCCGTAACTCATAGCTAATGAAAACCGATGGCAAAGTCTAACTGAAAAGACCTTATCACTACTCCATAGATCGGTTAGGTGATAATCCTAAGACATGCTCCAAGATGTCGGGAAATTTATGAATTACTTAAATGAGGGAAATAACATCTTCCTCGTCGTGTGGATTTCAAGAACAAAATGATGCCACCGAAGTGGAATCTGAATCTTTAAGAACAATAGAAATCTGCTTAACAGATTAAGGATGTCGAAGATGGATAGTCCTCTTGGGATATAGGATATGGGCCTCATAACGATTAAACCAATCCTTTCCCAAAATCAATTCTGAAACTTAAGTAGCACATAAAATGCAAAACGGCTTGGAAAGCATAACCACATAAAATAATCTCGACATTTTTACAAAATAAACCGAGTGTTGCGGATCCCCCAATCGGATTAACAATTCTCAGTGAAGTCATTGAACCCAAAATATTTAAAGAAAAACTATCAACAAGTTCTTTTGATATAAAAGAATGAGATGCACCCGTATCCAAAGAATGAGATGCACCATAATCACGAAATAAATTAATGCCATCAAGGACAGAATGAGAAATATCTTGACCAAGAGAAGTGTTACTAGGAGCTTGCACAACATTCATCTCTCCCTCTCTCCTACTTTGAAGCATGGGACACGTAGATATAAAATGACCCTAACTTTTGCAATAACTATAAAAAAGGGGTTTCAGACACCTATTTGCATAGTGGTCCGTAGAACCACAATTGTAGCACTGTCCACGACTAAAGGTAGAAGTCTTTGCTACCGAAGTTGCTTGCTTCCCTTTCTTGTTGGGATTAGGGCCTTTGAACTTAATAGGCCTCTTTTTGTTGTTATTGAAGTTCTTCTTGGCACCTCCAACATCACTATCACTTCCTTTATCAACCTCTTCAATCGAAGAGCGATATCTACAAGTTGGTCGAATGGCGCTTCTAATTTCAGAGGTGAAACTCTTTTTGGGTTCTTATTCAAAGCACAGATAAACCTTTGATTCTTTACAAGATCCAAAAGTTTTTGGGCATACATGAATACACCATCCAGAGGAGGACCATTAGATTGACCAGTGCTAGGACTGTCAGGTTTAACCATCTCTCCTTCTTTAAGAAAGAACGAAGAGAAAAAAGGTTACATTTAGAATGAATATCAAACAAATTTGATTGATTAAACAAGGCATCACAAAAGAAAATAGGATAGAACGGGTCCTAAGACTCAAAGTAAATCCTAAGGCACGATTCCTAAGAGAGACATAGGACAATATTCCTTACTAGATTATTATATATTGTTCCGAAGCTTGGCTTTGATACCAAGCTGTGAAACCCCACCTCTGTACTCACACTAGCCAAGAACACTATGGGGTAATGCCGTCGGCTAGCATGGAGAATAAGGCTATTGAGGAGCGACCATCTTTTTAATAGCTTTGTGCGAATACCAATATGTCATATAGTATTATATGCATTTCATTTCAAAAGGAAATCTGACACATCAATTACAAACTCAAAGATACTACACCATGGCTACGTGATCTTCGTAAACAAATATAAAATAAGCATAACATAAATCAATCATAGATATTCATATCACTAAGGCGGAAACAGATATGAATATAGCACATAAAAGTGTACATCAAAGTAATGGTCATACAAGATCCACTACACCACAAAAGAATAGGTACATGTGCAAGATAAAAGAATATGTACACATCAAGGAGTCTTTATCTCGAATGTATAAAAGTAAAAACTACCAAGCCAAGTAGTTAGTCAAAAGTCAGATGACGATCTCTGATAAGAAGTCAAATGGAAGCACCTGAAACACCTCGGTCTGACTCGAGTATTATTTTAAAAGGAAAATAATAAACGGATCAGTCTAGCTATAAATATCATATAAAATAAGATAGGATAAGAGATATAACAGAAATATATAATAACACTGAAAATCATACAATATCTCAAATCTTCTCAAACGCCAAAAAGAATGTCATATTCTTTTACTTATTCACCAAACCTCAAATATTGACAAAACATATTAATGCTAATTCGCATAAATTGGTGAAACACAAATTCCAAAAATCAATAATTAGAAATCCAGAAACCATGAAGGGGTAGGCCTATCACAAACGGGAGCATGAAAACTCACCAACACGTATATCATAAATGGGTTGCTATTCTATAAAAATGAGCCGAAGCTCCTCCACATAGGGTATAGTCCCCCTTTGCGGACTATGAGCCGAACTCCTCCAAACAAGGTAGAGTGCCCCTTTGTGGACAATGAGTCGAAACTCCTCCAAACAGGGTATAGTACCCTTTTGCGGCCTATGAGCCAAAGCTCCTCCTAATAGGTTATAGTCCCCCTTTGCGGACTATTAGCCGAAGCTCCTCCAAATGGGGTATAGTCCCCTTTGCAGACTATGGGCCGAAGCTCCTCCAAACAGGGTATAGTCCCCCTTTGCGGACAAAGAGACATCGCATATCACTAGTCTAAACCACAAAACGATCATCAGTGATCAATAAGTGTAAATTACACTAAGCTAGTAAATAAATGAGTTTAGTTTCATGTCCCATAACCACTGGCTTAATTTAAATATTTACGAACAAATTGTAAATTTTCACCTGAAAATTGTCATAAGATTTCAATCGAACAAGTCCGATAATTAACCGACAAAGTAAACGAAAGCATTTCATACCACTTGTTTTGCTAAATCGTTTAATTGGATTTCTCGAACGAATGAGTAAAGGTTTATATATACTAATAGATTGGAAAACGGTTTTAAAAATGAGCTTTGTATTAAAAGTAATGTTGAAATCATTTTTGTAAAAGAGTTTTTAGTATTTACTAGTAGTGTAGAAACCTTTGTATTTTAAAGTGACAAATCATAGAAATGATTGTAAAAACAATCAATAACCAAAAATTCACATACGAAAACGTGAATCAAAACCATGAAAATCGATATCTTATCCCTCAAATGGATATTCCCAAAAATCCAAAAAGAAGTCATCAAAGTCGATAATAAATGACGATGATCAATCGAATCAACCAAAAATCGAAAAGACGGAAATCCACTCAAAAATAGACAATATCGCTAAATTTGCAACATCAGACGTCTGGTGGTTTCCTAGACGTCTAAGCTGAAGGTCTGGAATTTTCTTCCAGATCGTCCAGACGTTTGGGGAACAGACTCAGACGTCTGAGATGAGAATCTGGAATTTTTATTTTGATGATCAGATGTCTGAGTTCTTTCCCAAACATCTAAGCTGAAGCTCAAGGCAAAAATCAGCCTAGGCTATTAATGGCCAAATCATATCGGACGAGCGACGATGGGTAGGGATTTGTGCCAAGCGACAACCTAGCCTTATAGACTTACCAGGACACTCCGAACAAGATGTCCAAACATCCACATTAGGATTTTCCTAGATTTCGACTTCAAAATACCCAAAATTGGAAAATTTATCAAACCAATTCAATTCAAAAGCAAGTGGACATGAAATAGATGTTAGAAATTCATACCTAACAATAATGAAAGCTATAGACATAGATGTGAGTTTAAGAACTTACCTTTAAACCCAAAATCAATGAATGAGAAGCTCAAACACAAAGGAAAGATCAACCACTTTTCAACTTCAAACATTGAAGCTCTAATCCAAGATCATAAGCAAATATTTCCTATGTTAGGTTATAAGAAATTTCTGAAAATTAAAGAGGAATTGAGACGGAGAAGATGAAGAGGATGCTTACCTAAGCTTCTCTTTGATTTTGGACTTGAATTTGAATTTCCTTGTAAAACTAGGGTTTAGGAATTTTAATTTCCTATCTTTTCCCCTACTTTCTTTTAGCTTGAGAGTGTTAGAAAATTAGAAATAAAATGAGTGAGGATGAGTGGAGTTAGGATATTTGATAGAGGGGTTGGGTTCCTTGTAGGTTAGTGGGCTGAAACCCAAACCCAAAGCCTCAAATGAAAATATCAAATTTTAATCAACTCCAAACATATCGATGTTTATACTCAAAAAGACCACAAATGCCATTTTGGACTCAATGGAAGTAGTCTCAGGTCTTAATTCGACTGTTTACAAAAGTAGCATTTCAGACTTTAATCCGATTTACGATGCTATATTTAAATAAAACATTTAAATATATAATCGTAAAATATGCGGATTGTTACAGGATGTTAATCTTAAAGGCGACTAGATGAAGAAGAAATAAGGCTGCGCTAATGGTGTTGTGTTTGAAGAGCCATGTGAGTTTGGTTTAGTCTGAAAGAAATCTTATTTGTTTATAAGCAAAAAGAAGGTCGTTTGATGTGATGTGGCATGTGCTTAATTGAGAAGTTGCTAAGATGCTGAAAAGGATGGTGTCAGTCTTTCCTGAAGCAATGTGTTTGGATTGGTGTTAGTTACTTTTTCTTATCACTTCATGTTTTTTCGTGTTGCTTTGTTTGTTTATTTATTTTAGTTGCCTCCTCTGTTTGTTGTTTGTTTCTCTTGCTCAAAGCCTGTTTTGAGTACTTTTATTGTCTTGTTGTAATAAAACTGTAGGGAACCAGTCAACCCCCCTAACCTTACTAAAAAAAGAATATTCTAGAGAATGATTATGAACCATATGATTAAACACATCTCCACTATTCAATCGGGATATATTACTACTATAAACAGAGGAGGAGTGACTTATTTTGTATTGAAGCAAGAAAAGTAATAAAACAAGAAAGTTTGTAATCAAGCAAAAAAGTTATAATCAAAGTTTGTAATAAAATTTTCTTCCTCATCTAAAAGTCCACATCTCTCATTTCTAGTTATTTCAATTCGATTCTTCTTTTTATAAAATTCCCAACAATTTTATTGTAGCAAACGTCACATAATAATTTGAGCTCAATGTATTATAGTGTTTCTCATTGGTTTAAGATATCAAATTCTCTACACTTTGTTATTTTTTATCGTTATAAATACATAAAAGCAGATATTAAAAGTGTAAATTAGGCATGAACCCTCTTTTCAAACTTATTACGCAGGGACATCCTCTCCGAAAGCTAGTTTCAGCGCCTTCCTGTGTTTTAGAATTATATTTTTACTTTTTCTTTAGAATTTTGTTCTATGCTATTTTACCATTTTTTCTCAGCAAATTTTCTTTTATAGTTTTTGCTACAAATATTTGTAGTCTAAATGTCAAATACATGCAAAAAGATTGTTTTTTGGGAGTTGCTCTGATTTTTTTCTCGTTGCAATGTAGATCCAGCATACAAAAAAATTATTGAAACTAATTAAAGTGATGTTTGATGGAATGCGTTTATGAAAGAGGGTCTCTGTGCATTTTGAAACTAAGGGAGGGGTTTTAAAAATCAATCTATCCACAAACAATTTCAGCGATCATCTTAGAACTTTGACCATATTAACATGAATTAAAATAGTTACAAAAAAGAAAGGAATGAAGATGGGTGCCTTGAAACCTTTTTCTTGGCATGCGGTTCCCGTGGAATATCAAGTTGGTGAGTCATGCAATGGGAAACCTTCCCGCATGGTTCGAAGAGCGTTGAAGACGAATCAGAGGTTTACCACCGTATTATTGCAAGAGGAGGTCGATCGATTCGTGGATTGGTCCGACTCATAATTCACTTCTGACTCTGTATTCTATAGCCCGACCATAGTGCTGTTAACTGCGGTTACATCCATAAGTAGCTTGGTCCATCTTTATTCAATTTCATATATGTCCGAGGATCCGCATCACCCTCGATTTATGTCTTATTTATCCACTCCCATTTTTTTTATGCCATGTTGGTGACGGAGATAACTCTATGAAATTATTCCAAGGATGGGAGGGAGTAGGTCTTGCTTCATATTCGTTAATTCATTTCTGGTTCACACGACTTTAGGTACATAAAGCAGTTACAAAAGCTATGTTTGTCAATTGAGTGGGTGATTTTGGATTTTCTCTGGGGATTTTGGGTCGTTTTACCCTCTTTCAAATAGTAGACTTTTCCACCATGTTTTTAGATTTGATACCTAAATTCACCAGTTGAGAAGACGCATAGCCATGGTGAAGATGCCAAAACACTAGGTCGCATTATTGCAAAAGAGAAGCGGAGGAGGAGATGTGAACTTGGACTGGTGTTGATAGGTTTTGCCGAACCACTGATGTGGTTCGGTATTGCGCGGTGAAGGTCGGATGAGAAATCTTGTCCGGTGCTGGATGTGGATGCCGCTCTATTTAGAGCGATGTTGAAGGTATTCTCATTTGGTGGAGAAGCAGTACATTTGGAGCACTGATGAATTAGGCAGAGTTTCATCTGCTGTTGTGAAGTGATGTTGTCAGTCCATATTTTTGGTTCCAGGATGATCGATGCCACTTCATATCTTGAATGAAGATGCCGAACCAGATTTGCACTGATGCTGATCCAAATGTGTTGTGCTAGTACTAGACCAGATGTTTGCCGAACCAAATTAACGCCAAACCAGATGACACTGAACATGATTGCTAACCTGCTATATAGCAACTACACCTCCTTAAAACATCACCTTATAAACAAAGGAGCTTCTGGATAACAATGGCAACCAAAATTGAGAGCTAATTTCAGCCAATTAGAGAGCTATTCTAGAGCGTTGAAACTCTACAAATTTGTCTGTATTGTTTAATTCTTCTAATATATAGCCTCCAAAAGTAAATTAATCTTGTAACTCTTGTCTTTCAGTGATTAATAAAATCTCCTCTCTTTAAATGGATATACACTGCCTCATGGTAGTGGAACCACTATAAATGTTGGTGTTATTTTTTTTGCATTGTATAGATCTATGGTTACTATGTTCTGCTGTTTGTCTCTATTTGTTCCATCTCACTACAATCATGGTCTAGTTTTTTTGGTGCGTTGGATTTTTTATTCCCTTAGAATGATCATCTGAAGGGATTTTTCCCTAACAGTCGTATATCAAAGTTGCAAGGTTGATTGAGGAGTGTTAGACGTTATGACCGAAGATGAAGTGACTTTAGTTGTTACAAGACCATATACGAAAGGGACTTATACCGGGTCAGGATCAAAACTAGCAATAAAGAAATAAAATGGGGATAAAAACTTCGAGAAGTGGCAATGGAGGATAGAGGCTGTTCCAATGAGAAATAAAGTTCATCTAGTAGTGTTTGCTCCTAAAGAGTTGATGGCTGAGATCTTAGCCATCGAAAGGAAGGAGATGGAGAAGTGGTTATTTATTACTTTACGGTTAGCTATGGGAGAGAATGTCATCTCAGATATCAGCAGTGAGACCATTGCTATGGGCATTTGGACTAAGCTGGAAAATCTCTATTTGAGGAAATCTCTGACTAACTGTCTGATATTGTTGAGTACATTTTTCACCATGCAGATAACAGAGAGTACTTTAGTGAAAACATATCTTAGTTTCTTCGATGATCTCATGATGAAGATGAAGACTGTTGACTTGAAGATGGATGAGGAGCAAATGACAATGATTCTTTTGCTTCTCTTTCGAAGCGTTACTAGGTTTCGCTAATAGCCTTATCTTTGCCTGAGACACATCGACAATGGAGAATGTGAAGTCAGGCCTTCTATCTAAGGGCATGAGGGATCAGATGAAGAAGGTAAGTAAAGGAGGTAGAGGTGGAAGTAGTAGCCAGGGCCTGTTTGTTGAAAGAGGAAGAGATGATAAGAAGAATTGGAACTCTAAAGGGTGTTCCAAGTCCAGGAAGCCTGGTAATGACATAAGAGGAAAGTAAAATGACAGGAAGTGTATTAACTATAAGAAACCAAGTCATTAGAAAAAAGATTGCCAAGATTTGAAAAAGAAGGATGAAGATAGATCTTTATCGTTTACGGTGGAGAAGTTTGTATCTAACGATATGTTGTCTGCAGTGGTATCGGATGTCTCAGACCATTGGGTGCTAGAATCGATGGCGTCTTTCCATATGACTCCTAATAAGGATTAATTAAATTCTTTCATTGGACGAGAGGGAAGCACAAATCTTACGCGAAATGATGATAGTTGTAGAGCCATGGAGAAAGTATAGTGCAGATTAGGATGTTTGACAGAGTAATACGTACGTTAACAGGCGTTATGTATGCTCTAGGTCCTTGGAAGTCCTTAATTTCTTTAGAACAATTGCATCCATAGGATGCAAGATAACTATTGAGAAGGATAGTCTGAAGGTTTCAAGAGGTGCATTTGTTCTTATAAAAGGAGATATTTCCAGAATCTGTGTTTGTTGACAGGAACCACAGTTCATGGAGAGTCTTCAGAAGGTGCACACAAAGGAGAATGCAGCAGACATGTTTACCAAGTCGTTGGCTGTTGCTAAGTTCGAGAATTGCTCGGACTTGATTTGCTTGATGAAGTGCTAGGTTCCATGAGGTGGCATGGGGGAGAGTTGAGTTAGATGATGGAGACATTGCGATTTACTAAGGAGATTGATTGGTTCTACACGGATATAGTACGATGAACACTTTGTTGATGGACAGTAGCCATGCCGGAGTTTGGTGGCAGAGTGTAATGGGTGACGGCATTGTCGAAGGTCATTGGGAAAGTATCTGTTGCTTAGAGCATGGTAGGGTAGATGGAGTTAGATGGTTTGTATGGAGTTTGGTACCAATGTGGAGATTGTTAGATTTGATGCCTAAATCCATCAGAGGAGAAAATGCGTCGCCATGGTGATGATGCCGAAACCCTAGATTGCTTTGTTGCAAAAAAGAAGCGGAGGAGGAGATGCGAACTTGGACCGGTGTTGATAGGGTTTGCCGAACCACTGATATGGTTCAGTGTTACTGTGGTGAAGGCCAGATGAGAATTCTTGCCCGATGCTGGATATGGATGCCGCTCCATTTGGAGAGGTGTTGTGTAACATCTTGATATTTTCAACCATTCGCATCTACACATGCCGGATTTGAATTGCTCAAAATACCAGATTCGTTAATTTATATTTGAAAAAACTCAGCATATACAGTAAATAAATAAATCACAAAATCACAAACATAGAGTAATTTACAATATGCAGCAGAAACAAAGAATAGTAGTTCATGAAGCTATTATATATATAACAGAGTTAAATAAGATACAACAGAAGTCTCAAATACAATAATCAAATACAAGATCATAATACATCATTGGAATCAACTGAATAACTGTAAGATGAAAGATGTAGATGGATCTCCAAACAAAGTTCCAACTCCAAAGGTGAGTCTCAAAAGCTGTATCACTCAGTCTGACCCAAGCGTAAAGCAAAACACAAAACACTCGAGTTAGGATTAACATTCTTATATCAATAAATCCAACTCAAGTGAAATAACCACTAAAATACAATTAACTCAAAGGATGTTTGGGATAACCATCCTCTAAGGATCCGTTAAACTATCTACTATGTAGTAATATACGCTATTATAATAATGTCTAAAGTAAAGTATAATATATTTTAAAAATAGCTTTAAGGCGTTACCCATATCTCCCTTAACACATTTTGTAGTGCCAATAGTCTATACAGTACCGTAGTCCCTCCTGATCGGGAGGCCACCAAAGGATACTCAATAGGTACGACACAAATCAAACTCATAGTAAAGCATGCTAGGGTAGGTGACACGACACAACTAGGCAATGCCAAGGTAGATATACCAATTACACTTGCAGACCGGTGGTAAAACATAACCACAGCTACCGCCCACCTCGAGCCACACTCCTAAAAAAAGGTGCACTCAATCAATCACAAAGTAATAGAATGGTATCGAAGGAGTGTGTCTGATAAGAGGAGCTACCTCATTAGCCCGTCGATTGCTCCTGTTTAAGCCACCTTATGCCAACTCGCGGGAGTCGGTTCCACGTGTATACTTTAATAGGACGTCGCCACCATCCTACTTCATTCTGGAATCTCCACCGCGTACACAGTTGTTAAAGTGGTTTTTAGAGTTGGCAGAGAGTATGACAACTTCGGATCCCGGTCTCTTTAACAACCAAACGTTATTATAACACCGCGGTCATTTCAAAATAGTTTATATTCCAAAACCAAAATATCATTGCCATTTCAAAACCAAATACGGTGTCATTTCCTTTTCAAAACCAAATACTATATCCTTTCCATTCAAAATATACCCATTTCCAAAATCATAGCAATTTTAAAGTTATAACACTTTTGAAACCAAACACTTGAAATTATAACACTTTCAAACATAATACTTTGAATTTCATAGCTTTGAAAACATAACTTCCACCACTTAAATAGTTTAGATATTAAAACAGTATATATAATAAAATAGTTTATAAAGTAAAATAGTTTATATAAAAGAGTTATAAGTTAAAATTGTTTAAAATAAAAATAGTTTATATTAAAAATGATTTATATTAAAATAGTTTATATCAAAATAATTTATATTAAAATATATAAAATAGTTTAAATAAAATTTAAAAATACTTTATATAATAAACTAGTTTCCTCAAATCTCACAAATCAATTCCAAATCAACTCAAATTCCAAATTCACATTTAAATCAAATCTCAACTCATCAATTTTGATTCAAATCAGTTTCTCAATAACCCATTTCAAATTACATCGATTTCAAATATCGATTTGAACAACAAAATAAACCATTTCACTTTCAATATATTTCAAAATTTTAAATATTCCATATTTCGAAACTAAATTTGAAAATCTCATATATATATATATATATATATATATATATATATATATATCAAATTCACTTTAATATTATTTGGCTTTGAAATATTCACTTAATAAAATACAATATCATTTAAATAAACCTTAAATTTCAAATCACTGAATATCTCATTCAATTCTTCTAAACTTGAAATACTCCTTTAAATCACCTTAAACGAAAACCACGTTATAAAGTCATATCCTAAAATCTCCAAATCAATAAGTTTCAAATCGATATATTTAAAGATAATTCTTAATTAAATACAATTCCAAATAAATTTTAAATCCACTTTAATTTAAAATTATCTATAAAATAATTTCAATATCAAATAAAACCATATATATACATCTTTCCAAAATCATAGAAATCATTTCCGAAATATTTATATATAGACTAACGGTGTCTGTATATAATTTTCTATCCTATGGTCAAGTGATACAGATATTTATCATTTCAATCCGCAATTTAAAATATACATGGGTATATATCACTTCAACCCGCAATCCTAAATTCGGTTCAGTGAAAATCGCTTGGGTTTATCATTTCAACCCATAACGATTTTCTCATATTCTAAAGTCCATTTGGGTATGTATCATTTCAACCCATAGTGAATTCTATACTAAAAGGGAACTTGCAGAGTGCTAACAGATATGATAATAACATAAATGGCATATATCATAATTGTATATAACAGATAAATGTGTCAGATGTCACAAGTGAACAGATACAGATAATGGCATATATAACAATGTAAATAACTAACAGCAGCATATTTCAATTGTCGTTTCAATTGAAATCAAATTTAACAATAAAAGAATGTTAATCGTGAGTGATTTCTCACCTTTCCAGGTTAGAGAAATTTGACAATGAAATGGGTTAGGAATCCAGGAACAAATTTCGAAGCAAAGCATGATCGACACGGGTTCGCCAGACAAGCTAATAATAGGAATTGACGAAGTCAAATCTGAACTGCATTGATGTAGATAGATGGTATAAGTGCACATATATATGACTACATATGACAATTAAATATATATATATATATATATATATATATATATATATATATCAGAAATCATGTTTTTACACTAAACACATATAAATAAAGAAAAATAAATTCTATATACATAATATAATTCGAAATAAATACTAATGTATATGTACTATATGACTAATAAATGAAAAATACTTACATATATCACTCGTACAAAAAGTGCATATTGCTTCGCCTCATTTGAATCAGCTGAAGTAAAAACTGATGCAAATAGAGCTATTTGCATCAGTTCTATCTTAATAACCGATGCAACTGCTACGTGGAAAGCAATAGATGAAAAAAAAATCAAATTTGCATCAGTTGTCACCAACAACCGATGCTATTGCTACGTGCAAATAGTTTTAGTCGCATCGGTTTTAAATTCAACCGATGCAACTACGTTAAATTTTGTTTGCCGCCAAATCATTCTTGTTTTCCGCTAAAATTTTTGTTCTCAAATTTTCATTTTTCCATCAAATTTTCATTCCGTCGCCAAATAATTTTACAGTCCACCTTAAACCTGATCTCCTTTTCATCTCCACCCTCATTATTAATTCCAAACTCAAATAAAATACAGGCCCTAATCGCGAAACTGAGATACATCTCTCTATCTTTCTCCTCCAATTTCTCATATACAATTCGCAGCAATCCCTTAAATTTATCCTCTTCGATATGCAACTGTAATGACGATCTGGAGAGTTGTTGCAGACCGATTATGGATGAATTTTGATGTACACTTAAATTTTAATCTGCGGTCGATATAGAATTAGCAACAAAAATGCGTCGCCTTAAAATTTGCGCTGCCACTGTTGGAGTTGTTTGAACTAGATTTAACACTTGAAATGAGTGAATCTGAAGTCGCCATTTATCTGAACCGGTTGCCATCGACTTGGATTTGGGGAATTGGGTGGGTCAACGATTGAAATGAAGTGACAATTGTGGAGGTTGTGAAGGTGATTGTATTTGATTGTTGGTTGTTCTTGGTCGATTGTCGCGGTGTGCTGGAGGATTTTTCGGTTTTGAAGTGTTCGTGGAGTCAAGGCTGTGGTGGTCCGCGGAGATGTTGCAGAGTTCGATTTTGGCAAGGCAACTTTTATTTTACTTTTTTCGATTTTGTTTCTTATCTGTAAATTTCTATCTGTTTTTTTTTTTTTGGGAAATTAGCTAATAAAGGGAAGAAGGGTAGGATCCTCCTGATCTTACTAAGATGGTTAATTCTTATTAAGATGGTTGTTCACATTTCTTGTTATTCTAACTTTTATTATTTATTATATATAATAAAATTGCATGAAAGCCTATAGATGAAGGTGAGCTTACTGAAAAGGAGATTATAAGAGTTGAAAGAAATTCAAGTGTAATTAGCAGTACATTGCGAGAAATACAGTATCATATAAGCTCTAGCATTTTCGTTGAAGTATATTGCGAGAAATTCGGATATCATATAAGCTCTAGCTCTAGGTATCATATTAGCAGTACATTGCAAGAAATTTAGGTGTTCCTTCATTCCTTGGAGCATGATTCGCTTATTTTATCTTAGAGATCAATTACCTCTCTCTCTTTAGGATTTTCAATTTTTTAATATGTTTCGTTTAAATTAAAACAAAGCAAAACTTACACTGTTTCAAATTTCCTACTCATTTTTATTGTTTTCATTTCAATGCTCACTATGCTTTCACAACTCTTTAAGTAGCGCATTGCCACTTTCATGATTTTCAAATGTGATGATTATTGCATATTCTTTCTGCATTGCTGATAGTTGCATCACAAATTTGTAGAAACTTTGCGGGCTAGATAAGCTAGCTAACAACATTGTTCTACATGCTTCAAAGGCTACAACTACATAGCTCTCTCACTCCTTCCATGTTTAATTTGCTCATGCATATTAGTCTCATTTGTGCCTTGCCTTTTCTTTTTGTAGATAGTCCTAGACCTCTGCTTATGAGTTATTGGGAGCCATGTATCAAGTATCGATTAGGTGAGTATGTAATTTATATTAGATAAACTAAATAGGTGACACCCTGCTATTTATATTAATTGATCTTCTACATCCATGCAAGGAGACATCAGTAGACAGACGACATAAAGCATGACCTTCATCAAATTTTCTGAAGCCAGTCTTATTGCAAAGCATGAAATATCAGTGAAGACATACATACTACAAGCAAGCCTAAGTGCTACCATGCATCTATTATGGATTAACTACTATTGGAAAATGGGCCAAGAAAGCTGTGGCCTGTTGTTTCTAAAAAAACCTAATTTTTGCGGTGTTGAATTATTATACTCTAAGTGTTATATCTACCAGTCTTGAAGTGTCTGTTGCTTGGTGGCTGGAAATAGCAATAGCAGTTTGGTTTGGTGATTGATGATGTATGGGGATGGTTGAGGTAGAGGAAGTGATGAGGCAACAGGAAGTTGCACATGTTCAGGTGGTGGTTGCTAGGTTGTGATCAGTTTTCTGGAAATAGGCTATGATAGTGGTTTGATGGACGGTGAAGAATTTGAAGGCGTACGATGTACTAAAATGTAGTGGTTATGTAATTAATGAAGATGCAGTGGATTGTTGGTGCTGAGGTAGAAGGTAAAGTGGTTAGTAGTGAGGCTGTTATGACAGCGGCAGTAGATGGTGATGAATGTGATATTGTATGTGGTCGAGCAGGGGATTGTATGGAATTGCATTTGCAATGATGGTGGTGACGTTGCTGCAGTAGGCAGTAGTTCGTTGTGATAAAAAGAAGTGGGGGACTGCAGTTGGAGTCTGAGTTCAGATGATCTGTTGATGGTGGTGGAATGAATGGTGAAGGGGAGTGATGTTAGCTAGTTGGTGGTAGTGGAGTAAGTGGTTAATTGATTGCAGTGAGCTGTGGTAGATGTAATGGGAATATGGGGCAGAGAAGTGTGTGCTGCAGTGATGCGCAGTTTGTAAGGTGGTGCACCATTGCAGGGGGAGGCAGGGATGTTCAGTGAACATAGCACAGAACTTCAATACAAATGTGTGTATTTTTTTTGGAACAGATTTGTAATTGTGGAATGTGAAACAGAAATGTATTTGTTAGTTTTGAATAGAAAATGAGTTTTGTGTAAGAAATGAAAACTAAAATGAAGTGTGAATGCAAACTGAAATGAAATAATATGAAACAGAGGTGTGAAAATGTGCAACAGAGAACTGACAGATGTTGCATCGGTTTTCAACAACAACCTATGCAACAAGTTTCGTCGTTGCATCGGATTTCGTTACAACCGATGTAACATGAGGGATGTGTCCAAGCAACAAGCCGTATTTTGCATCAGTTGTTAGTAACAACCGATGCAAAAAGGACCGTTTTGCATCGGTTTTAGAACTGATGCAAAACTGTTAAGCCTATTGCATCGGTTGCATATGCATCGGATGTTGAACTGATGCAAAAGGGGGTAAACAACCGATGCAAATGGTCTGTTTTGTAGTAGTATATAATGCATTTAATTCGAGAATATATATATATATACACACTAAATAATCAATTCAAACATACCCAAAATAAATATTTAACTCCAAACACAAAACAAAGTCTCTATATGTATAAATTTGAAAACTAACTAATGCATACACCTTAATAGTTAGACTCTGTATATACGCAATATTACAACCAAATGTTTGTTTATATATATATATATACACACAACACTTATATAAAATTGTACAGACCTGTACATACATATAAATATACATACGGTAACAAATATTACACTTATATATACTAGACTAGCAGTGCTGCACCTTGCAGCCTTTATAGGCCATAACTTCATGCAGGAATGCAATCTATAAATGTACATATTGTAACTAAATTGTATAAAACATTTAACTGTAACAACGCAATATATACTAATATATTGTATGCTAAATTTAGAGACATATATAACATACTTATAGGTAAACTTTATAAACGGTGTAGCCTTATAACTAACTGGCATATAAAAAGATTTATATAGCCAACCTTGATTAAAATAAGTATATACACGTTACACATATAAAACAATATATAAACATACATATGCAATATAATTTATACAGAAAAAGATAGTGTGAGTTTTGATACATGATAGTATCATATACTGTAAACAAACTTACTTTACTGTAAAATATATACATACAAGTGCAAGTATGAAAAGCATCTTATTTTCAAGTCAATACTTTATTGACAATAATATGTATATACATACAAATCTCAAAATTTATATATTTTATATAAGCAGAACCTATACATAAATTTTTTATTAAAATGTCAACCTAGTTATATGAAACTTCTTACATGATTATGTTTGTAAACTATAAATTACACAGCAGCTAGTATAAACATACATGTAAATCAAATATAGGAAAATCATATAAAATCACACCGGCGCATATACAAATAACACGACTTATAAATTTAAACCCAACAAACTATCATATATATTTATCTTATAATATATATAAGCTCGTATATAGGTATATACCTCACATATGTGGCACGGGTGGATTATCAAGTACAGACAGAGGAGGGAAGGCATGCACAGCGTACAAAAAAATAACCGAGCACAGTGGGTGTGGCTAATGGTTAGTCTCAGCTAGGTGACGACGCCTCGACACAGGTGTTTGGTCTCGGCTGCATGGGAAAACTGCCTAGGTTGGAAGGAGACAAGGTCGGCCTACAGTGATTGTGCCTTCGGCTGCAAGGGTACCTTTGCTTGGCATGCCAATATATGTTGCATTGGCAATGAGTTCATTAGCATATTTTCCACGGTAGCAAGACAAATGATTGGTGCATGAAAGAGTGATTGTTGGGTGGATGAGTGCACGGGTTGGTGGCCTGGATGCAAGCTACAATTGGTTTCAATAGAGAGGGTAAGAGAAGCTTTGGTGAAGAATGGGAAGGGGTTGTGCAAATAGTGCAAGCTGTAGAGAGAAACGAAGGAGAACGTGAACATGCTTGGAATAAAAAAAAATTCTTTATGAAGAACAGAACGAAAAAATCAAATATAGTGGGCCTATCAAAAAGGCAAGGAAGGTACATAGAATTTCAAAAATAATAATATCAGATGGCTATTGGTTTCACATTAGAGAAGAATAGTCATGGGAAATCCAAAAGACTCGGTTGCGGAACCAATATGCAGGGCATTTCACAGATTGCACCACACACCGGACTCCAAAATACATAATCGAATATACTTTGGATATCAGCCCGACGTGATGACCAAAATGGTATACAAATATCGATCGTACGATCATCCAATCAAAAGTCAATATTCGATAACGGAAATGCTGCTAAAATGTCTGAAATAAGATAAAGGAGCAATAGAATTCCAAATTTGATGAAACGAAATATGACATCTTACTTAAAAGATGGTTTGCAAATTTATTATATAAAATATTCAGGTTTGAAAAATATTTTATTATCATCAAATATTAACTGATATAAATTTAAATAAAATTACATAATAAAATAAACTTTCATATTATCAGATGAAAATCTACCGTTTGCTATATTTAATTAGGCGTATTCCAAATATTAAATTTTTATTTTCAAATTTTATTATTTAAAATTTCACAAAAATTCTATTAAATTAAACTAATAAAACTACTAAATTTACGGGTCGTTACACTCTCCCCCACTCAAAACATTTCGACCCCAAAAAGGAAGGAGGTAGGAGAATAGAAACAACCAGAAAGAAAATAGATTGAAAACAAAATAAACAATTAATTTAAACCATACAAATTTCGATTTAAATTAATTAACATTCAATAATTGATTTTTAAATTCAATGTATTTCAATAGGTTGATTTAATTTCAATTTATAAATTCCCTCAAAACAAAATTTATTTTATTCATCTCATGCATTCATTATTCTATTATTCAATCTATCTTGATTAACATTTCTATAAATCATAAATTAAGTGTTTTAAGCATTTATTATAGCCACTCAAATTTATTCATGGAATTCCTTTTTATCACCATTTTCATTTGTATACTATCCAATTACATATCCAACTTATGAATGACTAAAGTAAGTTGTATTAGAATGAGAATGGGTATTATACAAATAAAATTTTCCTAATTTAATTTATTCAAGCTTAAATATTTATTTAAAATTTTGATTTCATCTTATAATTGAAATTATCCTCAACAAAAATTTAAGAATTAAATTTCCGATTCACTTCAAACCACTTAAAGATAATAATATATATACTATACATATCAAATCAAATCTAGAATCATATACCGATATATATATTATATATCAGGTCATGCTTTGGAAATTAAAATCAATTTATTTTCCAAAACAAAAATGCAGCAAAGCTACGAATTGGTCACTCCACTTTGGAACAAGAAAATGAATGTCGATGATGCGGCCGCCATCACCGAAATTATTTTCCAGCGACAAAAGAGAAGGGTACTGATTTAAACATTAAAATTTCTTTGGAAACAGTTTCTATTCGAAAATATTTTAAATAATATATCCTTTAAAACTTTAAAACCAAAGTTTGAAATCAGCGGAAATTAAATTATCTATTTTTGGATTTAAATTCATTACAATTTCCAAATTAACTTATAACCATGTTTTATAGTTCAATTATTTATATATGAGACAAAAGCCAATGGTTTACAAACTATATATAAAATAAAATATTATTTCTTAACTTCCAATTCAATTAACTATCAAAATTCAGAAAATTATACTTATATATAATATAATTGTACAAAATTTATTTCATTACTAAATTTGAAAACCTTATTGTGTCAGTTTCCTCTGTTCAAATGTTTTGGAAATTCTATCGATAGCGTTGATCAGACGAATCGATCGAAAACCTAAATCAACATCAACAACTCAAATAACACAACATATAAAACATTTTTAATATTAATTTACAAATACACTTCCTCGCTCGATGATACATGAATGGATTTTCAAAGCAAAGATAGAGATTCAAATTTGATGAACTCAAATCAAAGAGAATTCTAATTCGAAGCTAAGTTCCAAACAAAAGATAAGATGGTTAAATAGAAGAATAGGGAGACAGGTAAACTTATACAACCCACATGCAACCTCAATCGAGTCAACCATGACTTCAAGAATAAGATCGATGTGGAATTCTGAGGCAAATCTACATTCGATCTCAAGAGATAGAATTTGGCATAACAAAAGATATTAGCATCTAAACTGAGGATATAAAAATCTTCGGTGAATCGATGACAATTGTAAAGGAGTTTCACCCCTTTACAAATCATATCATAGAGCTATGGGATGCTCCAGAATTAATAAGAATACGAATAGTGAGGGACAAGAATGGATTTTGGAACCGAGGGAACGTTCCAAAATTCAAAGGAAATTCAAATTAAAGGGTATGAACTCAAGCTCGAACGAAAGTGATCCCGTAACTAAATTTGCCATATATGCTAAGTTTTGCCTTGAGCCAAAGCTCTGATACCACATGTAACATCCTGATATTTTCAACCATTCGTATCCACACATGTCGGATTTGAATTGCTCAAAATACCAGATTGTTAATTTATATTCGGCAATACTCAGCATATACAGTAAATATATAAATAAATCATAGAATCACAAACACAGAGATATATACAATATGCAGCGAAAACATAAGTATAGTAGTTCATGAAGCTACTATATATATAACAGAGTTAAATAAGGTACAACGGAAGTCTCAAATACAATAATCAAATACAAGATCAGAATACATCACTGGAATCAACTGAATAACTGCAAGATGAAAGATGTAGATGTGAAACGACCCGGAAATTTCGATCCCGAAAATTCGAGATAGTTAATGAAAGAAGAAAGAGAAAGAAGAAGAAAAGAGCAACAAGTCACAGAATCCTCACATTCGCAGCGGATCAAATATAATATCAAATAAGATATCAGTTATACAAAGAAAACTATATCTGTTAATTTACATTTAAATACATCAGAGTTACACATATACATAAACATTGGACAAAACAATCATGTCCAGATACTACAATATCACAGTGGAAACTCTCTATACGTCCCTGCCATCCAGCTCGCCTCTTGAGCTCCAAAACGTCCTTACCTGAAAATCTATAATACTCGGTCTGACCCGAGCATTACGTCAAAGTAACACCCGGGTCAGGCTGGAAACCAGCGTGAGTAAACCCATCTAACATGAAATACTAAAGTATACAACTCATATAAACCCGGGGTAACTTATATCAATTTAAAGCTTCACAAGCTGTTATAGATATTACTTATTTTACACATCAAATTCGAAGTACCAAAACCTAGATTAAAGGGGTTCAACTTAAATCATTTCAATCAGCATATTGATTTCACATAGCAATTTATAAAGAATCGAAGTGGTTTCGGGTTCTTACTGATACCCGACCCTGGTCTCTTCGAAACCAATATCATCTTAACTTAAATTATTCAAGTGAGATACAACTAAATTTTTAATACAAGGTGTCGCTTAATTCATCAACAATAGATAACCACATTATCACAGTTTAAATCAACATATCTTATCACATAGCATCACAAACCACATATTAGTAATAATAATAATCAAAGACTTCCAATATCGTTCTATTTATCCTTTAATTATAATTAAGTAATTAACCCTTAATTAATTTCACACTTATCATCCCTAATCCCAATTCGGTAATTAACCTTTAATTATTTCATTAATTAATTGCTACCATAATTATTAATCACCCTTGATTAATAACGTCAGTAATTAACTACCCTTTTATTACTTCATCAAATAAATTGATTATTCCTTAATTATCTCTAATTAATCCCTTGATTAATTATACAAAATAATTTAAATCAAATTACTTTCACAATTCCATCTTACACTAATTACTGGATTACAAAATCTTAATTAATCCTTAGTCACTTGATTAATAATTCTTAATCATCAATTAAGATTTAATTAACAACTCTTAATTATAGATTAATTATCCTTAATTAATCAATCTCAAATCTTAATTAATGAATTTAAAAATTATTAATTACTTAATTAATCATCCATATTATTAATTAATTGAATAATTAATTACCCATTTAAATTAACTTAATAACTTAAATGAATTCAAATTCTTAAATTCTAACTTAATTTAAGAAAACATTTCTTACTTATATAAGGTATTTTAAAAAAAACACTTTGTTTCAAATTTCACTTTAAATTTTATTTAAACTTCATTCTAAAAAATTTTAAATTTTAAAATGAATACAAATTTCAACTTAAACAAGGTTTTAAAAACAATTTCAAAACCTTTATCTCATATGTTCAAGAAACATCCATTTTATATAACAAAAGTTTAAAAGAATATAAACCAATTCATTTTAAACATTACAAGTTAATTTGAATCAAATTCAATTTAAAAATTTCCTTTTTATTTCAAACTGAAATACAGTTTTGAATACTTTTATTTCAGATTTAAACTTATTCTAAATTTCTATTTCACAAATTATACTTTCAGTTTAAATTCCAACCCAAATACTTTTATACTTAAAAGTCTCTAAACCAAATTTAAATTTCAAATTTTAAATTACTTCAAACCTCAGATCCAACTACTTTGAATTCTTATTCAATTTAAGATTTTAAACTTAGTTTAATTTTCTAGTTTGCATTTAAACTTTACTCTTTAATTTCTTTAAACAGAGACAGGTTTCTGTTTTATAAAACCTGAAACACTGCATATACTTGAGCAACCCCTTATATTACTACGAGTCAAACGAACGCCTACTTCGAGTTCAAACCTGAGTTGCTTCGAGTCATAACTCAAATCACCTGAGTCCATCACGAGAAACCAAACCCTGTAACCAAAACATCATCAACATGCACACTGCACTGTGCACCCCATCATCAATTCCGGCCACCTCAGACCAACACTGCGACCTTCCCTCAGTCACCGTACATCCCCTCAGGCCAACCAAACCATCATTCGAACGATATTCACTCGAATCCAAGATTTCGTCCCAATTTCCAAACCTAGAAACATCAATACCCAAAACCACCAACCTGTGATCACTTCCCCTCAACGCCACCGGCCACCGTAGACTCTGCGGTTCCGGTGATAGCTTCGACATCCCATCCCCTTCCAGAAACCAAAACCCCTTACCACTCGATCAATTAAAGATGTCGTGGTATTCAATTTTCTTAGACTCAGTAAATCTAGGGTTCACAACCTTAAATTCCAAATCACAACAACAATAACTAATTTCAACCTAATCTAAGAATTTTCCCAATATCTCTGATCATTACACCATCTCCAGAAATAGTTTCAACTCAAACAAACATGAGGATCAACAGTGTTAACCCAAATTGAAGAGTACAGTGAAGTTAGAACTGCTCTCTTTTTCTAACTCTAAAATTTGTGATTTTTGGTTTTAAATTCATAATTTTGTATTGAGTTTTGATTCATAATCCTGAGATATTGATTTGTAATGTTTAAATTTTGCATCTTTACAAATTTTAGCTCTGTTATATAAGTTTCCAAGCAAAACAAAATTTATTCAACTTATATAAATTTTTAAAATTTACTTTATCATATAACAAACAAATTTCATTCAATTTCTAAGTCATGATATCAACCAGATCAAAAGGAAAGAAGTTTTGATCCATATGAGCTTGTATTGTGCAGACAGTAGCTTAGGAATTTAAACATGCATCACATCCAAACTTTTATAAACACAGCAATATCTAACAGTATAAAATGTAAAGTTACTCACCTGTAATTTTAGGAGCAGAGCATCAATTGTTTTATTGAAATACTTTGGACTTGAATGGTGCTTTAAATTTTGAAAGCTTCATATCTCTTCTTTTCATTTTTTCTTATGAATTGAACTTCAATTTGTTCTTTAAACAGCGGTTTGCTTCCTTTATTTTTTTTAAACTTTAAATCCTATTTGCATTTGCTCCCTGATCCTACATGCATGCCTCCGGATAAGAAATTTGCAGGCTTGTTAACATTGCAGTTGCATGCAGGATTGGGAAATTGCAGAATTTGATGATCAGGTAAATACTTGCATTTCAGGTTTGAGGAGATTTCATTTCAGGTTTTGGTTAGGAGAAGATTATAGGTTTTCAAATTTGTTTTTTAGAGGAAATTACAGATTTTACTTGAACAGAATTTTCTGTTTTGTGGAAGATGAATTCAGATTTTTAGATCTGAAAACTTTCTCAAGTTTTTGAAGAAAAGAAGAATAAGATGAGGAGAAATGTTTACATAAACAAATTTTTAATTTAATTAAAATAAAAGAAAAAGATAATTAAAGGATACACTTGCTCTAACCTTAACACTTGTCACTTGGTTTAATTAATGGCTTACATATGTCTTTTTAGGTATTAGGAGATTAACATATGTCTTAAATGTATTTTAGTTTTAATTTAATTTTTTTTATAAACTTTTAAATCTTGATATACTATTCCTTATGTATATATAAACGAATTCCTTAATAGAAAAATAAAACAAAATGAATTATAGATAAAAGCTTATTCAAACATTTTATATATTTACTCTCTTAAATTTCAAAACATTCAATTCAAAATCAAATTAAATTATAAAACACCAATTTAAAAATCAAATTATATATATGCATATATAACTTCTTATAAAAATTTAAAAATAACAAATCCTATTTCCAACAAAGTTTATTTATGTTTGTAAAAATTAGATATTATTATTGTTATTTCGAAAATAACAAATTTAAACAATATTTAATATCGGGATTTGTAGATCCAGTCTGACTTAACAATCACATATAAATGTATACATATTAATACCTGTATATGTAAACACTTACAATTTTAATATCATAAAGTTTGCATCTAACTATATTATATAATTTTTTTTTTACCACAATAGTTATAAATTTTCTCATATCTATAATCCAGTATTTATTATGACTTAAATCCAATTATAAACATTTAGATATTATTAATTACCATAATTTATTTGTTAAATCTGTAAATTATTATTTTCCAATAGTTTAAATCAGAAAATTATACAATTATCTGATGCCAAAGAAATCCGGATTATCACATTCCTCCCCCCTTTGAATCTTTTCGTCCTTGAAAAGGAACAAAACTAGAGTTTATTAAAATGCTTACTATCAGAAAAATTTCTTTGATAACTTAAAAAAACATTTTAAAACATATATAGTATTACAAAAATAGTTTTTATAAAAATACTTTTTATAACTCGATGTCTCAACAAGTCCATCCTCGTTCTTACAGAAATTCGGTCATACGTTGATCAGGCGTACGACTGAAAATCTATAAATACTTAGCAGACTCATTTTCAATATGCAGTGAAAATACTTGAAAAATAATTTTATTGAAAATATAGAGAACACTTTTTGAAAATAGAGGATATATCTTTTGGTGAGAATGCTCTGGAAATCATCACCCCCATCCATGGTCACAGTTACATTCCTAGGTTACGTTGTCGTAGCAGCAAAAGTCCATGTAACTGCAGGCTCTCCGCGGCCTCTCAATTACGCCATGGAACCCACACAACAGATCACAGTTACATCCAGGGTTACGTTGCCATCGCAGCAAAAGCCCATGTAACTGCAGGCTCTCAACGGCCTCTGATTTTCGCTGTCGAAATGAAACTCCTCCAGTCCTACATAGGTCGCAGTCTACCGATATATAATCAAACGCAGACTGTTGGCTCTCAGTGGCACACACGACTTTCACTATGTTATACCATAGATCGCAGTTACATCCTGGGTTACGTTGCCATCGCAGCAAAAGTCCATGTAACTGTTGGCTCTCAGCGACACACACGACTTTCGCTATGGTATACTCTACTCAAAATCCCCAGGAACTAGTTTCGTCCGGACTCCTCATAGGATCAACTTTAGAACCCCCCCTGGGGCTCCGGGCAGCACCACCCGGTGGTACTCCTAAGAAGTCCATTTCAAGGGAGCGCTTTTTCTCCAAAGCCATCATCAAAACATTTTATACTATACATATATAGTATCTTTAAGTCATACACATAGTATGATCTCATACAAAGCTCCTTTACACAAAATCGATTATCCCAAAATCGATAATTCTCAAACCAGGATTTCCAAATTCAATATTGATTCTACCCAAAAATCAAAAGCCTTTCCAAATCCAAAGATTCCCAAAACCCCTTCTTTTTTTCTTCCAAAATCCTCATATGATCCTGTATAGATAGAGATATATATAAAATCCTAAATAAAAATCTTTGGATCATTATAAACTTGTATAAAATCCTTTTATACTTCAAACACTTTCAAAATCCTTTCTTTCTGGCAATAGATTCATCAAGGGAAGTTTTATCTTATAAAACAAAGATATATAACTTCATTTATCCAAAATCAAATATTAAATTTGGTTACTCTTTTCAATATCATTTTTATTCAAATTCGTACGATGTACACATATCATCCGTACTTTATACCCATCTGATCGTTTACTCGATCACACAATTTCACTTCCGAACTAGTATCGTCCACCCGACTTCCTAGTGCGGACTCAGATTTGGTTTCTTGATCAGAAACCGTCATTCTCCTTGCATGGTCACAACTATAATAGAGAATATCCAGAATCAATCAACAATCCATATCCAGGTTCGCCGTCGAAAATCGAGTGAAAAATCCCACTCAGATCGATATAACTATCTCGAAATTCTATGCTCGAATCTGGATCAAATCACTATGCGAATAGAATAACATACGTACACCCTACGTATTTATCTTTATTGGTTAGTAGCCAAATCAATTTCATTTCTATTCACATTCACTTTGATTTTCATTCAGTTATCCATAATTACTTCAATCCATTTGGATTATCACCTCTATTCTAATCTCGATTGGGTATTTGACCAATAACAGTTTAAACTCTGTCCAGTTAAAATTTAGAAAATAACTTGAAAGAAATAGATAAGTAGTTGAAAAATAATTACTAGTTTGTAAAATAGCTGTAAAATAGTTAGAAAATAGTTAAATTAATTACAGAAAATTTAGATAATTGCAAAATAGTAGTAAGATAATAATTAGTTTTGTAAAATAGTTGAAATATAGTAATTAGTTTATAAAACAGTTGAAAAATTGTTAAACAATTTCAAAAATAATTGTAAACAAATATAAGATAGTTTGGCTTTTAAAAGAAAAGTTGTATATATATAATAAATAGTTTTGAAAATAGGTTTATATTAAAACAATTTATATTAAAAATAGTTCAGAGTCAAAATTGCTCATTTCCCAATCTCCATTCTCATCAGTTCAATTTAAATTTCCTATACCATTTAAATTGACCCAGTTCCAATTTTAAATAATTTCAATTTCCATTGAAATTGATTCAATCCCAATTCAAGTTGAATTAACCTTAGTTTCTTTCCAAAATTAACTTTATTCAACCTTTGTCTCAAATTTCTATTAATTCAAATAAATTTCAATTGAACTAGTTCCAATTTCAATTCATTTCAACTCCAGTTTGAATTAATCCCAATTTCAAACTCCATTTCCATATCAAGTTGAATTATTCTTGATTTCTTCCCAAATTTAATTCAAATTCCATTTGAATTTTATACTATTCAACTTTTAATTTCAATTCCAAATTATTCAAATTAATCTAATTCAATTTTTCCATTTGAATCTTATATTCATACATCTTCAATCACCATTTCAATTAATTCAAATCAAATTCAGTTTGAACTAATTCAAATTTCAAATTTAAACCATCTCTCATTCATTTAAACAATTCCAATTCATAACTTAAAGATTTTTAACAACAATAGGATGATATTATCTAATTTATTTTAAAACATCCATTCATTTTCCAAATTCCAGATCTCAAACCCATTTGAGATCACACAAACTCCCAGTTCAGATTAACCATTTAACTTCCCAAGTTAAATTCCAATTGCATCTTGAAATTTCCAAATCAGATTGATCATTCTAACCTATTTAACCCTTTTCAAAGTTAAACTCAATTTACTTAATTCAGTCAAATTCACACAATTTGAATTCCTATTCAAATTTTAAAATTCTTTCCCATCTATAAGTTCAAAAACTTATCACTTTGGGTTTTCATATCTCCTTCCTAATTTAAACTCAATATTTAGAGTTTATTTCAAACTAACTTTAATATTTAAGTATATTCACACATATTCATATTTACTTCTTTGCTCATCAAGTCAAATTTTAAAATTTAAACCACCCTTGGTTTCTAATTCAGAACAAATTTCTTTAAATTAATTACGTCATCAATTAATTCCAATTAATCACATTCGGTAATTAACTTATTTCTTAATTACCTTCATTAAGTATTTGTCCTTTAAATTACTTACTTCTAGTTACTTCATTAAGTAACTTCCTCTTAGTTTATCATTTCCAATTATTATTCATTAATTAATCTCATAAATTAATTGATTATTCTTATCCTGAAACCCTTCCCAAATTCAAGAATTCAATTTTAGTTTGAATCCATTCAAACTTGTCTTTAATTTAATTTCTATTTTGGTTGTAATTCTATTACCACTTAATTCTTACTATTACTTTTAGTTTAATTAATACTACAACCAATTTCCTTAATATAATAGATAATCTATTTCTTATATAAGATTCATTTACTTTTGAAATCATTTAAAAACCTTTATATAAGAAAATAACAAGTACGCTCTCTCATCTATATATACACTCAACTCATTCTAGGGTACCACTTACCCTATCCTAAATGAGTAATCCCACCAGTGCCTCGCTTAACCTTCGGCTCTGATACCAAATGTAACGACCCGGAAATTTCGATCCCGAAAATTCCAGATAGTTAATGAAAGAAGAAAGAGAAAGAAGAAGAAAAGAGCAACAAGTCATAGAACCCTCACATTCGCAGCGGATCAAATATAATATCAAATAAGATATCAGTTATACAAAGAAAACTATATCTGTTAATTTACATTTAAATACATCAGAGTTACACATATACATAAACATTGGACAAAACAATCATGTCGAGATACTACAATATCACAGTGGAAACTCTCTATACGTCCCTGCCATCCAGCTCGCCTCTTGAGCTCCAAAATGTCCTTACCTGAAAATCTGCAATACTCGGTCTGACCCGAGCATTACATCAAAGTAACACCCAGGTCAGGCTGGAAACCAGCGTGAGTAAACCCATCTAACATGAAATACTAAAGTATACAACTCATATAAACCCGGGGTAACTTATATCAATTTACAACTTCACAAGCTGTTATAGACATTACTTATTTTACACATCAAATTCTAAGTACCAAAACTTAGATTAAAGGGGTTCAACTTCAATCATTTCAATCAGCATATTGATTTCACATAGCAATTTATAAAGAATCGAAGTGGTTTCGGGTTCTTACTGATACCGGACCCCGGTCTCTTCGAAACCAATATCATCTTAACTTAAATTATTCAAGTGAGATACAAATAAATTTTTAATACAGGGTGTCGCTTAATTCATCAACAATAGATAACCACATTATCACAGTTTAAATCAACATATCTTATCACATAGCATCACAAACCACATATTAGTAATAATAATAATCAAAGACTTCCAATATCGTTCTATTTATCCTTTAATTATAATTAAGTACTTAACCCTTAATTAATTTCACACTTATCATCCCTAATCCCAATTCGGTAATTAACCTTTAATTATTTCATTAATTAATTGCTGCCATAATTATTAATCACCCTTGATTAATAACATCAGTAATTAACTACTCTTTTATTACTTCATCAAATAAATTGATTATTCCTTAATTATCTCTAATTTATCCCTTGATTAATTATACAAAATAATTTAAACCAAATTACTTTCACAATTCCATCTTACACTAATTACTGGATTACAAAATCTTAATTACTCCTTAGTCACTTGATTAATAATTCTTAATCATCAATTAAGATTTAATTAACAACTCTTAATTATAGATTAATTATCCTTAATTAATTAATCTCAAATCTTAATTAATGAATTTAAAAATTATTAATTACTTAATTAATCATCCATATTATTAATTAATTGAATAATTAATTACCCATTTAAATTAACTTAATAACTTAAATGAATTCAAATTCTTAAATTCTAACTTAATTTAAGAAAACATTTCTTACTTATATAAGGTATTTTTTTAAAAAAACACTTTGTTTCAAATTTCACTTTAAATTTTATTTAAACTTCATTTTAAAATTTAAAATTTTAAAATGAATACAAATTTCAACTTAAACAAGGTTTTAAAAACAATTTCAAAACCTTTATCTCATATGTTCAAGAAACATCCATTTTATATAACAAAAGTTTAAAAGAATATAAACCAATTCATTTTAAACATTACAAGTTAATTTGAATCAAATTCAATTCAAAAATTTCCTTTTTATTTCAAACTGAAATACAGTTTTGAATACTTTTATTTCAGATTTAAACTTATTCTAAATTTCTATTTCACAAATTATACTTTCAGTTTAAATTCCAACCCAAATACTTTTATACTTAAAAGTCTCTAAACCAAATTTAAATTTCAAAATTTAAATTACTTCAAACCTCAGATCCAACTACTTTGAATTCTTATTCAATTTAAGATTTTAAACTTAGTTTAATTTTCTAGTTTGCATTTAAACTTTACTCTTTAATTTCTTTAAACAGAGACAGGTTTCTGTTTTATAAAACCTGAAACACTGCATATACTTTAGCAACCCCTTATATTACTTCGAGTCAAACGAACGCCTACTTCGAGTTCAAACCTGAGTTGCTTCGAGTCATAACTCAAATCACCTGAGTCCATCACGAGAAACCAAACCCTGTAACCAAAACATCATTAACGTGCACACTGCACTATGCACCCCATCATCAATTCCGGCCACCTCAGACCAACACCGCGACCTTCCCTCAGTCACCGTACATCCCCTCAAGCCAACCAAACCATCATTCGAACGATATTCACTCGAATCCAAGATTTCATCCCAATTTCCAAACATGGAAACATCAATACCCAAAACCACCAACCTGTCATCACTTCCCCTCAACGCCACCGGCCACCGTAGACTCTGCGGTTCCGATGATAGCTTCGACATCCCATCCCCTTCCAGAAACCAAAACCCCTTGCCACTCGATCAATTAAAGATGCCGTGGTATTCAATTTTCTTAAACTCAGTAAATCTAGGGTTCACAACCTTAAATTCCAAATCACAACAACAATAACTAATTTCAACCTAATCTAAGAATTTTCCCAATATCTCTGATCATTACACCATCTCCAGAAATAGTTTCAACTCAAAAAACATGAGGATCAACAGTGTTAACCCAAATTGAAGAGTACAGTGAAGTTAGAACTGCTCTCTTTTTCTAACTCTAAAAATTGTGATTTTTGGTTTTAAATTCATAATTTTGTATTGAGTTTTGATTCATAATCCTAAGACATTGATTTGTAATGTTTAAATTTTGCATCTTTACAAATTTTAGCTCTGTTATATAAGTTTCCAGGCAAAACAAAATTTATTCAACTTATATAAATTTTTAAAATTTAGTTTATCATATAACAAACAAATTTCATTCAATTTCTAAGTCATGATATCAACCAGATCAAAAGGAAAGAAGTTTTGATCCATATGAGCTTGTATTGTGCAGACAGTAGCTTAGGAATTTAAACATGCATCACATCCAAACTTTTATAAACACAGCAATATCTAACAGTATAAAATGTAAAGTTACTCACCTGTAATTTTAGGAGCAGAGCATCCATTGTTTTATTGAAATACTTTGGACTTGAATGGTGCTTTAAAATTTGAAAGCTTCAGATCTCTTCTTTTCATTTTTGCTTATGAATTGAACTTCAATTTGTTCTTTAAATAGCAGTTTGCTTCCTTTATTTTTTTGTAAACTTTAAATCCTATTTGCATTTGCTCCCTGATCCTACATGCATGCCTCCAGATAAGAAATTTGCAGGCTTGTTAACATTGCAGTTGCATGCAGGATTGGGAAATTGCAGAATTTGATGATCAGGTAAATACTTGCATTTCAGGTTTAAGGAGATTTAATTTCAGGTTTTGGTTAGGAGAAGATTATAGGTTTTCAAATTTGTTTTTGAGAGGAAATTACAGATTTTACTTGAACAGAATTTTCTGTTTTGTGGAAGATGAATTCAGATTTTTAGATCTGAAAACTTTCTCAAGTTTTTGAAGAAAAGAAGATTAAGATGAGGACAAATGTTTACATAAACAAATTTTTAATTTAATTAAAATAAAAGAAAAAGATAATTAAAGAATACACTTGCTCTAACCTTAACACTTGTCACTTGGTTTAATTAATGGCTTACACATGTCTTTTCAGGTATTAGGAGATTAACATATGTCTTAAATGTATTTTAGTTTTAATTTAATTTTTTTTTATAAACTTTTAAATCTTGATTTACTATTCCTTATGTATATATAAATGAATTCCTTAATAGAAAAATAAAACAAAACGAATTATAGATAAAAGCTTATTCAAACATTTTATATATTTACTCTCTTAAATTTCAAAACATTCAATTCAAAATCAAATTAAATTATAAAACTCCAATTTAAAAATCAAGTTATATATATGCATATATAACTTCTTATAAAAATTTAAAAATAACAAATCCTATTTCCAACAAAGTTTATTTATGTTTGTAAAAATTAGATATTATTATTGTTATTTCGAAAATAACAAATTTAAACAATATTTAATATCGGGATTTGTAGATCTAGTCTGACTTAACAATCACATATAAATGTATACACATTAATACCTGTATATGTAAACACTTACAATTTTAATATCATAAAGTTTGCATCTAATTATATTATATATAAAAAAAATTTACCACAATAGTTATAAATTTTCTCATATCTATAATCCAGTATTTAGTATGACTTAAATCCAATTATACACATCTAGATATTATTAATTACCATAATTTATTTGTTAAATATGTAAATTATTATTTTCCAATAGTTTAAATCAGAAAATTATACAATTATCTGATGCCAAAGAAATCCGGATTATCACAAGATGGATCTCCAAAGAAGCTCCAACTCCAAAGGTAAGTCTCAAAAGCTGTATCACTCAGTTTAACCCGAGCGTAAAGCAAAACACAAAACACTCGAGTTAAAATTAACATTCTTATATCAATAAATCCAACTCAAGTGAAATAACAACTGAAATACAAGTAACTCAAAGGATGTTTGGGACAACCATCCTATAAGGATCCGTTAAACTATCTACTATGTAGTAATATACGCTATTATAATAATGTCTAATGTAAAGTATAATATATTTTAAAAATAGCGTTAAGGCGTTACCCATATCTCCCTTAACACATTTTATAGTGCCAATAGTCTTTACGATACCGTAGTCCCTCCTGATCGGGAGGCCACTAGAGGATACTCCATAGGTACAACACAATTCAAACTCGTAGTAAAGCATGCTAGGGTAAGTGACATGGCACAACTAGGCAATGTCAGGATAGATATACCAATTACACTTCTGGACCGGTGGTAATGCATAACCGCAGTTACCGCCCACCTCGAGCCACACTCTCAAAAATAAAAAGGTGCACCCAATCAATCACAAAGTAGTAGAATGGTATCGAAGGAGTGTGTCCGATTAGAGGAGCTACCTCATTAGCCCATCAATTGCTCCTGTTTTAGCCACTTTATGCCAACTCGCGGGACTCGGGTCCACGTATATACCTCGATAGGATGTCGCCACCATCCTACTTCATTCTGGAAACTCCACTGCGTACACAGTTGTTAAAGTGGTTTCAGAGTTGGCCGAGAGTATGACAACTTCCGATCCCGATCTATTTATAACAAAACGTTATTGTAACACCGCGGTCATTTCAAAATAGTTATATTCTAAAACCAAAATACATTTCCATTTCAAAACCAAATATGATATCTTTCCATTTCAAATCCAAATACGATATCATTCCCATTTCAAAACCAAATACTATATCATTTCCATTTCAATATATCCATTTCCAAAATCATAGCACTTTAAAAGTTATAACACTTTCGAAACCAAACACTTGAAATTATAACACTTTCAAACACAATACTTTGAATTTCATAACTTTGAAAACACAACTTCCACCACTTAAATAGTTTAGATATTAAAATAGTATATATAATAAAATAGTTTATAAAGTAAAATAGTTTATATAAAAGAGTTATAAGTGAAAATAGTTTAAAGTGAAAATAGTTTATATTAAAAATGATTTGTATTAAAATAGTTTATATCAAAATGATTTCTATTAAAATATATAAAATAGTTTAAATAAAATTTAAAAATACTTTATATAATAAACTAGTTTCTTCAAATCTCACAAATTAATTCCAAATCAACTCGGATTCCAAATTCACATTTAATCAAATCTCAACTCCTCAATTTCAATTCAAATAAGTTTCTCAATAAACCTTTTTAAATTACATCGATTTCAAATACCGATGTGAACCACAAAATAAACCATTTCACTTTCAATATATTTCAAAGCTTTAAATATTCCACATTTCGAAACTAAATTTGAAAATCTCATATATATATATATATATATCAAATTCACTTTAATATTATTTAGCTTTGAAATATTCACTTAATAAAATACAATATTATTTAAATAAAGCCCAAATATCAAATCACTGAATATCTCATTCAATTTATCTAAACTTAAAATATTCCTTTAAATCATCTTAAACCAAAACCACGTTATAAAGTCATATCCTTAAATCTCCAAATCAATAAGTTTTAAATCAATATATTTAAAGATAATTCTTAATTAAATACAATTCCAAACAAATTTTAAATCCATTTTAATTTAAAACTTATTTATAAAATAATTTCAATATCAAATAAAACCATATATTTATCTTTCCAAAACCATGAAGTCATTTTCAAAATATTTATATATGGACTAACTGTGTCTGTATATAATTTTCTATCATATGGTCAAGTGATACAGATATTTATCATTTCAATCCACAATTTAGAATATAAACGGGTATATATCATTTCAACATGCAATCCCAAATTCAATTCAATGAAAATCGCTTGGGTTGATCATTTCAACCTATAATGATTTTCTCCTATTCTAAAGTCCATTTGGGTATGTATCATTTCAACCAATAGTGAATTCTATACAAACAGGAAACTCGCAGAGTGATAACAGATATGATAATAATATAACAGGCATATATCATAAATGTATATAACAGATAAATGTGTTAGATGTCGCAGGTGAACAGATACAGATAATGGCATATATATAATAATGTAAATAACTAACAACAGCATATTTCAATAGTCGTTTCTATTGAAATCAAATTTAATAAATAAAAGAATGTTAAACGTGAGTGATTTCTCACCTTTCGAGGTTAGAGAAATTTGATAATGAAATGGGTTACGAATCGAGGCACAAATTTCGAAGCAAAGCACGATAGACATGGGTTTCGCTAGACAAGCTAATAAATAGGAATTGAGGAGGTCAAATCAGAACTGGATTGATGTAGATAGATGGTATAAGTGGACATACATATGACTGTATATGACAATTATATATATGTATGTATGTATGTATTTATGTATTTCAGAAATCATTGTTTTTACACTAAACACATATAAATAAATAAAAATAAATTCTATATACATAATATAATTCGAAATAAATACTAATGTATATATACTATATGACTAATAAATGCAAATACTTACATATATAATGAATTTAATTCGAGAATATATATACACACACGAAATAATCAATACAAACATACCCAAAATAGATATTTAATTTCAAACACAAAACCAAGTCCCTATATGTATAAATTTGAAAACTAACTAATGCATACACCTTAATAGTTAGACTCTGTGTATACACAATATTACAACCAAATGTGTATATGTATACATATACATATATACATACATACATACATATATATATATATGTACAACACTTATATAAAATTGCATAGACCTGTGCATACATATAAATATATATACAGTAACAAATATTATACTTATATATATACTAGACTAGTAGTGCTGCACCTTACAGCCTTTATAGGCCATAACTTAATACAAGAATGCAATCTATAAATGTACATATTGTAACTAAGTTGTATAAAACATTTAACTGTAATTATACAATATATACTAATATATTGTATGCTAAATTTCGAGACATATATATATAACATACTTATAAGTAAACTTTATAAACTGTGTAGCCTTTATAACTAACTGTCATATTTTTTTTTATATATATCCAACCATGTATAAAATAAGTATATACACGTTACACATCTAAAACAATATATAAACATACATATGTAATATAATTTATACAAAAAAATGACAATATGAGTTTTCATTCATGATAGTATCATATACGGTAAATAAACTTACTTTACAGTAAAATATATACATACAAGTGCAAGTACGAAAAGTATCTTATTTTCAAGTCAATACTTTATTGACATTAATATGTATATATATACAGATCTCAAAATTTATATATTTTATATAAGCAGAATCTTTACAAAAAAAATTATATTAAAATATCAACCCGGTTATATGAAACTTCTTACATGATTATGTTTGTAAACCATAAATTATACAGCAGTTAGTACAAACATACATGTAAATCAAATATAGGAAAATCATACAAAATCACACTAGCACATATACAAATAACATGGCTTATAAATTTAAACCCAACAAACTATCATATATATTTAACTTATAATATATATAAACTCGTATATAGACATATACCTCACATATATGGCACGGGTGGATTATCAAGCACAGACAAAGGAGGAAAGGAGCGCACAATGCATAAGACAATGGCCGAGCACAGTGGGTGCGACTGATGGTTAGTCTCAGCTAGGTGATGATGCCTCGACACATGCGTTTGTAGCTGCGTGGGAAAACTGCCGAGGTTGGAAAGAGACAGGGTCGGCCTACAGTGTTTGTGCCTTCGGCTGCAAGGATACCCTTGCCTGGCGTGCCAATATATGTTGCATTGGCAATGAGTTCATTAGCATTTTTTCCACGGTAGTAAGACAAATGATCGGTGGATGAAAGAGTGATTGTTGGGCGGAGGAGTGCACGGGTTGGTGGCCTGGATGCGAGCTACCATGGGTTTCAATAGAGAGGGTAGGAGAAGCTTTAGTGAAGAATGGGAGAGGGTTGCGTGCAAATAGTGTAAGCTGTAGAGGGAAACGAAGGAGAGTGTGAACAGACTTGGAATAAAAAAAATTCTTTGTGAAGAACAGAACGACAAAATGAAATATAGTGGGTCTATAAAAAAGGCAAGGCAGGTACACAGAATTTCAAAAATAATAATATCAGATGGCTATTGGTTTCACGTTGGATAACGAATAGTCACGAGAAATCCAAAAGACTCGGTTGCGGAACAGATATGCTGAGCTTTTCGCAGATTGCACCGCACACCGGACTCTGAAATACACAATCGAATATACTACAGATATCTGCCCCATGTGACGATCAAAATGGTATATAGATATCAGTGGTACAATCATCCAATCAAAAGTCAATATTTGGTACCGAAAATGCTGCTAAAATGTCTGAAATGAGATAAACGGAGCAATAGAATTCCAAATTTGATGAAACGAAATATGACGTCTTACTCAGAAGATGATTTGCAAATTTATTATGTAAAATATTCTGGTTTGGAAAATATTTTATTATCATCAAATATTAACTGATATAAATTTAATAAAATTACATAATAAAATAAACTTTCATATTATCTGATGAAAATCTACCATTTACTGTGTTCATTAGACGTATTCCAAATATTAAATTTTTATTTCCAAATTTTATTATTTAAAATTTCACAAAAATTCCATTAAATTAAATTAATAAAACTACTAAATTTACGGGTCTTACATGTTGAAGGAGTTCTTGTTTAGTGGAGAAGCAGTATATTTGGAACGGTGAAGAATTGGGTTGGGTTTCATATGGTGTTGTGAAGTGATGTTGCCAGTCCATATTTTTGGTTCGGGGATGATAGATGTCGCTCCAGATCTTGAATGAAGATGCCGAACCAGATATGCAATAATGCCGATCCAAATGTGTTGTGCAACCATTCAAGTAAGGAACATAATGGGCATCTGAACCACAAAAATGTACGGTAAGATTTTCTTCTTCTTAATTTTTGCAAATAATATTAAAGATCATGAAACTTATTCCAATCTATTTGTTAGATTTTTTGGTAAAACGGATGATTTCTATTCTGAACCTAAACTATTTTGAATCATATTTCATATACACGTATTACTTATTTGACATATATTGTTATAATTATCACAACAAGTAAAGCTGTGATTAGCGGTCGAGGATAGCACCGTCCAATGATGGCTCATCGCATCATTTATGACTGCTTTCCATTTTTTATTTCCTCCATTAAATAATTAATTTATTCAGTTAACATTTCATTTTAGAAAAATATTTAAATTAATAATTTAATCCCTTAAAAATAAACAAGATATTTTAGCACAACCATTCAACGTAGCGACAGCTCTGGTCGATTAAATTAGTATTTTCGATGATCCATCTTCGTGTTATACGAATATTTAACGTTAATGAAAATCTAACTCCCACGACCAATTTATGCGACTATTAGTCTATCCATTATGCAAAATTTAATGGAGTTGATTTAGTGTAACAATTTTACGAATTATTTTTTTTAAACCGTTGTGTAATTATTTTTGAATTTTTAGCTGTATTTAGCATGAATAAATTATATAATATAAATAATCAGTAAAAAATCAAATTTACTGGATCTTATGTCAATCTAAAGTATATTCAACCTATTTCCCAAAATAAATAAACAACTTTAGGCTATGGATCTTGAATTTTAAATTATAGTCGTTCATCGATATTCGGACTAAAAATCGTCCGTTCGAAGGCCAGACGATCTTGAAAGGAGACCAACCAAATTCAAACCTCTGATGCTAGATAACGTGTAAATCTAATCTATGTGGTCAGATTTATTCTAGCCATGTTTTTTGGTAATAGGTTTAACATATTTTAGATCGACATAAGACCCGATCAATTTAATTTACTGCCGAGTATTTCATTTCACACAATTTTAACATGCTAAATACATTTAAAAATTCAAAACTAACTACCCAACAGTTAAAAAAATTAAGCTGCAAAATTGTTACACTAAATCAATTCCATCAAAATTTCTTAATAGACCGACTGATAGTCGTGTAGATCAGTCATGGAAGTTAGATTTTCACCGATGTTAAATATTTGAATAACGAGAAGATGGATTATCGAAAATACTAATTTAACCAATCAGAATAGTCACTACAGTGAATGGTTATGCTAAAATATATTTTTTATTTTAAACATTTTTTTAAAATGTAAAATGAATATGAATAAATAAAAAATGCAAAATAAAAAATTAACACTCTCGTCGCTAGCAGTCACTAACTGACGCATGATCTGGGTGTACAGATGAAAAACCTTCGACCTGCTGATCATTTCAGGTTTCCCACTAAAAAAAAGTGACGATGACAACGTGCCAATCCACATCCGGCGCCTCCCATCGACAGCCGCTGCCCTCCAGCGTGATATTCTAAGCCCTCCAAAGCTCGCCGCAACTCCTTACTCTCCAATTTCAGTTAATCTAAGTATTATTAAAACCCTATTTTGAAAATTAGTTGAGAATGGGTTTGAAATTGATGAATATTCTGTACTAGTTGATTTGGGGATTCAATTAAAACCCTAATTTCAAAAATTAATTGATTATGGGTTTGAAATTGATAATTATTGTGTATTTGTTGATGATAATAATGTATTAGTTGATTTTGGGATGTTAATTAATAGTATGATTGTTTAATTTGTAATTAAAATTTACAATTGATTTAAAATCTAAAAACTAGTCTATAATTATTGACTAATATGGTTATTGATAAGTTTACGTAAATGTTTGTTGTAGTTTAGAACAATGTTTGTTGTAGTTTACATGAATTATTGATTAATATACTTCTAGATTAGTAGGGTTAAATATAATAAATAATTTTTAATTAATTAGTGCGTGTTAATTATTAGTGTTTGTGGTTAGTATAAAATAAATTAATTTTAATTAATTATAAGTGCAAACTTTAAATTTTAGTTTACAAAATAGGTGTTCGCAGAATTGGTCACTAACACCCTTGAGAAAGATTATGTAGAGAGATTGATGAAGAAAGTAAATTAAAACAGAGGACTGTATGCTAAATTAACTACAAAAACAAGAACACCAGATTTATAGTGGTTCAGCGTAACTGCCTACGTCCACTTTGAGTTTTGATCTTTATTGCTTTCATAAATGATTGAATACAGATACAATCCATACAATAATGACTTGAATACAAGTACTAACTGAGAAAAATGAGTCTTGAAAGCGGTAGAGTCTCTCTAGTGTTCTCGAAAAAAGGCCCCTTTCACTTTGCCTCTGCTCTTCTATTTATAGACGAAGATGGGTTGGACTTTCCTCACGGGCCTAGGAACAAGGTATCTCGGTCTGTGGTAAGTAGGTTCTGCGCACCGAGCCAGGGATGCCGAACGGCAATTGCCGAGCTAGGTTGGTCGAACAAGAGAATGTCGAGCGAGGTTTCCATGCCGAACGACACTCGTATGCCGAGCCATATATCCAGGTCGAACGACATTCGTATATCGAGCGAGGAATGTGTACCGAACGGCACTCGTTTGCCGAATGAGTCATTGTGCCGAGCGAGGTACTTGAGCCGAGCGAGGCTCTTGTGCCGAACGAGGGGAGGTGCCGAGGAAAGATTGTAGGCCGAAAGACTCTTATGCCGAACTGGACCTGTGACGAACGAAGCTTGGTGTGCCGAACAAGGGGAGATGCCGAACGAGGCCTTATGCCGAGTGAGAGGAGATGCCGAACGAGGCCTGGTGCCGAGCAATGCATCTGTGCCGAACGACTCGTTATCGGGTCAAACAATCAGGTAACACTTGCCCCCCAAAGTGTATCGTGTGGACCAACATGATGCGCTTTGAACCTTGAGCAATCCATGTTTTCCTTTAAGCCCTTGCTCTGACTTCCCAATAGTGATTTCTTACGTTCCCTTGAATGTCGAGCGAGGCCTTGATGCTGAACAAGGCCTTGTACCGAGCGAGGGGAGATGCCGAACGATGCCTTGTGCCGAGCGAGGGGAGATGGCGACCGAGGCCTTGTGCCGAGCGAGGGGAGATGCCGAACGAGGCCTGAATGCCAAACCATCGAGATATCTTGACCGGTTCCACTGGTCGATGCCTATTCAACTTCCCTTCTCTATAAAAACTGACACTTCTCTCCGTCACTCTTTTACTCTCACTTCATTTCAGGAACTCGCAACTTACCTTCTCCCAAACTCCAGCTACCTCTCCAATCTTCCTTCCTTACCCTGAATCTAACAAGTCTTCCTTACGGTTCTTCCCTAGGTTGAATCTAAGCAAACATCAACCTCGAACTTAATCAGGTCCCTAAGCCTCGTTCATCTTCTTAGGTAATAACTTCTCTTTCAAACGCTTTTTTCGAATTAGGAAATTTAGCATGAGATTCGAGTTCGTGAACTATCTTCAGACCGAGGATAGTAGGAATCGTGTAGAAGAGGAAGACCAATCGTGGTTTGAGCATGCCTTGGGGCTGGAACCTTTATCGATTTTGAGTATGGTGAAATGAAGAGGAGGAAGGATGGGGGTACCAGTGGTTTTTAGGTCGGTCAATGATACATTAGGAGTTAGGAGATAAGTAGCTCGACTTCATTCGATGTCGAGAGTGAGTGGGTCAGCTAGCAAGTGTTGAGGGTCACCGGTATTGATAGTCTAGTATGTTGAGTGTCGCTCAGCATTGAGATAGCCAAGCGCATTGAGTGTCGCTCAGCATTGGGATAGCCGAGTGTGTCGTGTGTCGCTCGACATTGAGATAGCCAAGTGTGTTGAGTGTCGCTCGGCATTGAGATAGCCGAGTGTGTTGAGTGTCGCTTGGCGTTGAGATAGCCGAGTGGGTTGAGTGTCGCTCGGCATTGAGAGACTTGAAGTAGGTAACAACAGTCAAAGTTATTCCTACTCGACCACAACCTATGTAAAATTCACTTATTTTCCATGTTTAGCCATATGACAACAAACAGGGACCAGGACTTAAGCAAACTAGCATATCGAACTAATCCGAACTGATAATTCTCCTGTCTTGCCAACTATAAACCTGAATTTAACTTGATTAAAACAAATAATAATCTTCTACATACAGTGTCGATGCCGACTCCTAAACTGAAACCATCATACGACAAGCTCTCGGAGACAGTCAGCGATGGCGGTCTTCGAAGATGATAGTTCAAAGCCTAACTTTATTTTATCAGCTTTATGACTTTTAATTCTTTGGCACTTATACTTGAATGATTGCACTAGTTCACACATCACACGGGGGGAGTATTTTTGTTGTTTTGTCTAATGTTGATTGTTTTTCAAGTATAGTTTAAACATGTGTTTCATCAGATCCAACATTCATTAGAGATATCTAGAATATCTAGCTCTACCACAGTCTCAGATAGACCCGAGCTAACTTCTCAACAAGAAGTAGTTGGAACCTCGAATCCATCGACTACTCCTATACAAGATATTCTGAGTCCCACAATTGCATCTGCTGACCTAGCTACCATGCCCTAGATGCAGTGATCTTCCTAGATAATCCAGTCGATTCTCAAGCTTTGAGAATTAATGAAAGCGCCTTTCGTCGCATATGCTCAATTCGCGGAATTCCTTTTGACGATGTATTGGTTCCCTCGGGACAAGATCGTCCTCATCTACCCCAAGCCGGATATACGGCCTACAACAAGTTTATGTGCTAGGTTGGTAGCTTGCCACCATTCAACTCCTTCCTCCGTGACCTATTACAGTGTATTGAGATTTATCCATCAGAGTTACGTCCCAATAGTCATGCGTTCATATACGGTACGTGCATTCTCTTCATGAGTATTCTATTCAGGCTCCCCACTCTTGGCAACATCCATTATATTTACTGTTTCAAGAGGCGGTCCAATAGCCCATCTTTCGTATTCCTTAATCTGCATAACAAGTGTCAAATCCCGACTTTGGCGTGGAGCAAATTCGCCCAATATAAGCAGGAATGGTTCTACGTGCGCTGTCCCCCTAGCTTTGCAAGGAGATGGGTGGAAGGGGGTAAGTTTATTTTCTAGATCAATACTTGCATTCGGCGGAAATTGCACCTTTTCTGACTCTTTCTCTACTTTCACAGGTATCAGCACACGTCTCGAAGGCTCCGGGTATTCTGGGGACGTTGAAGCTATCCAAGCTGTACCCACGGGAGACCGGGACATTAGATCTATTATTTCCAACGAATCGCTCTCCAAATTCGGGCTACTGGCGGAAGGTCGTTGAATGAGTCTTCCTCACGGCGTAACTATAACCGGGTCTGCCTTGGACAAAGGCAGAAGGCAAGCGGGGCCTTCAACACGTAATGCCCCTGACACATCCGAGGAGGGCAAGATTAGAGAAGCTAAAGAGCCCGAAGTACCGGGTGGTAATGTTAGTCCCGCTCGGGAGCCGGTGAATGAGGTTTCACGATATTGAAGTAACGCCTCCCCTTTCGAAGGGAAAGAAGAAATTGACTAACAAGTTGAGGAAGAAGACAGCGGGTGGAACCTCTAAGGTCATAATCACCTCCGTGGAGAGAGAGAGCCTTCTCTTCATCACTTACAGAGTTCTTTGAAAGGCTTGTCGGTCCTCACTATTCCCGATGATTTGCTTAATTATGGCTTCAATGATCCGGAAGCCCTTAAGCTTCATTTGCCCACAAGAGGCAATGCAGGCGCTCATGCCCATAACCAAGGAGAAAAAACTCCTATAAGTAGAGATAAAGAAACTGGTCCGTCGGGGGGAAACTATAGAACACACACGGACACATGCACTTTACTTTGCACTTAAATTTTAGTCATCACTCTACTCTTTGCTAACTTGTCATTATTCAAATTCTACATAGGTGATATGGGACGTACTCACGGACTCGATCATCTTCGCGGGTCATCTATTTTTCATCATTTTGGCCGGGATTCGGGCTCCGACAAGCGCCGAGACAGAGATGACACTAGCGATCGAGACTACCGCCCTCGAGAATCATCTTATCGAAGAAAAACATACAGCCAGTCTTCCTACTCTCACGATCCTCCTTCTCAATCAGAGCAAGGCAAGGAGAAGTCTGTACATAAGGGGTCCCTGCCTGAGGCCCACCGAGATCAACATTCTGGTTCATCTAGCACCAAGCAATCCCGGGAACTCCATAAAACATCAATAGTCTCCAGGCAAACTGCTCCCGCTACTATATATGATCCGTCGGTAGCGGAAAGACTTACTGACCTTAAGGCCACATACCCGAAAATATGCTTCGATGGTTTGAAATTTCTCTTGGCAATTCATCACTTTCCAGGACACGTCAAACAAAGCACCATTGCTTGTAACAATGTCGTTTACGTTCAACATGATGCGTTTGTCCACTTAGCTGAAAAAGTCTCGGAAGTCTCTATTGAGCGTCAACACGAAATCGATCGCCTGAAGCTCGAAGCTATTCACGACAAAGACATCACTTAAAGCTCAGGATGAAGAGCTCTCTTCATACAAGTCTCAGCTCGAAGCTGCCCAAAAAGCGCTAAAGACACAGCGGAGGCCCTTAATCGTCTGGAGGAGACACATAAGAAAGAAATTGACGAAGCGGTTCAACGCTGTGGGCCTTAGCTTTAGAGAAAGATTCCATTCAGAAGGAGAGGGACGCATTCGCCTAGCGAGTTAAAGAGTTGGAAGAGCTACTCCTCAAATAGAAAGAGGAAAAATTGCGGCTCAGGAAGAGTCGCAACGATATTGCAATGAGATTGTTGCTACGCGACTCCTGAAGCTAAAGCTTGACGACAAACTCTTTAAAGTTGAGATGATGAAGAATGAAGCCCAGGAGGAGGGAAAAAGATAGCATCCATGGAGATTGATTCTCGCCTTGAGGCGGCTACGGAGGCTGGCAGGGAGGAGATCATGTGCTTGTTTAACCTGTTTATAGCAGAATACAATGCCCATGTCCTCACGCATTGGGACTTAACTTTTCTTGGCGAGGGTTACCTCGAGTCTCTAGCTGAGGCATAGGAAACTTTTATAAAGATCAGAAAGGTTGAGTCGGGTACCGAGGAGGTTGACGAGGAGGCTTTAGTAAAGGAATTTCTCAAGGGTAACTAGCCTTCAAACTTGTCTGCAGCGAAGGCTCTCTATAGCAAAGGTTCCTCCTCGACAAAAGGAAAGAATGGCATTGCCGGTCCATCTGGAACTGAGCCTCCAGCTCCTTCCCGGACTTAATCGACTGGTCGGCCAGCACTTGATCCGTTCGAGCAGCATGTTGGTTACAACCCAAAAGACCCTGGGCTTGACATTTATGTTTTATCTCCCATTCCAGAGGGTGAGACTCCTCGGACGGTGGAGAGTCAGCAAGAAACCGATATATAACCTTTCTTTTTAAAGTTAAAAGGGCCGTCATTTTCGGTGAGAGGTTATTGTATTCTAACGTTTGTCTCTTGTGTTTTTGCGTAGGCCACTCTGATCCTGATCCAACTCCGAGGAGCGATGATGTCAAGGTGGAGAAGGAGAAGGCGAGTGAGGATATTCAAGCGGGAGAGACTCTTGGTCCTGATGCTCAAGTGATTGAGGCGCTCGATGAGGACAAGTCTGGAACTTCATTATCCATCGAAGAAAATTACGAAATTGAGATCACAAGCGCCTCTGGACACACTTTAAACATGAGCATGAAGGAGCAACTTGCGGAGGAGAAGAAAAAGAAAGTTGAAATCAAAGTTGAGCCCTAAGTTGTGGATCTAGATGATCCTTTGAACGGGCCTTTGAAGGTCATTCTCCCTGGTGGGTCCAGGCCATTGGAAGCTCCTCGTCCTTCCTCGGATGTTACTTCCCCATCAAGCAAAGCGTCCAAGCAAAAACGCGTGGGGGAGGAGTTGTCTAAGAAAATTAGGGAGCAGAAGGAACCAAAGAAACCAAAGAAGTAGCTGTTACACTCGTTCAATGAGAGTTAGCTTAGGTTATGTAATTATTTTTATTTATTTTCATAGTCAATGTAGATAGACTTTTGACTTTGAATTTTGGAGGAGTTGTAGTAGGAACTCATTTTGGACTGAATAAATAAAATTTTAGTTTCTTTGTCCTTCAAACGAATTTTGTTGTTCAGCTTACTGTATAACTGTAGTCGTGATCCAAAATCTTGTGAGTTACATAAATCCCAGTTCACTTCTATATGGCTCGAAGATTTTTTGGAAATCGTAAATACTCTGGTTCATGCTATGGGTACTTAGAATATTTTTAGTCCGCACTCTGGGGACTCAGAGTACTCCAGTCCGCACTCTTAGGACTTGAAGATTTCAAGTCGTTTATACTCTATTCCGCACTGTGGGACTCAGAGTACTCCAGTCCGCACTCTGGGGACTTGGAGATTTTAAGTCGTTTATACTCTAGTCCACACTCTGAGGACTCAGAGTACTCCAGTCCACACTCCGGAGACTTGGAGATTTTAAGTCGTTTATACTCTAGTCTGCACTCTGAGGACTTAGAGTACTCCGGTCCGCACTCTGAGGACTAGGAGATTTTAAGTCGTTTATACTCTAGTCCGCACTCTGAGGACTCACAGTACTCCAGTCTGCACTTCAGAGATTTGGAGATTTTAAGTCGTTTATACTCTAGTCCACAATCTGGGGACTCAGAGTACTCCGGTCCGCACTCCGGAGACTTGGAGATTTTAAGTCGTTTATACTTTAGTCCGCGCTCTGGGGACTCAGAGTACTCTGGTCCGCACTCCAGGGAGTTGGAGATTTTATGTTTTTTGTACTCTAGTCCGCACTCTGGGAACTCATAGTACTCCGGTCCGCACTCCGGAGACTTGGAGATTTTAAGTCTTCTATACTCTAGTCCGCACTTTGGGGACTCAGAGTACTCCAGTCCGCATTCCGAGGACTTGGAGATTTTAAGTCATTTATACTATAGTCCACACTCTAGGGACTCAGAGTACTTCGGTCCGTACTTCGAGGACTTGGAGATTTTAAGTCGTTTATACTCTGGCCCACACTCTAGGGACTCAGAGTACTCCAGTCCGCACTTCGGGGACTTGGAGATTTTAAGTCGTTTAAACTCTAGTCTACACTCTGGGGACTCAGAGTACTTCAATCCGCACTCCGGAGACTTGGAGTTTTATGTCGTTTATACTCTAGTCCTCCCTCTAGGGACTCATAGTACTCCAGTCCGCACTCTGGGGACTTAGAGATTTTAAGTCATTTATGCGCTTTCGTACGTCAAATAGAATAATGTAACTCTAGTTTTTCACCATAGAATTATCATACACAGAAACATCAATAATTCATGAAAAAGATGGCTTCAAGCCTTTATTAGTGAAAACAAACTAAATTGTCTTATTACGTGCCAAAAACTAAGAATCAACGAAATAAAAACATGCTAGAAATAATTGTAACAAAGATACAAAAGAAATAGACTAAGTATAATAATGCCGCAGATGCTCTCTATTCCATGCTCAGGGGAGTGTCGCGCTATCAACGGTCACTAGCTTGGAAGTTCGCTCTCCAAGCCTCCATTCAATGACGTATGGACCTTCCCATGTGGGATTCATATGCGGTAGGACCGGAAAAACTCATTTCAAAACTAGATCGCCCGCATCGAAGTTTCTTGGTCGGACCTTTTCATTATAATATCGAGCGACTCGGTGTCTATATGCAGCCGCCCTTAAATCACCTTCTTCATGTTTTTCATCAACAAAGTTCAATGATTGCAGTAAAAGATCTTGATTCATGTTAGGGTCATAATGAGTTACTCGATGCAAAGGAACTTCAAGTTCCACAGGTATAACAGCTTCCGTGCCATATGTCAATGCGAATGGAGTGTGGCTAGTCGTGGACTTGTGGGTGGTTCTGTAAGCCCAAAATGCTGTTGGATGTTCATCCACCCACTTTCTTGTAGCCTTTTCCAAACACTTTTTCAATATGAACTTGATTATTTTGTTCACGGCATCTACTTGTCCATTGGCTTTTGGATAAGCAATTGCTGCAAACCTTTTTCCAGTGCCATACTTTTGTCAAAATTCTTTGAACTCCCTACTTTCGAATTGAGTTCTGTTGTCTGTAATGATAGTACGTGGGAGGCCAAAACGGCGTATAATGTTTCGTACAAAAAAATTAATGACCTTTTTGGTCGTGATCGTGGCTAAGGGGTTTGCTTCTGCCCACTTGATAAAGTAATCGACCGCAACTATCTCGTATTTCGCACCACCTTTGGAAATGGGTAAGGAACCAATTATATCGATCCCCCATACTACAAACGGCCAGGGACTAACCATTTGTGTGCGTTCCGTCGACGGAGCTCTAGGGTTTTTTTTTGCATACTTCTGGCATTTGTCACATCTCCTTACGTAGTCTGCAGCATCCTGGTTTACAGTTGGCCAATAATATCCATAGCGGAGGATTTTCTTTGCTAATGTCTGTCCCCCAGTATGGTCACCACATTCTCCTTCATAAACTTCCTTCGGGACTCGTTTTATTTCATTATGGGTCGTGCACCGGAGTAAGAGGGTCGAGAATCCCCTTCGATACATTATTCCGTTCTACATCACATATCGCGAAGCTTTACAAATGACTTGTCGTCTTTCGCTCTTTCTTTCGGGCAAGACCCCATGTAGCAAGTATTGCTTAAATGGGTTCATCCATGATTCCTTCTCAATTCCAGTTTCTAACACGAAATCTATCTCCATCATGTTTATACTCGGAGCATGGGAGGTTTCGACTGGAACCAATCCTATTTGTTGTGCATCGCCTGTACTTGCAAATTTTGCCAATGAATCAGCTTCTTTGTTTTGTTCATGCGGGACAAGCGAAATATCTTAGTATTCTAGATTTGTTAGCAGCTGAAGAACCCGTGCAAGGTATGGGGCAAGTCTCTATCCCTTCGCTTGATAGTCCCCCCGCACCTGTTTACCACTAATGGTGAGTCACAAAAGATTTCAACCAATAATACTCCCAGTTCTCTGATAAGTTTCAAGCCAATAATCAATGCTTCATAGTCGGCTTCATTATTTTTCGCTGGGAAATCAAGCTTCAAAGTGTAACAAATTGATCGGTTTTTGGGAGTCACAAGAACTATACCAGCCCCATAGAAACGTTCATTAGATGCCCATCAGTGTACAGTTTCCATCGAATGGGGTGAATAATATCGTGGCTGTTTGGTTCGTCTGACACGGTAAATTCAACGGTGAAGTCTACTAGCGCTTGCCCTTGTATGGCCCTTCTTGACAGGTAGGTAATATTGAACTGACTCAACTATATATTCCATTTTAACATCATTCCAGGAGTTTCTGGTCGTTGGAGTACCTGACGTAAGGGTTGGTCAGTGTAAACATTGATTGAGTGTGCCTAAAAGTATGGACGAAGCTTGCGTGATGCAATCACCAAGCAGTAGGTTAGTTTCTCAATCTTAGGATAATTTCTTTCTGCCCCCGTTAGACGTTTGCTTACATAGTAAACCAGCTTTTGAACTCAGTCCTCCTCGCGAACTAAAGCCATACTGATAGCATGCTGGGATACAACCAAGTACACATACGACACTTCATGGTCTATAGGCTTCGACGACACCGGGGGACTTTCCAAATGTCTCACCAAAGCTTGGAATGCGTCCTCACAATCGGGCATCCATTCAAAATTTCTCTTTCCTTCTTTTATGACATCAAAGAAGGGAATACATTTATCTATGGCTCTGGATATGAATCGACTCAGTGTGGCTACTTTTCCATTTAGGCTTTGTACTTGCTTTATTGTTTTGGGCACTTGTATGTCCCGAATAGCTTGAATCTTTTTCGGGTTAGCTTCAATTCCCCATGCGTTAACAATTAAACCCAAAACTTCCCTGATGCAACACCAAAGGTACACATCAATGGATTGATTTTCTTTCCATAATATCTAAGTATATCATACATCTCCGCTAAGTCTCGAATGTGGTCGTTTGACTGTCGTGACTTCATGAGCATGTCACCCACATAGACTTCCATTATTTTACCTATCTGGTCTTTAAATATTCGATTCACCAGACGCTAATAAGTTGCATCCGCATTTTTTAATCTGAAAGGCATCACTACGTAGCAACATATCCTGACATCTTTGATAAAAATGTTGTGTTCTTAGTTTGGAATGTGCATTGGGATTTGATTATATCCTAAGTACGCATCAATAAATGACAGTAATTCGTGTCCCACTGTCGAGTCAACCAGCTGGTCAATCCTGAGTAAAGGAAAACTATCCTTGGGGCATGCTTTGGTCAGATAAGAGTAATCTACGCAGGTTCTCCATTTCCCATTTGCTTTCCTCACTAGCACAGGGTTATACACCCGTTCAGGGTAGAGGGCGTCGCGGACAAACCTATTGGCTTTGAGTTTGTCCACTTCCTCTTGAGAGCAGCGGACCTCTCCGGGTCCATGCCTCTCCTTTTCTGCTTTACTGGTACATACCTTGGGTCTATGTTCAACATATGACTCGTAATAGCGGGAGAAATCCCGCACATATCAGAATGTATCCAAGTGAAAACATCCAGATTCCCTCGGAGGAAATCAATAAGATCCTCGGCCATCGAGGGGTCAAGTTGTGATCTAATCTTAAGTACTCGTGATGGGTCATATTGGCTGACTGGGATGTCAATCGTCAGCTCATCAGGTGCTGCTTTCGCTTCCCTGGGTTCCTCATCATCATCCTTTGGATCTATGTCTCTATAGATCCGAGAATGTTGGCCGAGCCAGGGCTCAGGAACTACTTGTCAATTGTCAGTGTTCCGGATGCGGACGGATCTATCCGCAACCTTTCCTTTCTCCCTCCGTTGGGCCTCTCTCAGCTCATCCACATAACATGCACGACCGTTCGCCTGATCGCCATGCACCACACCAACTCCTTTGTCTGTCGGAAATTTCAAAGTTGAACACCACGGGCCCAAAGCTGCCCTAAACTCTACCAGGGTCGGTCAACCTAGAAACACATTGTATGGAGAATCAAAATCCAAAACTATAAAAGGTAGGATTCACACCCTCCCAAGTTCACCTTGTCTCAATTCAACTGGCAATTCAACATACCCCACTGCATCGGTCACTGTACCATTAAAGCCATGGATACGGGCTTTAGATGATTTTAAATCCTTCGTTCCATCTTCATTTGGTCATATGCCTTTTTGAAGATGATGTTAACAGAACTTGCACAATCAATCAAAATTCTCTTCACAAAAGCTGGCTCGATTGTTGCAGATATGACCATCGGGTCAATGGTAGGAGCCTCCACCTGGTCAGCATATTGGCTCCTGAGTACTATATCGTCCGTCATTATGCGCTGCAGTTTTGCGGGGTCCCATCCTCCACATTCGAACAACACTCGTAATCTGCATGCCTTAAGGAGTTAGCATACCGCTCCATTTCCTGCCAGTTCTTGTCTGTAGATGAGGTCCACCGACTATATTGTTTATGACTAGTCTACCTATAGTTTGGGCAGGTTCCTCTACATGGCAAGGAGCCGGCCTGCTTCCGGGGTCTGATGTTCCTTGCCTATCTACCTACGGGTTCTTGACAAACTCCTACAACTTTTTCTATCTATTCAGCTTTTCTATGGCATCGTGGAGGTGTCTACACTCTTCTGTATTATGCCCGTAAGTCTCATGGAAGTGGCAATACTTCCCCGTCCGCTTTTGTTCCTCTGTTGACTCCTTTGGGTGTGGCTTTCTGTATTGAAAAGTATTACAAGTTGGCAGGTAAATATTTCCAAAGATGCATTCAAAGGAGTATAATCATTGTAAGTTGGAATCCTTTGTTTCCATTTTCCACCTTCCCTTTTCTTTTTGGGATTTCCTCCTTTAGACCCTTTAGATTGCCTGGGCTTGTTCTGGATATTGACTTGAACCTTTCCCGAATTGTCACCGGATTGTTTTACAGCGATGTTGCTTTTCACAGTCTCCCAAACAAGCTCTGGTGCCTTATCTCGCCTTGTCCACCTGGCTTCCTCTATTCTTATGAACTGATGAGCCTTTGAATAAAAACGCTCTAGCGTAGTCGGAGGTTTTCCTGCCAAGCAATCTCCAAACTCTGATTCCGGATTCACTTCTCACATTACAACCATCAGAATTGCATGGTCATTAGGATTGCTAACTTCAGTAGCCGCAATGTGAAATCTCTGTAAGTACTCCTTCAACGACTCCCTTGGAGCCTGGATTACACTAGATAGGGACATCACGTCCTTGGGACGATTTGCGTGTGTCCTGAACTATTCTACGAATTTCATCGCCAATTCGTCAAAGCTGGATATAGACCACAGGAGAAGTCGAGTGAACCACATGGTGGCGATTCCAGATAAAGTGATTGGGAAGCATCTACACTTGGTTGCATCATTCGCTCTAACCGAATCCATCATCCATTCATACCTCATCACATGCTGTCTGGGATCAGTCTTCCCTTTATAGGCCGGGATAGTTCGCATGCTAAACTTTCTGGGGCACTCGGCATGTAGAATAGTATCTTTGAATTGAGTATGACTCCTGGATATCCCCCAATCTTCATTGGTCAAGCCTTGATTTTCCCTCATCATCTCTCTGACCATAGCCGATAATTTCGGGGTTAGTATGAAAGATGGAAGGTTGGAATCTGTTCTACGGAAGCATTCGGGTTGATGTCCCCTCTGTTGGCATCTGCCAAACGTGTATCTTGGGGACCAGCTTCATTAGGGTTTTGGTGAGCCGGGCGTCCAGTTTCCACACGTGCCCTAGATCTTAAGTTTCCTGTTCTAGCTTGGGTATAGTCTCCATGGTGAAAGTGATCCCTAGTTGATCGATCAACAACACCTACTTGTGCAGTTTCTATTTTGCGGCGTCTACACTTGGGAGGTTCATCGGATGAAGTTGAGCTATTAGATGAAGAATAAGGAACAGGGATACCTCCAGCATTCTGATGCTGTTGTTGAGTAAGCTGAGTCATGAGGTTAGTGTTAGCTTGAATCTTCTCTTTATGTTGTCTTCTCTTTCCATGAGTTCTCTCATCAACTCGTTGAACTCTGTTCTGGTGACAACTTCCATTTGATTTTGGGTGGTGGTTCCTGCACCTAGATTTGCTTGTTGATTGCTAGGTCCTATTTGTTGTACGCTAGTAGTCTCGTTGACATCCACGTTATGAGAGGCTGATCTGGTGTGTGGTCTTTCTATAGTAGCGTTATTGATAGGAACTCTGAGTAGAATCAACGGACATCCTATGAATGACTTGGATCTCCTTCGGGGGATTTATTCAATCTAGTAGCTACAAAGCAGATCCTAGCCGCTTGAGAATTCGAGTTTTCAGTGAAAGCACCAAAATGTTGGCACCAGAATTGGTCACTAACACCCTTGAGAAAGATTATGCAGAGAGATTGATGAAGAAAGTAAATTAAAGCAGAGGACTGTATGTTAAATTAACTGCAAAAACAAGAACACCGGATTTATAGTGGTTCAATGTAACTACCTACGTCCACTTTGAGTTTTGATCTTTATTGCTTTCACAAATGATTGAATACATATGCAATCCGTACAATAATGACTTGAATAAAAGTACTAACTGAAAAGAATGAGTCTTGAAAGCGGTAGAGTCTCCCTAGTGTTCTCGAAAAAAGGTCCCTTTCACTATTCCCCCGCCCTTCTATTTATAGACGAAGATGGGTTGGACTTCCCTCACGGGCCTAAGAACAAGGTATCTCGACCTGTGGTAAGTAGCTTGTGCGCACCGTGCCAGGGATGCCGAACGACAATTGCCAAGCGAGGTTGGTCGAACCAGAGAATGCCGAACGAGGTTTCCATGCCGAACGGCACTCGTATGCCGAGCCAATATCCAGGTCGAACGGCATTCGTATGCCGAGCGAGGAATGCATGCCGAACGGCACTCGTATGCCAAATGAGACATTGGGTCGAACGAGGTACTTTACCCGAGCGAGGCTCTTGTGCTGAACGAAGGGAGGTGCCGAGCGAAGAGTGTAGGTCGAACGAGGACTGTGTTGAACGACTCTTGTGTCACACTAGGCCTGTGCCGAATGAGGCTTGGTGTGCGGAACAAGGGGAGATGCTGAACGAGGCTTGTGCCGAGCGAGGGGAGATGCCAAACGAGACCTTGTGCCAAACGACTCGTTACCAGGTCAACCGGGTAACAATAGGTAAATTAAAAATTGAAATAGTAAAATATGTTTTAAAATTAAAATTTAATTAATAGGGAGACCTCTAAAAAGTAAAGAACGAAAAACCCTCTTGGATGAACCTTATGTTTGGGATGAATTTCTCTAGCTCTGGGATACTCTTGAAGTGAAAGTAAGTTATATAATTTCATATTGTTATTATAATTCGTTTACATTTAATATATTAGTTGTATCAATTTAGTTAATTATATATTTAAATTTGTAGGAAATATCAGCGCGGAATAGTGCAAACAGGGATATAAATCCTGCTTTACACCGCGGCGGCTCTAAATCTTTCAAACTACATCGGAGGAAACTGGTAAATTAATAATTTATGATTATAAAATAGTTGTAACATTATTTAATCATACCGGTAACATTGTTTATTCACATATATAATTTCTGTATAAGAGTTTAAATCATGAGCCAATAATGGCTGAGGTCTTCACACGTATGTCGTTGAGCAAATAGATGAGGATGGTAAAGTTACATATGCTTAGGCAGATGATTAGTCCCAATCCGTAATGGTAAACATGCTTAATTTTTTTCAATTCATGTTTCATAACTATTAAGTTGAATATTTATTGTGGCAAACATCTGTTTGTCATCGCAGAAAAGATATGAAGCAGAGCTAGCTTGGTTGATTCCAGATAAAGTGATTGGGAAGCATCTACAGTTGGTTGCATCATTCGCTCTAGCCGAGCGAGGGGAGATGCCAAACGAGATCTTGTGCCAAACGACTCATTACCAGGTCAACCAGGTAACAATAGGTAAATTAAAAATTGAAATAGTAAAATATGTTTTAAAATTAAAATTTAGTTAATAGGGAGACCTCTAAAAAGTAAAGAACGAAAAACCCTCTTGGATGAACCTTATGTTTGGGATGAATTTCTCTAGCTCTGGGATACTCCTGAAGTGAAAGTAAGTTATATAATTTCATATTGTTATTATAATTTGTTTACATTTCATATATTAGTTGTATTAATTTAGTTAATTATATATTTAAATTTATAGGAAATATCAGCATGGAATAGTGCAAACAGGGATATAAATCCTGCTTTACACCGCGGCGGCTCTAAATCTTTCAAACTACATCGGAGGAAACTGGTAAATTAATAATTTATGATTATAAAATAGTTGTAACGTTATTTAATCATACCGGTAACATTGTTTATTCACATATATAATTTCTGTATAAGAGTTTAAATCATGAGCCAACAATGGCTGATGTCTTCACACGTATGTCGTTGAGCAGATAGATGAGGATGGTAAAGTTTCATATGCTTGGGCAGATGATTAGTCCCAATCCGTAATGGTAAACATGCTTAATTTTTTTCAATTCATGTTTCATAAGTATTAAGTTGAATATTTATTGTGGCAAACATCTGTTTGTCATCGCAGAAAAGATATGAAGCAGAGCTAGCTGGAGTGGCGCAGGTCCACTGGCCATAAAAAGTTGACCTTTGAGGAGCCGAATCATATATGGGATGCTCTAATTGACCGGCCTTCTTGAAATAGGCATTATAGTTATAGAAATCAGAAGGTAAACTGCTTCATTAAATATTATATAAATTTTGTTTAATAGTGAGCATAAATTATAACTAGTTATTAACTAACTTACATGTGATAGTGACCCAAGCGGCTTATAGGAAATCCCTGGCCGAGGAGGAGATAACTCAATTGAAACAGTAGATGGCGGATTTCTATGATTGGCAAAAGAGCGGAGAACTGGTGTAGCTTCTATATGAACGGATTGCGACATATTTTGCAGCCCATAGGAGAATACCTTGGGAGGATGGATCGGGAGTTGACGATGAGTAGGTATGGTTGTGTTTCTGATGGATTTCGATCGTTTTTTTTGTACTTATTTGACATGTATTGATGAATTTGACACTTATTTGATGGTTGTGTTGCTTGATGGATTTGTGGATGTTTCGTTTGATCGATATGAGTATTTGTAGGTATGGTTTTTTATTTGATTGATTTATATATGTTTTGTTTGTTGGACATGAGTATTTGTAGGTATGGTTGAGTTGTTTGATGGATTATTGGTGTTGTTTGATGTAATGTTAATGCAAATATTGATATTTGCACTTTATACTTGCTTATGTGTGATATATATGAGATTATATCATGCATTCGAGTTTGTAGTTATGAAAGGTTTATATATGTTGTTAATGAGGTGGATATGGATATTAATATGTTTGCACGGTTGGATGGGCTAAATAGCAACTTCATTTAAAATAAAATTTTCAGTACAGTGATGGCTAGTTTCAGTCTATTTGTCTAAGCTTGCAATGGCTAGCCTAAACTGGCGATGTCATTTTTACTCAGTTTTGCGACTAGTGTCGACTAGTGAGAACCCACTGGTTTCCCTAAAATTGCCACGTGTCCATTTTACCATCGCTAATATGGCGATGGTGTCGTCGCCAATGCTGATGCTATATCAAGTGGTGTCGACTTATTTTTTTGCGAAATTCAACGACGGCCAGCGACGGTCGACGTCGACTCCTTTTAGCCGTCGCTAAAGACAATGTTTTTTGTAGTGTATGGATATAATTTTTTGCTGTATAAATTTTTTGGTCAAACGAGTTTTAACTCACGCAATACAATATTTTGCGTTAATATATCTAAAAATATTACTAATGTTCACTTTAGGAAGGCAATTTAGTCGAGTATGTTTAACAAGATTATTCCCCATCTGATCCTTATTTATAAATTGCAATAACTCTTTATGCGTACTTCTATTTATTAATGTAGCTTAAAACATACACGAT